>BLSH010313692.1:740844-774663 GCA_018402905.1 Glandirana rugosa | reverse complement strand
ACAAAATAAGCAAAACTTCAAATGCAATTCGACTCAAACTCTTTAATGGGCAACAGCCACCATGATAACCGCAGAGCTAAAATTTCCCTCTGAAGGACTGCAACTCCATGGTGTGAAAAGCTTTTAAGATGCTTTATTGCATAAAGAAGTCTTGGTGCAGTGTCCAATATTACCACTACACATTTACATTTAGTTTAATAAATACATATTCATACTGTTTAAATAAATACATCGCCAGAGTAAAAAAACAAACAGTCCAATATATACAGTATCTCTTTTCCTCTTATTTTACATGAACCATTATGCTGAACATCTGGTTATGTGCATCCAACTGATGGTGTCCCCGGTTCACATTGAGGCTGCCTAGAGGGTAACCTTGTTTTCTAAGGAGATTAAATAAGCTCTTTGTGACCACTCTTAAATCAAGGTGGTCATGGAAAGTTGGTAAACGTGTACCCAGTTATCACTTTGAGTGATAATGTCAGGTGGTGGCACTTGACGATAACAGGAAGGAATGATCTTTCACCTGTTAGCACAATTTGGATAGGACATTCTTATACGGATGTTTTTTAGTCACTTGCCATTTGTCATTTCACAATATATCTAGTATATTATTACATATTTAATTCTATCTATGCACTGTGAACATGTTTAATGTTTGCTCATGTTTAAAGTTGAGCGTACACCTGGATGTTCGGATTCGGCGGGTTCGGCTTAACTTCGCGAAAAAGTTCGAGTTCGGCCCCGAACTTGACCCCGAACCCCATTGAAGTCAATGGTGACCTGAACTTTTGGGCACTTAAATTGCTCTAAAAAAGTCCTGGAAAGAGCTAGAGGGCTGCAAAAGGAAGCAAAATGGGGGTAAGAGTAGGACAAGTGCCCTGCAAACAAATGTGGATAGGGAAATAACTTAAAATCACATTAAAAAAAAAAAAAAATGGAGGAGGAGGTGGATGTGGAGTAGGAGGTTGAGGAGGCGGTGACAGTGGCGGTGTAGGTGGAAGTGGCGGTGGAGGAGGTAGCCAACACTGTTTTTTGTTTGTTTGGTTTTTTTTTTCTAATTGGGGTAGCCCACAAAATATTGAGACATACTCACGCTCCAGGGAATGCCCATAAGCTGCGTTGGGTGCCACCCTGCTGTGAACACGGTTCCTCCTCCTCATCATCATCATCATCCTCATCGTCCTCATCCTCCAGAACTGTGCCCTGGCTTGAAAATTTTTGACCTGGCCAATGCTGGTGCAGGAACCCACCCTCCGAGCCACTTGTGAATGACTGGCCTCATAACCGTGGAAATGACCCCTCTTCCTCCTCCTCTTCCTCCTGTGCCACATCCTCTTCCATCATCGCCCGAAGTGTTTTTTCAAGGAGACATAGAAGTGGGATAGTAACGCTGAGAACAGCATCATCGGCACTGGCCATGTTGGTGGAGTACTCGAAACACGGCAATATGGTACACAGGTCTCGCATGGAGGCCCACTCAGTGGTGAAGTGGTGCTGTTCTGTAGAGCGACTCCACTATTGCCTGCTGCTGCTCGCACAGTCTCTCCAGCATGTGCAAGGTGGAGTTCCACCTTGTGGGCGCGTCGCATAGGAGGCGGTGAGCAGGAAAGCCGAAGTTCCGCTGCAGCGCAGACAGGCGAGCAGCAGCAGGGTGAGAATGCCGAAAATGTGCACAGACGGCCAGCACTTTCTGCAGCAGCTCTGACATATCCGGGTAGTTTTTTAGAAATTTCTGAACCACCAAATTCAGCACATGTGCCAGGCAAGGGATGTGCGTCAAACCGGCTAGGCCCAGAGTTGCTACGAGATTTCGCCCATTATCGCACACCACCAGGCCGGGCTTGAGGCTCAGTGGCAACAACCACTCATCGGTCTGTTGTTCATTGCCCATCCACAGCTCCTACACAGTGTGGGGTTTATCCCCCAAACATATCAGTTTTAAAAGAGCCTGCTGTCATTTCCCCCTGGATGTGCTGAAGTTGGTGGTGAAGGTGTTACGCTGAGGAGGTGGTAGAGGAGGAGGAAGCGGAGTAGGAGGAGGAGGCAACAGGAGGCAAAGAGAAATGCCCTGCAATCCTCGGTGGCGGAAGGACATGCGCCAAACTGCTATCCGCCCCAGGCCCACCCGCCACTACATTTGCCAAGTGTGCAGTTAGTGAGATATAGCGTCCCTGCTCGTGCTTACTGGTCCACGTACCGGTGGTTATGTGGACCTTGCCACAGATGGTGTTGCACAGTGCACACTTGATCTTGTCCCCGACTTGTTTGTGCAGGGAAGGGATGGCTCGCCTGGAAAAGTAGTGGCGGCTGGGAACCACGTACTGTGGGACAGCCACCGCCATCAGGTTTTTAAAACTGTCCGTGTCCACCAGACAGAATGACAGCATTTCAAAGGCCAGGAATTTTGAAATGCTGGCATTCAGGGTCAGGGATAGCGGGTGGGTAGGGGGGCACTTCCTCTTTCTCTCCAGTGTTTGGGAGTTGGACAGCTGTAAGCTTCCATTGGACCATGGTGTGGAAATGCTTGGGTACGTGGCGGACATGGTGGCGTTGCGGTTACATCATCTGTTTGCTGGGTGGCAGGTGACACTGGCACTGTAGAGTTGGAGGAAGAGGCCGAGGCAGCAGCAGAAGAGGAAGCAGCAGGAGCCCGAGACCTTTCTTGGATTTTGAGGTGCTTATTCCACTGCAGCTCATGCTTTGCATGTATATGCCTGGACATGCAGGTTGTGCTCAGGTTTAGAACATTTATGCCTCGCTTCAGGCTCTGATTGACCAGCGTGCAAACCACTCGTGTCTTGTCGTCAGCATATTGTCTGAAGAACTGGCACGCCAGGGAACTCCTTTGAGCTGCCTTTGGTGTGCTAGGTCCCTGGGTGCGATGGGTAGTAGCAGGCATACTGTCTAGGGGACGGTCACTCCACTTTTGCAACCTGCTTCCTCTTTTGCTGTGCTGGTGCCTCTGTGCGACCACCACCTCTTCTTCCAAACTGCACACGCTACTCGCATGACCTTCATTCCATATGGGGTCTAGGACCTCATCATCCTCCACATCATCTTCCACCCACTCTTCACCACCGCCCTCCTTGTCAGTTTGCACACTGTAGAAAGCCGAAGCAGTTGGCACCTGTGTTTCATCATCATCAGAGACGTGCTGCGGTGGTGTTTCCATGTCCTCATCCTGAAACAGAAGTGGTTGGGCATCGGTGCACTCAATGTCTTCCACTTCTGGGGCAGGGCTATGTGGATGGCCCACGGAAAGCACACCAGCAGAGTCATCAAAAAGAATAAGAGACTGCTGCATGACTTGGGGCTCAGACTGCTTGGCTGATTTACAAGGGGCTGAGGTGAAAGACAGATGGCCATGGGGTTCAGGTGCCAACTCTGAGCTTTCAGCAAGGGATCGGGTGGGAGACAATGTGAAGGAACTGGAGGCATTGTCAGCCACCCAATCTACTATCATCTGTACTTGTTCTGGCCTCACCATTCGTTGAGCGGCATTCGGGCCTACCATATACCGTTGAAGGTTCTGTCGGCTACTCGCACATGAGGAAGGTGTTTCACTTGTGCTTGTAGCTGGCACAGATCGACCACGTCCTCTCCTTGCAACAGGAGCTTCACCAACACCACCAACACCAGCAGCACCAGCAGCACCACGTCCCTTATTTGACACTCTACTCATTCTGGATGCAAATGTACTATTTAGCACAAATTTATATTATTTTTTAAACTGGCAATGTAGACGCACTTTTTAATTTTTTGCAAGAAATGCACAGCAAGGTGCAAATGTACTAAGTAGCACTATTTTTTTTTTTTTTAAACCAGAAATGTCGACGCACTTTTTAATTTTGTGCAAGAAATGCACAGCAAGGTGCAAATGTACTATGTAGCACTATTTATTATTCTTTTTTTTTAAACCAGCAATATCGACGCACTTTTTAATTTTGTGCAAGAAATGCACAGCAAGGTGCAAATGTACTATGTAGCACTATTTTTTTTTTTAAACCAGCAATGTTGAAGCACTTTTTAATTTTGTGCAAGAAATGCACAGCAAGGTGCAAATGTACTATGTAGCACTATTTATTATTCTTTTTTTTAAAACCAGCAATGTAGACGCACTTTTTAATTTTGTGCAAGAAATGCACAGCAAGGTGCAAATGTACTATGTAGCAGTATTTTTTTTTTTAAACCAGCAATGTCGACACACTTTTTAATTTTGTGCAAGAAATGCACAGCAAAGTGCAAATGTACTATGTAGCACTATTTATTATTCTTTTTTTTTAAAACCAGCAATATAGACGCACTTTTTATTTTTGTGCAAGAAATGCACCGCTGGCCGCAAATGCAGTATTTAGAATATATTTTTTTTTTAAACCAGCAGTGTAGACACACTTTTTATTTTTGTGCAAGAAATGCCCCGCTGGCCGCAAATGTAATATTTTGCACAAAAAAAAAAAAGTAATTTGTCTAACTGCACTGTAAAAGCAGTATTTAAATATGTCAAAATGTTGCCAACTGAACTAACAGAACACGATTAAAGTAGTGTCCCTGACACACAAGCAGTTGCAAGTGCACTGCACTTGCAAAAATGGCTGCAATCGCCCACCTAACAAACAGAAAAATTGCTTAGGTTTTATATGAGGCACTTTGCTTAGCAAACAAAATGTACTCTAGCAAACAAAAATCTCCTCTAGCACCCACCCACCAATAAATCGCTGTTTTAACAGATTTTATAAAGCTAATCTGTCCCTCACAGCAGCAGGAGCATCCTCTCCCTACACTAGTATAAGATGATTTTCTAAAGGTAATCTGTCCCTCACAGCAGCAGCAGCATCCTCTTCCTACACTAGTATGAGATGATTTTCTAAAGCTAATCTGTCCCTCAAAGCAGCAGCAGCAGCATCCTCTCCCTACACTAGTATGAGATGATGTGACATGCAGCACTACGTGACTCCAACTTATATAGAGGCTGGGTCACATGATGCACTGGCCAATCACAGCCATGCAATTAGTAGGCATGGCTGTGATGGCTTCTAAGGGCAAACGAGTGAAACACTTGCTGATTGGCTGCCCTGCAGCTATTCAAAAGGTGCGAAAAAATACTCGAAAACCCCGAACCCGGACTTTTTCTCAAATGTTCGGGTTCGGGACACGGACACCCTAAAGTCCAGAACGAACCCGAACTTTACAGTTTGGGTTCGCTCAACTCTACTCATGTGAAACGGAACACATTTTCTATAGAAAGTATATATTGAATATAAGAAGGGATATCTTCTTTTTGTGTTTGCTGCTTTACCCACATTTTGTTTGTGTTTGATTTTGTGCACAAGTGTGCAGTTTATATACAGTATATGAATTACATTACACAATATTTTAGTGCTAACTGCGATAAGAATTCAGTGTAATCCTGTAGCTGAAGTTACAGGTGGATGTGGATAGCTGTAGCTACTCAACCTATACAAACAGTGGTCGTGCATGTTCGGGTGTGATTGCACAAGGAACGATTACTTGAGGTTAGGGACAGATGATTACTCTTGGATGCAAGCTGCTTTTGTCCATGAGCTATCATCTGTCTCTAACTGCAGGTGATCTCTCCATGTGCAATTGTTGAGGGTGAACAGCCACAACTATCTACATCCACCTGTGAAACCAGCCAAAGGAATGCACTGAATTCTTGCGGCAGCTAGAACTAAAGTACTGTGTGAATGAGGTTTTGTCCTGAAATCCACATCTCAAGAAATCTTGATGATCCTATAATAAGCTGCAACAAATAGTCTCTTGTCCAGTGCAGTATATGATGTTGCAATATATGAACGTAATGTGAGGAGTTAGCTCAAGGGGGGTCACCTTCCCTGGAAAAAAGGCAGTCCAAATGGCAGGTTTTCTTAAAAGCTGACTTGTAGCCTGTTTTATTTTAAAAGGTTGTATGAAAATAAAACAAACAAAACCGAAAATAAATCCTTGCCATTCAGGCTCTTACTAAATATCTTCAGTTTCCCTAACTGAGAGGTAAAGGGCTTCTCCCAGTCACCCACAAAACAAAGACAATGCAAACCTTTTGTTTCAGTCATAAAGCAAACTTCAGTTCAAGCTCTCTCAGGTTTGATGGATCCTGAGTCCCATGTCAGAGCAATCATCTTATCCAGACCTGCTTCCTTTATACCGCCTGTTGATGGACACAAGTGGACCGCAAAATCTAGTCCGGAACCAACCCTGCCAAGGTAACTGGTAAAACCCGGACTGGATTCCACCTTAGTTTCCTGCAAGTGAATGCATGTGAGGTGAAACATAACGTCCATCAATCACCTCGCCTTTCATAACGCCACATAT
The DNA here is from genome assembly GCA_018402905.1 of Glandirana rugosa. Taxonomy (NCBI): domain Eukaryota; kingdom Metazoa; phylum Chordata; class Amphibia; order Anura; family Ranidae; genus Glandirana; species Glandirana rugosa. The sequence continues at coordinate 768,330 of BLSH010313692.1, read as the reverse complement.
CTCTCCCCCCCCCCCCTCTGCTCAAGCCCCTGCAGCTGAGCAACTGTCCCAACCAGACAATTGATATGGGAAAAGGCATCTGCATTATTTTGGAGTTTCCCAGCTCTATGTTCCACTGTGAACCTAAATACTTGAAGAGCAAGGAACCACCTTGTCACTCGACTGTTTTTCTCCTTGTTATCACACATCCATTTAAGAGGGGCATGATCAGTGACTAGTTTGAATGGTCTCCCCAACAGGTAATATTTCAGGGCATCTAAGGCCCATTTGCCAGCTAAACATTCCTTCTCAACAATGGCATAGTTTTTCTAATGTCTGTTGAGCTTTCTGCTAAGGTAAACCACTAGGTGCTCCTACCAGTCTTTGATTTGGGACAGTACAGCAACCAGTCCCACATCAGAGGCATCTGTCTGCATCACAAACTCCTTTGTGAAATCTGGGGTCATGAGCACAGGTTGTGCACAAAGAGCTTGCTTCAACATTTGAAATGCCTTTTCTGCCTCAGGATTCCACTTGATCATGACCGACCCTCTATCCTTTGTCAGATCCGTCAGTGGGGCTGCAATGTTGGCAAAATTGGGTATAAAATGCCTGTAGTACCCTGTGTTCCCAAGAAATGCACAAATTTGCTTTTTATTTATAGGTTGGGGCCACTTTTGAACTGCCTCAATCTTATTGATCTGAGGCTTGATCAGCCCCCTACCAATAATGTAGCCAAGGTATTTGGCCTCCTCCAAGCCTATGGCACACTTTCTGGGGTTGGCAGTGAGTCCTGCTTTCCTAAGAGAGTCTACTACTGCTTGCACCCGGGGCAAATGAGATTCCCAATCTGGGCTGTGGATGACTACATCGTCCAAATAGGTGGCTGTGTGTTGGAGATGTGGTCTTAAGGTCTTATCCATCATTCTCTGGAATGAGGCAGGAGCACCATGCAAGCCAAAAGGCATCCACTTATACTGGAAGGAAAACACAGTTTTCTCTTTTGCAGACTCCATTAGGGGTATCTGCCTATAACCTTTAGTCAGATCTAAAGAGGTTATGAACCAGGCACCTCCCAATCTGTTAACAAGCTCGTCCACCCGAGACATTGGGTACGCATCAAATTAGGCATGCTGTTTAACATCCTGAAATCATTACAAAACCATATAGTTCCATTTGGTTTTGGGACCAACACTATGGGACTCGACCAGTCTCTCTGGGACTCCTCTATGGCATCCAGCTCTAGCATGTTCTTTACTTAATTTGCAACTGCTTCCTGCCTAACCTTGGGTATTCTATAGGGATTTACATTCATGCGGGCACCTGGTTCCATAATTATGTCATGCTGTTTAACTGTGGTCAGTCTAGGCAGATGAGAGAAAAACTCTCTATTCTTACTCACAAATTCTTTAATGTCCTTCTGTTGGGCCACTGACAAGGTTTCAGTTATGGGAACATCAGATGTCATGGGGGCCATGTCCTTTTGGGGGGTTGCCAGTAAAGGCTCTCTGTCTTTCCAAGGTTTCAAGAGATTAACGTGATGTATTTGCTCAGGTTTCCTTTTCCCTGGCTGGTAAACTTTGTAGTTTACCTCCCCTACTCTTTCCATAATTTCACAGGGACCTTGCCACTTTGCTAGGAATTTACTCTCAACTGTGGGAACTAGTACCAGCACCCTATCACCAGGATTGAAGACCCGGGTCTTGGCACTCTGATTATAACCCCTTCTCTGGGCCTCCTGGGCTTGCTTCATATGTTCCTGTACAAGCGGCATGACAGCATCGATTCTATCTGGCATCAGTGAGATATGCTGGATGACGCTTCTATAAGGCATGGTCACTCCCTCCCATGTTTCTTTTGCAACATTTAGAAATCCCCTGGGAAGTCTCCCATGCAGTAGTTCAAAAAAGGAGTAACCTGTAGATGCCTGAGGTACCTCCCGTATGGCAAACATGAGGTATGGCAGCAAAAAATCCCAATTTCTCCCATCTTTGTCCACCACCTTTTTTAACATGCTTTGGAGCCTTTTGTTAAATTTCTCCACAAGACCATCAGTGTGTAGGTAGTAGACAGAGGTATGGAGATGGGAGATTTTAAGCAACTTACAACAATCTTTAGTGACTCAGGACATACATGGGGTGCCTTGATCCGTCTATACTTCTTTTGGAATACCCACATGACTAAATACCTGGACAAGCTCTTTGGCAATAGTTTTAGCTGAGGTATTATGGAATGGCTTCAGGATATCGCGTGGCATAGTCCAGTATTGTCAGTATGTGCTGATGGCCCCGGGCAGATTTTACTACTGTTCCCACCAGATCCATGCCAATTCTTTCAAAAGGCACTTCAATGATTGGTAATGGTACCAGCGGACTGTGAAAATGGAGTGATGGCACAGAATACTGACACTCTGGGCATGACTCACAATATTCTTTGACATCTGCATATAACCCTGGCCAAAAGAATATCTGGGTTATTCTCTCCCTGGTCTTCTCTATACCCAGATGTCCAAACATCATATGACCATGGGCTAAATCTAATACCATCCGGTGATAGGGTTTGGGAACCACTATCTTCTCTACCTCCTCCTCCCCTTGTTTTACCACCTAATACAGCAAGTTATTTTTTAGATCCATGTAGGGAAAAGACACCCCTATATTAGGTTCAACAGGTTCCCCATCTAACATTTTAATGTGTTTTCTCTGGCTCTATTGAGTGTGGCGTCTTTTAGTTTTTCCGTACAAAAATAATCTTTTCTGACCTCTAAGTCAGGCACCACATTCTGTCCACTCTCACTATTGGAGTCAGAGATAATTTCTTGTTCATTAACCTCCAGCTGGGGGCTGGATTCCAGCTCCTCCTGCTTCCCAGCCATTCCAGGAAAAGGAAAAGGATTGTCTCCTTCCTCTGACATGCCAACAGTTTTCCTTTCAATTTTGTAATCAAAAGGGTCTGGTGTGAGTCGCAGTGTTTCCTCAGCATGGGGAGCTCTGTCCTCCCGACTACTTTTGTTTTCCCATAAACTCCAAAAGTGGGGAAAAGCTCTCCCCACTAGGGTTTCATGAAGCAGTGAGGGTACCACCCTCCCCCCGAATGTGTCACTATGTCCCAAGGGTTATCAATCTCATCCACATCAGTCTGGTAGTCACATGTGTCACCATGTATGCAAATAACCCCAATAGTGCTAGGGTATAACTTTGTAGGATTTACACAATCACCTTTGACTAATGTCACCACACTACCAGAATCTAGCAGAGCCATGACTGTCTTTCCATCAACTGAAATTATACACGTTTGTTTTTTCACGTGTTATTGACATGTTGCAGTACATGCCATCTGTGCAAAAAGAGACATGCGTTCTTTCAAGTAAGCATTATCACATTGCATTGGTTCATCATTTAGGGAACAGTTAGCAGTAATATAACCCAACGCATGGCAGCGATAACATTTTATGTGTTCTGAAAAAGGAAGAGCTAGGAGCCACTATAGACTCCCATGTAACCAATCTGTCAACATCCCAAACTAATAGTGAAGAAGAAAAAATAGGCCCCAAGGGACTTTAGGGACAGATGGGGAGCGAGAGTACCAATAGGTAAGAAAATAACACATTTTATTGAGTACAAAATATTAATATAAAAAATTAATGATACATAGATATTGAGGGTTAAAAATTTGCTACAGTGATGCGTAAACATGATAAAGCGGAAAAGCACCGGTATAGCTGGAGAAGCTGGAACAACAATCCAGGCCTCAGTGTGGGGCCACGAGAAAGGAATGGTTCACAGCTGTCTAATACCCAACGTGTTTCAGAATTTTCAAGTCATTTCCTTCATCAGGGGAGAAGACACAGTGCAACATGCCTGTGATTATAACAATAGTAATTTGATAAACAATAATACAACCAACCATCGATGAAACATCATAGACAGAAAAAATGTACAACTTACAATGTATCACAGTAGACAAAAAATAAATATCAGTAAAGATCAATGTGTCTATTGTAAGGCAGTGCCAGGACCACCCAACCCAAGCTGAAGCTGCCGTGTTCTTCCAAAAAAATTTGCTCAACCAGAGAAAGTATTGCTGAGATCGTGGAAGGTACAACCAAAAGAGTAAGCTTCATGCCCAAAATGGAAGTAAAAGGAAATTATTGTAAAGACAGGACGGGAGGGGAAAAAAATAAAAATAAAATCATAATAAAAATGAAGTGCAAAATATGGAAAGAAAAAATGAGATGTGGAAAAGGACTCAAGGTAAATAAAATAAAATAAAATAAAAATAAAAATACAATCAAATAAGATAAATAAAATAAGAATGAAAAAAAAAAATAAAAAAAAAAATATAATAAATAAATAAATAAATACATTTTCGACAGGAAGCTTACTCTTTTGGTTGTACCTTCCATGGTCCCAGCAATACTTTCCCTGGTTAGATAGAATCTTTTTGGATGAACACGCCAGCTTCAGCTTGGATTGGATGGTCCTGGCACTGCCTTACAATAGACACGCTAATCTTTACTGATATTTCTTTTTTGTCTACTGTGATACTTATATATATAGCGCCAACAGTTTGCGCAGTGCTTTACAATATGAGGGCAAACAGTACAGTTACAATACAATACAGGAGGAATTGGAGGGCCCTACTCGTTAGAGCTTACAATTAGTGTTGAGCGGACCCGAACTATAACGTTCGGGTCCGTACCGAACTTTGGGGTGTCCGGGACCCGGACCCGAACCCAGACATTTCAAAAAACGTTCGGGTTCGGGTTCTCGGTTCAGGGCAGCCAATCAACAAGCGTTTCACTGGTTTGCCCTTAGAAGCCATCACAGCCATGCCTACTAATGGCATGGATGTGAATGGCCAGTGCATCATGTGACCCAGCCTCTTTATAAGCTGGAGTTACTTGATGCTGCAGTCACATGCTCTCTGAGACTCTGACTAGTGTAGGGAGAGGAAGCTGCCAGCGTTTTTGTGAGGGACAGATTGCAGACATTTTAACATGTCATCCTGCATCCTGAGATTACTACTACTGTTGCTCTGAGGGACAGATTGCAGACCTCAGCCTGCATTACCCAACGATCTGATTGTGGAGTAATTTGAGATTTCACATACTGCTGCTTTGAGTGACAGATTGCAGATCAAACCCCGCATTACAGAACGATCTGACTGCACTAGGTAGAGGCTTCTGCTTAGAGGGACATATTATTGTTCAAAAATCATCTCCTAGTTCTAAAGGGAGAGGTTCTAGCTGTTGCTGTAAGTGACAGATTATTGTTCAAAAATCATCGGCTACTCCTATAGGGCCAGGTTCCAGCTGTTGCTTAGAGGGACAGATTATTGTTCAGAAATCATTGGCTACTCCTATAGGGCCAGGTTCCAGCTGTTGCTTAGAGGGACAGATTATTGTTCAAAAATCATCGGCTATTCCTATAGGGCCAGGTTCCAGGTGTTGCTTAGAGGGACAGATTATTGTTCAAAAATCATCTCCTAGTTCTAAAGAGAGAGGTTCTAGCTGTTGCTGTAAGTGACAGATTATTGTTCAAAAATCATCAGCTACTCCTATAGGGCCAGGTTCCAGCTGTTGCTTAGAGGGACAGATTATTGTTCAAAAATCATCTCCTAGTTCTAAAGGGAGAGGTTCTAGCTGTTTCTGTAAGTGACAGATTATTGTTCAAAAATCATTGGCTACTCCTATAGGGCCAGGTTCCAGCTGTTGCTTAGAGGGACAGATTATCGTTCAAAAATCATCGGCTACTCCTATAGGGCCAGGTTCCAGCTGTTGCTTAGAGGGACAGATTATTGTTCAAAAAATCATCTCCTAGTTCTAAAGGGAGAGGTTCTAGCTGTTGCTATAAGTGACAGATTATTGTTCAAAAATCATCGGCTACTCCTATAGGGCCAGGTTCTAGCTGTTGCTTAGAGGGACAGATTATTGTTCAAAAATCATCGGCTACTCCTATAGGGCCAGGTTCTAGCTGTTGCTTAGAGGGACACAATATTGTTCAAAAATAATCTCCTAGTTCTAAAGGGAGAGGTTCTAGCTGTTGCTGTAAGTGACAGATTGTTCAAAAATCATTGGCTACTCCTATAGGGCCAGGTTCCAGCTGTTGCTTAGAGGGACAGATTATTGTTCAAAAATCATCTCCTAGTTCTAAAGGGAGAGGTTCTAGCTGTTGCTGTAAGTGACAGATTATTGCTCAAAAATCATTGGCTACTCCTATAGGGCCAGGTTCTAGCTGTTGCTTAGAGGGACACATTATTGTTCAAAAATAATCTCCTAGTTCTAAAGGGAGAGGTTCTAGCTGTTGCTGTAAGTGACAGATTGTTCAAAAATCATTGGCTACTCCTATAGGGCCAGGTTCCAGCTGTTGCTTAGAGGGACAGATTATTGTTCAAAAATCATCTCCTAGTTCTAAAGGGAGAGGTTCTAGCTGTTGCTATAAGTGACAGATTATTGTTCAAAAATCATCGGCTACTCCTATAGGGCCAGATTCTAGCTGTTGCTTAGAGGGACAGATTATTGTTCAAAAATCATCGGCTACTCCTATAGGGCCAGGTTCTAGCTGTTGCGTAGAGGGACACATTATTGTTCAAAAATAATCTCCTAGTTCTAAAGGGAGAGGTTCTAGCTGTTGCTGTAAGTGACAGATTGTTCAAAAATCATTGGCTACTCCTATAGGGCCAGGTTCCAGCTGTTGCTTAGAGGGACAGATTATTGTTCAAAAATCATCTCCTAGTTCTAAAGGGAGAGGTTCTAGCTGTTGCTGTAAGTGACAGATTATTGCTCAAAAATCATTGGCTACTCCTATAGGGCCAGGTTCCAACTGTTGCTTAGAGGGACAGATTATTGTTCAAAAATCATCTCCTAGTTCTAAAGGGAGAGGTTCTAGCTGTTGCTGTAAGTGACAGATTATTGTTCAAAAATCATTGGCTACTCCTATAGGGCCAGGTTCCAGCTGTTGCTTAGAGGGACAGATTATTGTTCAAAAATCATCGGCTACTCCTATAGGGCCAGGTTCCAGCTGTTGCCTAGAGGAACAGATTATTGTTCAAAAATCATCTCCTAGTTCTAAAGGTAGAGGTTCTAGCTGTTGGTGTGAGCAGTGCATTTCTTGCACCAAAATAAAAAGTCCATCTACATTGGTGTTTGAAAAAAAAAGAAGGTATTAATTGGTAGTAATAAATACTTAAATAGGGTTGCATAGTACATTTGCGGGCACAATGAGGAGAGCAAATAAGGGACGTGGTCATGGTGCTGCTGGTGATGCTGGTGCTGCTGGTGTTGGTGGTGTTGGTAAACCTCCTGTTGGAAGGAGAGGACGTGTTCGAGGTGTGCCAGCTACACGTACAAGGGAAACACCTTCCTCAGGTAGCCAACAGAACCTTCACCGGTATATGGTAGGCCCGAATGCCCCTCAACAATTGGTGAGGCCAGAACAAATACAGGCGATTGTAGATTGGGTGGCTGACAATGCTTCCAGTTCCTTCACATTGTCTCCCTCCCGTTCCCTTGATGAAAGCTCAGAGTTGGCACCTGAACCCCATGGCCATCTGTCTTTCACCTCAGCCCCTTGTAAATTAGCCAAGCAGTCTAAGCCCCAAGTCATGCAAGAGACTCTTATGCTTTTTTTTTTTTAAATACATTTTTATTGAAGTTTTCCATACAAACATATAAGAGAAAGAGACATTAATCCCCATGAGTTGTAGATGATGAACAAGGGGAATGATTAGCATGAACATGGTACAACTATAGATTTACAACATTTCGTACAGAGTATGATAACACATCTGTTCGTTCTGTTGGGTACTACCATATACTTCTAGTGTTTGCATAGGGTAGGGTTGCTCTTCTACCCTGGGTTATCAGATTCCCCCTAATGCTTGGGGGTACCGTATGTGTACTACTTATACCCCGGCCACCCCATCTGGGAGCACTTTTGTGCCCGGGGATGAGTACAATTTGGTGTCACGGCACGATGTCTACCCTATGCAAACTGGCTTGCGCTTAGGCCCGGCAGGACCTGTTAAGGTACCCAGTAAGAATCTCAATAAATAAAGCCAACATGTTAAGAAAACCAGAGGGAGGGGGTTTAACAATACCATGTAGGGTATGCCTGATTAGGAGTGAAGATTAATGTAGGAAGGAGCAGACAGGGGTGGAGGGGATGAAAGGGGGGAAGAGTAGGGTTTCGGTATATGTGTGTGTGTGGTCCACAGTGGTTAGTGATCAGTACTTGGCCATAACTCCCATCTTTTGTGGAAGGTGGCTCCTGAAAGGGATTTATATGCTAGGATACGTTCACAATTGTAGTTTTGTTGAACTAGAGATAACACTTCTGTGGCGTTTGGTGCGATATTTGTTTTCCAGTTCCGGAGAATTATTTGACGAGCAGCAAGTAGGATATGGGTGGCTATTGTCCTCTGAGCAGTGGGGTATATTTCTATACCTATGTGCAGGGTTGCCAAGGGAGGGGATGGTTGCTTTAGAATGCCTGTTAATTTCGCTATGTGTTTGAAGACTTGGGACCAAAAACTTCTGAGGTGTGGGCAGCTCCATAGGATGTGGGTGAGGTTACCTATTTGTCCACATCCTCTCCAGCACAGAGGGGAAAGGTTTTTAGCGAAGGTGGCTATTCTATGGGGCGTGTAATACCACCTGTGGGTAATTTTTATGGTAATTTCCCAGTGTGATACGCATCTGGATACTGTGTCTATAGACCTAAATGCTGTATACCATTGCTCCTCAGAGAAGCGTGTTTTTAGGTCTGTCTCCCATTCTTTCATGCCCCTCGATATGATGATTGTCCTTTTGTTGTGTAGGGCGTTATAAAAGATTGAAATTCCTTTCTTTCTTGGTTGTTGTGATAGGTAAAACGACTTTAATTGAGTCGTTAGTTGTATAATGGGAGGGGGATATTTGGAAAGGAAGGCTACTATGCGAGCACAAGTGAAGTGGTGTTCTCTGGGGATATTGTGTTCTTGGATAAGTGTGTTTATAGGTTTGGGTTTGTTGTTGTGCATTATGTCTTTAACCTGTGATAGGCCTGCTTCCCTTAAGGGTGTTGTGTTGAGCATTGGTATAATCTCTTCTAGAGTTTGTATTGGGTAGGAGGGATGTAGTGTTTGTTTTTCCTCTGATGGTTGGGAGTGGAGGGATCTCCAGGGTGCAATGGAAGCCTGGGTAGTCAGGGGGAGGAAGGAGAGGTCCCAGGGTTTCCAGGCGTCTCTTATGAGAAGGCCCTGCGGGGTCTTAACTTGGGACAGGGTGGTCTCTATCTCCATCCAAGGCAGCTGGGTGCTACTCTGAAACCAATGTTTCAGTTGTTCCATTCTAACTGCCCAGTAATAGTCTTTTAGATCAACCCAACCCGCTCCTCCAGCAAGTTTGTGGGTCACTAGATTCCCTTGGGCACATCTGGCTTTTTTACCTTGCCACACGAAGGTGCTCAGTGATTTGGAGAGGGAGTTTATTAAATGCATAGGTATGGGAATAGGTAGGGCCCTGAAAAGGTATAATATATGGGGTAGGATCATCATCTTGAATGATGCTAGTCTGCCTGACCAAGATAGCTCTCGGTTGGCGTGTTGTTTGAGCTGTGAGTTTATGTTATTTATGAGGGGGCGAAAATTTAGCAATGGTAAGTCTGAGGTTTTATTGGTGAGGGTAATTCCTAGATATGGAATGCCTTGTGTGCTCCATTTGAAGGGGAGTTTTTTTTGGAGGATATTTTTAACCAATGGTGGGGTGCCTAAGTTAAGAATAAGGGATTTAGTGTAGTTAACTTTATAGTAAGATATTTGGCTGAAGTCCATGAGGATACGGAAGGCCTCTGGGAGTGATACAGCGGGGTTCGTTAGTGAAAGTATCACGTCATCAGCGAAAAGAGTTATTTTATGTGTTTTTGTGCCTATTTGGAAGCCCTGTACTTTGGTGTGTGATCTTAGTGTTGCTGCTAGTGGTTCTATTAATAAGTTGAATATGGTAGGCGATAGGGGACATCCTTGCCTGGTCCCGTTGGATATCCGAAAGGGAGTTGATATCTTACCTGCTGTATGTACTTGTGCAGTGGGGTGTGAGTGTAAGGCAAGTAGTGCAGATAATATATTACCCATGAAACCAAATTTGATCAGAACTGACGACATATATTTCCAATGTACCCTATCGAACGCCTTCTCTGCGTCTATAGAGAGTAGCAGAGAAGGCGTTCGGGTACGTTCTGCATAGTGTATAACATTGAGTATCCTTCTGGTTGCATCAGAGGTTTGCCTCCCCCTTATGAATCCCATCTGGTCGCTGCTCATTAAAGTTGGTACTACTTCTGAGAGACGCAGGGCTAAGATCTTTGCGTAGATTTTTATGTCTACGTTTAGTAGGAATATGGGTCTGTAGTTGGATACAATGGAGGGATCATTCCCAGGTTTTGGTAAGGCTATGACATGAGCCTTGAGCATTTCTTGGGGAAACTCCGAACGAGATGCTGCCTCGGTAAACATGGAGGTGAGATGGGGCGTTAGGATATCCTTAAATATTCTATAGTACTCACTAGGGAGGCCATCCGGCCCTGGTGATTTACCTATTGCCAGAGATTTGATTGTCTTTTGTATTTCTTTGTCTGTGAAGGGGGCATTGAGTTCTAATAGTTGTTGTTGTGAGAGGGAGGGGAGGTTTATTTTTTGGAGGAAGGCATCTATATCATGGATACTGGGTTGAGGGGTTTGAGGATCTTCCTCCAAGTTGTAAAGGTTTCCATAGAAGATTGCGAGTTGGTTCGCAATCTCCTGTGGGTTTGTGATTTTATGACCCTTAACTGGGTGGATAAGGTGTGCAATTCTCGATTTAGCCTTAACTGATTTGAGTTTGTTGGCTAAGAGTTTGCCTGGTCTGTTAGCGTTGGCATAATAATTAGCCTTAGTGTACTTCATAAGTTTGGCATGGCGGTGTAGTAGGAGCTTCCTCAGTTCCTCCCTTAAGGACAATAATGAACTTGAGGTTTGTGGTGTGATGTCTTGTTTGTTAAGGGATTCCAATTTGTGAATTTCCTCTAGTGTCTTATTAATTTTTGAATTGTGTGTTCTCTTGGCTCGTGCTGTTTGTTGGATAAGGATACCTCTTATGAAGGCCTTATGTGAGTTCCATAGTGTGAAGGGGTTGTTTACCGAGGGAGCATTAATAGTGAAAAATGATTAGGTTATTTTGGATGATTCTTGTTGGGGTTTTGGAGAATATCGGTGTTACAGCGCCAGATAGAGATGGGGGGGGAGGCCCCTCTTTCACTAATTTGTATTGATATAGCCGCATGGTCCGACCAGGTGATCTCATGTATCTGAGAGGACAAGACTTGTTGTAGAAGCCACTTGTCAGCTACAAACAGGTCTATGCGGGAGTAACTTTGGTGACATGTTGAGAAAAACGTATAGTCCCTTTCGGAGGCGTGTTGGCACCTCCAAATGTCATAGAGGTCCTCAGAGTGGAGTAGGTTCCTTAGGGTTGGTCCTCTTCCTGTGTGTTGGACGGTACTGTCTATGCTGGGATCGACCATTAGGTTAAAGTCTCCACACAGTAGTAGACTGCCATATCTAACTTTCTCAATGTGTTTCAGTAATGTACTGTGGAACTTCAGCTGGCGTGCGTTTGGGGCATATAATGACACAAGAGTGAAGGGTTGAGTGTTAATGTCACAGGTAATTATAATGTAGCGTCCCTCTTGGTCTATTATTGAGTTTTTCAAGGAAAAAGATAGTGAGTCTCTTATGGCGAGAAGCACTCCCTTTTTTTTGCTGCTTGCGTCACATGCCAGGAAGATGTTTGGGTAATTTTTGTGTGTGCATTTTGGTATTGCGCCTTGCTGGAAATGGGTTTCCTGCACCGCTAGAATGTCAGCTTTGTATTTCATTGCATCATCCCACATAGATCGGCGTTTAGCCGGGTGGTTGAGGCCCTTGGCGTTAAGGGATAAACATGTTATCATTGTGGTGGGTCTTTTGTTCGGTTGGTGTGTGTTGTTTTGTACTCACAGATTCTTGTCCACTCTGAGGATGATGAAGATGATGGTTCTTGATGATGTTCAATTGCTGCTTCGTTTGTGTTGGTCTGGAGCTGGCACAATGAAAGAGTCTTCTGAGAGCTTGAAGATGGAGTCACTGTGGGTATGGGTCTCCATGGCATATACCGAAGGAAAGAGAAAAAGGTTAGAAACAGTATAACTTGCATACTTGTAACCATTGAGGTGTGAATTGAAGGGGGTCAAGGGTATAAAAAAAATTTTAAAAATAGAAACCGACGTGCAGTTTGAGAGCAAATCTAGATTTGCTAAAATGGGTAGGGGGTGACAGCTGGGCAATCCAGTTAGTGACCCGGTGGGGAATGGTGTTGTTTCGAGGAGTGTTGATGAGAGCCACCTTTACTATTGTTCTTGGGAGGTTTTTTTACGTGTAACTAGGTGCCAGTCATTTTCAGATTGCTGAATATGGTGGGGACCCCGGGGATGCTGTGATGCTTTGGGGAGGATGCCCCACTTACGGAGGGCAGCAAGACCTTCATCCAACGAGGATATATTGGTGGTGACCCCATTATGGGTTATGGATAGGGTAGCTGGATATTTCCATTTATGGGGTATGGTGTGGTTCCTCAGTGCTTTCGTGATAGTTGTCAGATTACGTCTGCGTTGCAGGGTATGTTTTGAGAGGTCAGGGAGCAGTTGCAATGAGGAGTATTGTTCAGGGAGATGACCCGATTTTTTGTGGTTGGACAATATTAGTTCCTTTATATGATAATAGTGCATTTTTAGGAGAACATCCCTGGGGGTTTCGGCTGGTAAGAATGAGGGCTTAGGGACCCTGTGGATCCTATCAATCATCAGGTCCTGAGGGGACAGTTCTGGGGCCATCGTAGAGAACAAGGTCAGGGCAAATTGCTGTAGCTGTTGGTTGGGGATTGACTCTGGTATCCCTCTTATTTTTATGTTTTGCCTTCTGCTTCTGTCCTCTAGGTCCGCTATCTTGTCCTTGATCCATGTTATGTCGTCCTTATGAGAATTATGTGCATCTACTAGGAGGTTAAAGGGAGTGATATAATCCCCCATCCTGTCCTCCAGGACACTCACCCTGTTCCCCAGTGATGTTACTTCTCTTTGGCATTGCTGTATATTGCTCACTAGGTCTGCTGCTAATGATGCCCTGAGGGACATCAGCATGTCCTTTAACATTATGTCCGACACAGGCTGGCCTGATGTGGGGAAGATTGCAATCGGGTCTTCTTTGCTGCTAGGCCCAGGCATGTTTTGGGCCTGCGTCTCCCCTACCTCCATGCCTCCAGTGTCTTCCCCTTCTGTCTCCTCCCGCCCCGAAGTGGAGTCTCTGCGGGGCTTAGATTTAGCTGGACTTCTGGCTGAAGGGCTGCTATCCCCCGCAGGGATGTGCCTGTGTGTGCCCCGGCCTTGGTTACCTGGATGCAGGACGTTCTTTTGTGTCCTCACTGGTCCCTGCTCAGCCTGTAGTTCTCTGCTCGTGGCGTCGCCATCTTGGCATAGGCCTCTGGGGATGGAGGAGAAGTACTCCGGGATTTTCGGCACCTGAGCCGGTTCGTTCTGCCGTTTGGACATCGCTGCGATGCTCCTGGGTGTCCCCGCTGTTATGGGGAGTGTTTGGGCGCGTGTCTCTGTGATGCTGGCGGCTGTGTCTGCTGTATTCCCCGGCGGTCGGACGGAGCTCGCGGACTATGCGTCCATGCTGGAGCTCGGCCGGCCACGCCCCCGACTCTTATGCTTTTTGATGACTCTCCTGGTGTGCTTTCCGTGGGCCATCCACATAGCGCTGCCCCAGAAGTGGAAGGCATTGAGTGCACCGATGCCCAACCACTTCTGTTGCAGGATGAGAACATGGAAACACCAGCGCAGCACGTCTCTGATGATGACGAAACGCAGGTGGCAACTGCTGCAGCTTTCCTCAGTGTGCAGACTGACAAGGAGGGCAGTGGTGAAGGGTGGGTGGAAGATGATGTGGAGGAGGATGATGAGGTCCTAGACCCCACATGAACTGAGGGTCATGCGAGTGACGTGTGCAGTTTGGAGGAAGAGGTGGTGGTCGCACAGAGGCACCAGCACAGCAAAAGAGGAAGCAGGTTGCGTAACAATTACCTCAAAATCCAAGAAAGGTCTCGAGCTCCTCCTGCTTCCTCTTCTGCTGCTGCCTCGGCCTCTTCCTCCACCTCTACTGTGACAGTGTCACCTGCCACCCAGCAAAGAAACGATATGACAGCAACGCCACCATGTCCGCCACCATCCCCAAGCATTTCCACACCATGGTCCCATGGAAGCTTACAGCTCTCCATCTCCCAAACACTTGAGAGAAAGAGGAAGTACCCCCCTACCCACCCGCGATCCCTGGCCCTGAATGCCAGCATTGCAAAATTCCTGGCCTTTGAAATACTGCCATTCCGTCTGGTGGACACGGACAGTTTCAAAAACCTGATGGCGGTGGCTGGCCCACATTACGTGGTTCAGAGCCGCCACTACTTTTCCAGACGAGCCATCCCTTCCCTGCACAAACAAGTCGGGGACAAGATCAAGTGTGCACTGCGCAACGCCATCTGTGGCAAGGTCCACATAACCACTGATACATGGACCAGTAAGCATGGGCAGGGATGCTATATCTCGCTAACTGCACACTGGGTAAATGTAGTGGCAGGTGCGATGAGCCGGCTAGCCATTTGGCGCATGTCCTTCCCCCACTGCAGGGCATATCTCTTTGCCTCCTGTTGCCTCCTCCTACCGCACTTCCTCCTCCTCTACCACCTCCTCATCCGCTCAGCGTAACACCTTCACCACCAACATCAGCACATCCAGGGGGAAACGACAGCAGGCTGTTTTAAAACTGATATGTTTGGGGGATAAACCCCACACTGCGCAGGAGCTGTGGATGGGCATTGAACAACAGACCAATGAGTGGTTGTTGCCACTGAGCCTCAAGCCCGGCCTGGTGGTGTGCGACAATGGCCGAAATCTCGTAGCGGCTCTGGGCCTAGCCCGTTTGATGCACATCCCTTGCCTGGCGCTTGTGCTGAATTTGGTGGTACAGAATTTTCTATAAAACGACCCGGATATGTCAGAGCTGCTGCAGAAAGTGCGGGCCATCTGTGCACACTTTCAGCGTTCTCACCCTGCTGCTGCTCGCCTGTCTGCGCGGCACCAGAACTTCGGCCTTCCCGCTCACCGCCTCATATGCGACGTGCCCACAAGGTGGAACTCCACCTTGCACATGCTGGAGAGACTGTGCGAGCAGCAGCAGGCAATAGTGGAGTTTCAGCTGCAGCACGCACGGGTCAGTCACTCTGCGGAACAGCAACACTTCACCACCAACGAGTGGGCCTCCATGTGAGACCTGTGTAGCGTATTGCGGTGTTTTGAGTACTCCACCAACATGGCCAGTGCCGATGACGCTGTTCTCAGCGTTACTATCCCACTTCTATGTCTCCTTGAAAAAACACTTCCGGCCATAATGGAAGAGGATGTGGCACAGGAGGATGAGGAGGAGGAGGAGGAGGAGGAGGAGGAAGAGGGGTCATTTCCACGGTTATCAGGCCAGTCATTCGCAAGTGGCTCGGAGGGTGGGTTCCTGCACCAGCATAGGCCATGTCAAAAATATTAAAGCCAGGGCACAGTTCCTGAGGACGAGGAAGATCATGAGGAGAAGGAGGAGGAGGAACCGCAGCAGGGTGGCACCCAACGCAGCTCGTGGGCATCACTGGAGCATGGCTGGGGGGATACGGAGGACACAGATGATATACCTCCCACAGAGGACAGTTTGTGTTTGCCTCTGGGCAGCCTGGCACACATGGCCGACTACATGCTGCAGTGCTTGCGCAATGACAGCCGAGTTGCCCACATTGTAACGTGTGCCGATTACTGGATGGCCACCCTGCTGGATTCCCGTTACAAGGACAACGTGCCGTCCTTAATTCCCTCACTGGAGCGTGAGAGGAAGATGAGCGACTACAAGCGCACACTGGTAGACGCGCTGCTGAGGGCATTCCCAAATGACACCGGGGGCTCAGTGGAAGCACAAGGCAAAGGCGAGGAGGAGGAGGAAGAGGCCGCCAATGCAGCTGTGGCACCACCAGCACCTCAGAAGGCAGGGTTAGCATGGCCAAAATGTGGCAAAGCTTTGTCAGCAGCCCACCACAACAAACAGCACCACCAGCCGATAGGCAACGTCTTAGCAGGAGGCAACATTTCAGCAACATGGTGGAAGAGTATGTGTGCACACGCCTACACGTACTGACTGATTGGTCTGCCCCATTCAACTTCTGAGTCTCCAAATTGGCCACATGGCCTGAGCTTGCCATTTATGCCTTGGAGGTGCTGGCCTGCCCTGCAGCCAGTGTATTGTCTGAACGTGTGTTTAGCACGGCAGGGGGCGTTATCACAGACAAGCGCAGCCGCCTGTCCACAGCCAATGTGGACAAGCTAACCTTTATTAAAATGAACCAGGCATGGATCCCACAAGACTTGTCTGTACCTTGTGCAGAATAGACCTTTAGACAGGACTCACACAGCCATTCGTATACTTGTTTTTTTGAAAATGCCTCAATATTTTGGGGGCTACCCCAATTATAAACAAAAAAAACCCAGTGTTGGCTACCTCCTCCTACTCCTCCAACCACCGCCACTTTCACCTACACTGCCACGGTCACGGCCTAGTCAACGTCTAACTCCTATTCCACATCCACCCCCCTTCCCATTTTTTTTATTTGATTTTAATTTATTTCCCCTATCCCCATTTTTTTGTAGGGCACTTACCCTACTCTTACCCCCATTTTACTTCCTTTTGCAGTCCTCTAGCACTTGCCAGGACTTTGTTACAGCCATTTTTGTGCCGAAAAGTTTGGGTCCCCATTGACTTCAATGGAGTTCGGGGTCCTGGATAAAGTTCGGGTAACGTTCGGTACCGAACCCGGACTTTTTCCCGAAGTTCGGCCGAACCCACCGAACCCGAACATCGGGGGGTTCGATCAACTCTACTTACAATCTACATTGTAAGTTGTACATTTTTTCTGCCTATGATGTTTCGTCGATGGTTGGTTGTATTATTATTTATCTAATTACTATTGTTATAATCACAGACATGTTGCATTGTGTACTTGCAAATTCCAAAATACATTGGCTATTGTACAGCTGTGAACCTCTCCATTCTCGTGGCTCCACACTGAGGCCTGGACCATTGTTCCAGCTTCTCCAGCTATACCGATGCTTTTCTGCTTTATCATGTTTACACATCACTGCAGCAAATTTTTAACTCTCAATATCTATGTATCATGAATTTTTTATATTAATATTTTGTACTCAATAAAATGTGTTATTTTTTTTCCTATTGGTACTCTCACTCCCCATCTGTCCCTAAAGTCCCCTTGGGACCTATTTATTATTTTTCATTTTATGTGTTCTGTACCCAGTCCTCTAAACGGCCTCAGAGACTTTCCTGACCTATTTGGCCAGTCTCCAGGTCCTGAGCCCATAGTCTCATTATCTGTGGCAACAGTCTTGTAATTTTTCCCCACGCCCTTGAACCCTGGAACAGCCTTACTGGATTTTCCGGGCAGTTTTTCACCCCTATAGACATTGGAGTGGGGCACGGATGGGTTCAACAAATCCTCAGCAGCCATATATCTCTCTAAAAGGTCCACCAGCTGGTTTGCAGTCTTAGGGTACCCATGGCTGACCCACTTCCTCAAAGTGACAGGGAGCGCATGTAAATAACAGTCCATGACCACACGCTCCACAATCTTAGGGCCTGGCAAAGTCTCTGGCTGCAGCCACTTCTTGGTGAGGTGTATTAAGTCAAACATTTGGTGAGCAGGGTGGCTTGTCAGTACTATATGACCACCGATGCACCCGTTGAGCCTGGACTGCAATGGTGGCACCCATCTCGGCTTTCAGTGACTCATAATCCTGGGCAGCATCTGGTTCCAGGTCATAATAGGCCTTTTGGGGTTCTCCTGTCAGAAAGGGTGCTAGCAGTCCAGCCCATTGCTCTTTTTGCCACCCTTCTCGAACAGCGACTCTTTCAAAACTTGTGAGGTACGCTTCCACATCATCTGCAGGTGTCATCTTCTGCAGGAAATAGCTGGCACACACCATTTTCGGTTCCACCAGCAAAGGACTTACGGACCCCTTCTTTAACTCCAGCAGGGCTTCTGCAAACTGGCGATTCGCCTCCTGCTACCCTGCAGCGACCTCTGTGATTTGGCAGTTGATTTCCTGCTGCTGGTTTCCTGTTCGGTTGCAGTGGCCTGAAGCAGGGCTTTTAACACATCCTCCATCTTTCCACTTGTTTAGGAAGATGCCTGCTGAAAATCCACCATCTGTTGGGGTTAGCTCAAGGGGGATCACCTTCACTGGGAAAAAAGGCAGTCCAAATGGCAGGTTTTCTTAAAAGCTGACTTGTAGCCAGTTTTATTTTAAAAGGTTGCATGAAAATAAAACAAACAAAACAGAAAATAAATGCTTGCCATCCAGGCTTGTATTAAACATCTTAAGTTTCCCTAACTGAGTGGTGAAGAGATTCTCCCAGTCACCCACAAAACAAAGACAATGCAAACCTTTTGTTTCAGTCATAAAGCAAACTTCAGTTCAAGCTCTCGCAGGTTTGATGGATCCTGAGTCCCAGCCAGAGCAATCATCTGATCTAAACCTGCTTCCTTTATACCACCTGTTGATGGACACAAGTGGACCGCAAAATCTTGTCCGGAACCAACCCTGCCAAGCTGGCTGGTAAAACCCGGACTGGATTCCACCTTAGTTTCCTGCAAATGAACACATGCCAGGTGAAACATAATGTCCATCAATCACCTCGCCTTTCATAACGCCACAGAAGGTAAAAAGAAGTACATTTAAAAATGCATAAATGGGATGCGTGGCCGGCTGGTGCAGAAGATGGCCGCAGAGTGAAACGGCTCCGGACAGCGTGACCTCCACGAGCGGCAAAAAGCAACGAGGACTCGCACATAGCATCCCGAAGTGCATGGGAAAACACCCTCAACCTCCAGGGCACACCATGAGCAAAAGAAAACCCCACGATGCACCCCGCAAGCTGGCAGAGATCTTCAATTCAGTCCGAGCCGTCCACGGCCAAGATGACGGCGCCTCATTGAGCATGGCGTGCAACAGGCCGCAACTGGGGCAGGACACTGCAGAGAGCTCCGGTTGCCAGAGAGATGGACAGGCAAGTAATTACACTTCCCCATCCCAAAGCCCGCAGAAATCCAGGCCCAGAGTCGACCCCATGCTACAAGCACTGACAGATGAGGACAGGGAGGGAGACCTCATGGAGGACACAGGGGATGACGCTGACCCTATATCACAATTCCCCACTACGGACAGCCAATTATGGACACTACCCTGAAAAGCACACTAACATGATTTCAGTGGTATCCAAAATTAAAGCAGAAGTAGAGTATTTGGGAGATAGAGTCAGTCACATGGAGGATAAGATGTTCGACTTTGTGGAGGCACATAACGATCTCATAGATGCCCACAAGGAGACAACAGACACTATCAACCAACTCAAACTGAAAATCGCAGATATCGAAGACCGTTCCAGAGGGAACAATGTGAAATTCAGGGGGTCCCAGAGTTGGTTCTGCCAGGAGACCTAGCAGATGATAACGATCCTCCTCCCAGAGATCCCACATTCTGAAATAATCATAGATTGTGCCCATAGACTGCCTAAACCTCCCTATCTCTCCGATCACATCCCAAGAGACATAATTGCATGGATTAATTTCTTCCATGTTAAGAAAGGCCTGATCCATGCTGCCAGATGGGTTAACCCATTGCCAGACCTCTACGCGGCAGTGAAGTTATTTTCTGACATCTCCCAATACGGCGGAAACAATTACTCACGATCACCAAAATGCTGCAAAATCATAAGATTCTATATAAATGGGGACCACCTGCCAAGCTGATTATCACCAAGGGCAATAGGCAACGTGTGGACTCCACCTTGGTCAAAGGCCTGCGGCTGCTTTGTACCTGGAATCTTCTCCCGCCTCCAGACGAACACCCACATAGGGGGACAAATAACGCGAATCCCAGGAACCCTAAGGACTCTTCTGACCGCTGAAAGTCATTACACTGGAGACGTTCTTTACATGTTGTTCACCAGTCATTTTAATGTTCAAGCAAGACAAGTTTACCTTTTCTCTCCAGCATACAACCCTCGGTCTCATCTCACAGAGGAGGTTGCTGCCGGTTGGAGCTCAGTGCCCCACTCTCCATCAGTGTAGCGGCCGCTACTCGGTAATCCACAGGATTACATCTACCATCCCTTTACCCCATGTTTTTGTTTCTTGGTTTGGTTCGGCTTTTGTTTTGGCCATACGTACAGTGCACTGTTCTACTGCTTCAGTCCACCCTACTACTGAAATCCTCCATCAGACTGCTCCTGTCTACGTTATGGTATATATCTCTGCACTTCTATCCCTGTTGCACCCTCTTGCTTTATCTCAGGCAATCCTCTACACCGCAGAGGGGGTTAATCAATAACTGAGAGAGTGCTCTCCAGCCTCCAGCATGTCATGTCGGACTACAAACCAAAAGAACCTTTTGGATCTGGGCATCTCAAGGACCTGGTGAAGTACTGACTAGCTTGTTGATGTATAACCACCATGCTGCTATCATTAGTTTCCCTTAATGCTCATGGCTTGAATAGACTCTTTAAACAGAAAGCCGCCTGGAAGGAGGCACTGAAACTGCAGGCGGATGTTTTTTGTGTGCAGGAAACTAATTTCAGTGCCCCCAAGCCCCCACAATGCTCTCATAGACAGTACCCTCATATCTTCATGGCCAATGGCCCAGTCAAAAAGAATGGAGTGCTGATCGCCATTAGCTCCTCAATATCCTTTACTCTCCAAGATCTGCACACAGACTCTAAAGGGCGTTATATCATCCTCGTTTGTTATATGAACAATGCACACTTGTCAATGTTTATGCTCCCAATGTGGGCCAATCTAAGTTTTTAAATGCTTTGTACAAAAAAGTCGAGAGGATCCGGAAGGGCTCACTTTTAATGATGGGCGATTTTAATTCAATCATAGACCAAGAATTGGACATGTCCAACACCTGCTCATTACCTAGACAAACACTTGCTCCTTTCCTGAAAAATAACCTTTTATATGATCCGTGGAGGTGCATGCATGCAGGGGAAAGGGATTATGCATACTTTTCTGCTCCCCACGGTAAATATACAAGGATCAATTTCTTTCTAACTGATCTGCCAACGTTACATAAGGTGAGCAAGACGGAAATCCTACCAATAACTTGGTCAGATCACGCCCCCATCAAACTAGTCCTGTCCGAAGACCAAAGAGCCCTTCCGACTCGTCTCTGGAGAAATAACGTCTATCTATTTCATAATCCACACCACATAGAGAAGATCACCACCCAGTTAGAATAGTTCTTCTCCCTGAATTGCACATCAGAATCCAAAATAGCTAACATGTGGTGCACACACAAGGCCTTCTCGAGAGGCTTATTAATTCAACTAGCAGCCAGAGTTAGGAAACAGAAAACACAGGCCATTGAAAAAACACTGACTAAAATCCATGCATTGGAGCAGCAACACAAACACACCCTTGATCTCAATATTCTCACTGAGCTAAACGCCACTAGGCACGAATTGAGACTCCTCATGTTATCAGAACATGACGAACAGACCCGCAAAATCAAAGCCACTTACTACTCACAAGGCAACAAGGCAGACAAACTCCTGGCCAACCAGGTAAAAACTAAACAGATAAAGAGCCCGATAGCATACCTTCTAGACCCAAAGAACAACTGTAAACTGACACACCCAACATTCCTTCTGAGATTATTACCAATACCTATACAATCTCCAAAAGGACCCAGATACTGCACAGCCCACCGATGATACTATACACCAATATTTGACCAACTTACACCTCCCCTCCATAAATGAAGAAGCTCTCCACAAAATAAATTTGCCCATATCTGCGGAAGAAATTGCGAAAACTATTCAGGAACTCCCCAAGAATAAGTCCCCAGGAGCGGATGGCCTCTCATCCAAATACTATAAATCATTTCAGGCTACCCTGATCCCCCACTTACAGAAACTCTACAACAAGACCACTAGCTCCAGCTTGTTTCCAGAAGAAATGCTCAAAACTATTATAGTCACCTTACCTAAACAGGGCAAAGAACCAACCTCTCCCCAAAATTTCCAGCCGATCTCACTTCTTAATACAGACCTTAAGATATTTTCAAAAATCATAGCTAATAGACTATCGGATATTACACTCGCCCTCATAAATCAAGATCAAGTAGGCTTTGTAAAAGGCCGACAAGCGTCGGACAGCACCAGGAGAATGATCGACCTCCTCACAATCCTAGAAAGAAAGAAAGAGTCGGCAGCCTTCTTGGCCCTAGACGGCGAGAAGGCTTTCAAGTACACTGGGGGTATCTTAGAGCCACTCTCATTAAATTCGGGATCCAAGGCCCCATTTTCAATGCAATATCTGCACTTTATTCTGGCCCCTCAGCCCAGGTATACACATCAAACTCTCTGTTGGACCCATTTAGGATCACAAATGGGACCAGGCAGGGGTGCCCACTGTCCCCAATCATTTTCACTCTTATTGTGGAACCTTTCACTGAAGCCATTAGGAAAAATCCTCAAATACTAGGACTGAAAGTTGTGGACTATATGCATAAAATCCGGCTTTTTGCGGACGATGTCCTCTTAACCCTTACGGAGGTTGCCCCTTCTTTAAGAGCAGTACAGGAAGAAATCGAAAAATTTGGAAAAGTATCCTATTACAAAATTAATATTATGAAATCCTCCATATTACCCATTAACATCAGCCCAGCTGCCAGGAAATCTCTGAAAAAAAGAGTTCCCATATGCATGGGAGAACAAAACTATAGCCTACCTGGAGATAAAACTCACTTCACCCACAATAAAACTCTATGAGACTCATTTTCCGCCCCTCCTTGAGACAATTAGAAAAGACCTTCTATCTTACAGGAAAAACAAAATTTCGTGGCTTGGGCGAGTTGTAGCATTTAAGATGCTTTCTCTACCCAAGTTACTGTATCTCTTCCGCACTATCCCAATAAAGCTCCCAATCCTCTTCTTCACAACCATAAATAAATATACTGTATGAACTCGTACATATAGAAAGAAGGTAGACCACGAATAGCACATTCAACACTCTGTAAGAGTAAAAACCAAGGCGGAGTAAACCTGCCCAACATTCAACTATACCACAAAGCCGCCATCCTGGATCAACTTAGGTACTGGTTTAAAACAATACATGCACCCACATCCAAGGCTATAGCTGCAACAATAGAGGCCTGGACTCACGCACTGCAAGGGGTATTGGATAGAGACCCCCTTAAAACAATTCCCACCCCCATGGAAACATATGAACACCTAATTCCCTCCTTTATACTAAAGCGGGGGAACCCCACAGAGCCCAGCGCTTTTCAATCCATCCAAATCAGACACTTCCACAGGGCCCTCCCCTCTACCAACATTAAGCTAAATGAAGACCTGTGGACATTCCTTTACAAGGGAGCAGGCACCAGAAAGGGAATCTCATGGGTATATCAATTTCTAAATACACAGGATAACAAGAGGAAAGCACCCCAGATCATTAGTTGGGAAAAGGATCTTAAAAAAGACTTCTCCATTTTAGAGTGGAACAACGCATCCTATATATTGCTCAAATCCACCCTCTGTACCTCCCATTGGGAAAACATTATCAAAATGTTATACTATATGACCCCATCTAAGATTAAACAGATCTTCCCGAATATTTTGCCTTTGTGCTGGTGCCTATGCGGCTTAACAGGAGACTTACATCATATACTTTGGTCATGCACAATAATTAGAAGTTTTTGTACTTATCTCAAATCTCACTAAAACCACAGTGACGCCAAGCCCTCACTTAGCTTTATTTGGTCTCCAGTTAATCCAATTCCCGAAACAATACCGTACAATCATAGCACACATACTTATAGCAGCCAGGATGTCCATTACAAAGAAATGAAAACAAAACACAGCTCATAGCATAGAAGAAGTTACTCAGAGGGTAGACACTGATTGCATTTGTGAAAGGTACTTAGCGTACAGGAACAATACAGAGGAGAGCTATGAGCGCAAATGGAAGGCCTGGACCCAGGCAAGGGATTTAACACAATTCTAATGTAAACGACATGGGGGGTTCATGTATTGCCCTGGGGGGCCGGGCCCTCCTGTCCGCTCGGCCATTTGAGAGACCCGGGGGGGGGGGTGGGAGCGCGGGGCTCCCCTAAATAGGCGGCGCAGTGGACCACCCCACATATCAGTAGCATTATTGTTTTGCGATTATACATCTTCTGAGGCAATATCTTAAAGATTGCAGAGTGTACACGATCTAAGGAATGGGCCTATAGCCCAGGATATTTCTCGACCAGCTAAAACAAGGACTGGAAAGTTTTGTTAACGCTACACATGTATGATTTGTTTGACCTTTTCTTTTTGCCTTTGTATTGCATAAATACTTCAATAAAAATTATTTGAACGATAAAAAATGCATAAATGTAAAGCTCAAAATAGTGTTGCACAACAGGATGTGGGGTATTGTGTTTTACAAAGTTCAATCCAAACATAACCAGTAACTGTTGAAGAGGGGAGGCCAATTATTATCAGAGGTAAAGAAACAGTATGTACTTACGTACTTCAGGAAAGTAAATAATGATACACAAAGAAATAGAGCACAATTAATTTTCAGACACTTTTCCTGATTATCTGCAGATTTAGAAGCTGTTACAACTGTTTTGATCACGCTGTGTACAACAATTAAGCAGCAATTCATTTTCCCCCAAGGCAATTGTATGATCCATGCTTCATTAAGAACATGACCTGCATTATTCTGAAAAACCCTTAGTTAAAAAATATCCTTCTGCCTGCAAAGGAAACTATGGTTGATGACATGTTAATTCAAACTTCAATTATTTTCTTCATAGGAAATGTAGTGTTGGTAGATATAATTGATCTAAAGGTCTATGTACAACTGCAGACCACCTACAGACAAGGCAGATCTACTCTGAAAATAGTCATTGTGGGTGGGATGCCACTTACTTTACGGACTCATTGTAATTTAATCTGATATTGTTTGTGTGGAATCAAAGATCATTCTAGGGCTGATCGGGTGCATTCTTGTGACTTTCTGTTAATTTGGCTGGTTGATTCTTCCTTGGATTGACTATATCTATTAGATCTGGAGATCAACAAGAGGCTATTGGTGCAGCGCATAGACAAAGATGTCTCTGCACAAAGCTTTATACATCCTAAAATATAGAGCTGTTGGAAGAAGTAAATTGAAATGCATTAGTCATCAGTTTAACATGGCCTATGGAACATACTGGTATATTTAATTTTACTCTTGACTAACATTTAAACCTTTTCTGTTCATCCTTTCTAAATAACTCTTTATCAGTCTTCCTTCTAATTCCTTCAACCCACCTAGCAAAGCCACCTTCTCCCTGTTGCACAAAGGAACACACTTGTTTTATTAAAATGGATAGAGAATACAGTATATCATTGCTACACAAGACATTTTGTAATTTACTATATTACTATAAAAATAACTAATTTCAGCTTGCAGATAGCCATGGTTTCTGTTGACTTCTCTTCCTTGCAACTGCCGAAGCATTTTTAGTTTGTAGATGGAATGCTCCAGAATCCTCTGCTCTAGTAATTTAATTGCTACCTCTTTCAGGGGTATGCACAGAGCTTCAAAGGCCTTTCACCCTACCTATCCTAAATAAAATGTTAAATCCTTAACACTTATCCATGTATGCATAATAGAAATATACTTACTAGACCACAGAGCCCAGGGTCGTCTTCTTACAGAGAAAGTTAAGTTCCTCTTGCTCCACACTGCTTCCATGCCACCATCTTTACAAGAGACCTGGCACATGCACAGACACACCACTGGGATCTGCCAGAATGTTGTGTCTGTGTGAAATTCAGCACACTGCCTTATGGGATGTGTATGAGGTAGACATTACAGGAGGCAGCAGTGGCAGAATATGTGATCCTTGCCCTGGCAAGGATTGCGGAAATCAACATTTAATAAAAATAAATATTTAATATATACTGTATATTTACATTTTTTTTTTTTACTGCAATTGTGTAAATGGGTTGGGGTTCGGCAGCTGATAAGATTTTATTGAAACTGGTGAAGTTCTGCTTTAACCTCATTTTACAGGATGCCTATTGCATGGAATGTGTCATTCTCAGCAATGCTCTTAGGTTTACTGCTTTGGGAGCTCTGTCTTTAGCTAGATGCTTTGGTTAGGTGATCCACATCTAAAGGAATGAAGGAGAATGGTAATGCCTTTTAATGTAATACTTGAATTATTATTTACATTAAACCTGTTAAGTTTGTTGCCAAAAAGTGATGTTTCCTCCAACAATTTAAGCCACATTAGTCATTTTGAAAGCTGGCCATAAACTAGTATAAAACTTTCATTTCCGGAATGTTTTCTTGATTTTCAAATAGTTTTGGGTTCAAACTGACATTCTTTTTTGATCATAGTGCAGAAGCAGAATCAAAAATGTTTCTCAAACAAACACATTTTTAACAGTGAATGTGGTTTTTATTTGGCAAACTACATTCATTCCAAAGTGGAATGCAAAAGCAAGCAAAATTTTTAAGTACTTTCAAATAGCATTCGTAAGTCATCGAATCTACTGATTATATTTTTCATATGACCAGTTTACTGAGCAGCAAGTGCTCGAGGGCCAAGCTCTGTTAGGTAGGCAATATGATTGTAGCGCTCACTCATGAAAGGGCCCACTGATTTGCAGGTTCTTTTCCCAGATAAGTGTGACAGCAGCCAGGCAACAATCACTCATAAGATGCTGTGGGATGAATGCTGAGCAGTAATTTGAGAATACTCTTCACTTTGTCACTACTTCTCAGGATAGTCCTTCTAGCAATGGCCCAGAAAATGGACAGCATCAGAAATATCAAGCAAGTACTAGTACTGAGACACAAGGGATGGCAGTAGTAACATGGCAGTAGTGATATAACTAAAGGTTTGCTGGGCAATGTATGTCTCTTTGCTGATGATACAAAGGTGTGTAGTAGAGTTGATATCCCTGGAGGGGTCTGTAACATGGAACATGATTTACATAGTAGTCGTTTCTCTGTATGTAACGGGTCGTTTGGAAATCAATATAGTGATGACGGTACAATGATGACGGTAGGGAACACAGAGTCATGATCATGAACGAACTATAAAGACTACGACAGGTAAAAGACCCGGTAACGATCTTCCTGATAGGACTCTTCATCACTGTTTCACTTCTCATAAGAGTTTAATGACGAGTCGTAAGTAGGGTGTCGTAGAATACTCACTAACAACGGACCGACGACAGTGTGAATAGACCCTTTTCTTGGACGTTTAGTCACCCGGGAAAGTACTCACTCGCGATGTTAGT
>BLSH010313692.1:723502-740483 GCA_018402905.1 Glandirana rugosa | reverse complement strand
CACAAGGGATGGCAGTAGTAACAGTCACTAGGATCCTTCATTCAGGTCTGTACTGACAATGTCCCTGGATACATAGATGCCTCCTTCCAATATCAGACAGACATTTCCACAGTGAATCCTCCAGACCGGATCCTCAGTGAAATCTCTCACTTAGCTTTAGAGATTCTTAGAAAAACAGGCCCCCCAGCTCTGCCACCACTAGAACCTCAATGAACACAAGTAGAATTTCAGCTGGGCTGTGTAGAAGGATAGCAGCCCTTCTGGCTGGGAACTTCTCCTCCTGGACAAGAACAGGACAAACCTAAGCCCCAGACTGTTTACGTTTATGCCCCAACCCAGCACTCCCCCCCCAGGGACTGGCCGAGACAACATAAATAGTACGGTTGTTGATTTGCCTTTTCAGCCCACTACATTCTGGAATCCACCAGAAGGCAGGGGGGAATAATCAAACCTGCCTGCAACCAGTGGAGCCCAGAACAGCCCAAAGCTATCACAAACTGCTCTACTGATTATAGTAGATCCAAAAAGAACTAAACTTACCTAGCTTTCCTAGCAACCACATATATAGGAGGGTGCCGCAAGATTAACCACTACAGCCCCGGAAGGATTTACCCCCTTAATGACCAGGCGATACGGCACTGCGTTACTTTAACTGACAATTGCATGGTCGTGCAACATTGTACCCAAACAAAATTGACATATTTTTTCCCACAAATAGAGCTTTCTTTTGGTGGTATTTGATCTCCTGTTCGGGTTTTTATTTTTTGTGCTATAAATAAAAAAGACCGCCAAATTTAAAAAAAAAAAAACAATATTTTTTTCTTTCTGCTATAATACATATCCAAAAAAAATATAAAAAAAAACAAATTTATTCATCATTTTGGGCCAATTGTATTGTATTCATCTACATATTTTTGGTAAAAAATCCCAATAAGCACATATTGATTGGTTTGCGCAAAAGTTATAGCGTCTACAAAATAGGGGATAGATTTATGGCATTTTTATTTATTTTTTTACTAGTAATGACGGCGACCAGCAATTTTTAGCGGGGCTGTGACATTGCGGCGAAAAGATCGGACACCTAACTGACATTTTTGTCACCTTTTTGGTAACCAGTGACATTATTACAGTGATCAGTGCTAAACATATGCACTGACATTGTAGTAATGATACTGGCAGGGAAAGGGTAAACATCAGGGGTGATCAAGAGTTTAAATGTGTTTTCTAACTGTATGGGTGACTGTGTGACTGGGGAAACACACAGATCTGTCTTCCTGCATAACAGGAAGACAGATCTCAGTGTCAACTCCTGACAGAACAGATATCTGCCTTGTTTACTTCGGGGGATCCCCGTTCTGTCTCTGCAGGGAACGATCACGGGCGGCCAGTGGACATCGAGTCCACCGGACCTGCTGATTGGCTCCCCCGCTGGCCAATCGGTGCATCCGTGTGCGTCCATGAAAGCTAGTACATGAATCGCCATACCGGTATGGCGATTTGCGCAGCCGAGCCACTTTGCCGCAGTATATCTGCGGCGGGTGCTCATCAAGTGGTTAAAGTTAGATCTGGAATGATGTGGTGTGTTAATGTGAGTTATTTCACTTGTTAACGTGTGGTTTGAATCGGCTGCCAATGCAAGGCAAAAACCGAAAAACACGCAGGACAGATTTTTCAATGCAGTGCACCATGACACTCGGTATGGGGTCCAGATTCAAAGCTGACCAAAACTAGTTCAATTACTAATGCAGGGTACACATGTATTGAAACTCAGCAGGCTCAGGCGCATGAGCGGCAGCACCTGACATGGATGCTTAGTCCGGAAGCTCCGTCCTGCTCCGGCCACTCAAGGCTCCCTTCCACAGCCTGTGCCCACGCTATTGCACCAGCTTCACCCTCCACGGGCTGAGGAACACCCGCTGAGTCCCCCCGATGTCAACAGGGACCACCAGGTGAGACCTTAGAAGGCAATCTGGGGCAAGTGATCCGCTGGCCTCTGATCCTAAGATGGCGGCCGCTCCACTGCACCAGGACTCAGCTCGCCTGTCTACATGTGAGTAGCCCCTTCATGGGCCCTGTATCCCCCGCATCCACTGAGTCCCTTGTTGGCCACATGCTGGAGGAGCTGGGACTGTCTCCTATGGCTGCAGGGCCTCCGCAAACACAGCAGCCATTACACCATGTGGGGCTGGGCCAGGAACACCCTGCAGCTGTGGCAAACTTATACACAATATTTGCTGACCTACTTGATTGTGGGCTACCAAACACAGCCATGAAGATAACTAGTGACATTAAAATGGACCTCCAGACACTAGGGTCCCGCATAGAAGTTATGGAGAACAAACTAGACTCCACAATCACAAGAACAAACCAGAATACAGATTGAATACAAGATCTACAAAATCAACTTGTAACAGCAATGGCAAAGATAGACGACCTTGAAAATAGAAATAGGAGACATAACTTCAGGATTCGGGGGCTCCTGGAATCCTATAAAGATGTTCCAGAAACGATACGCTCTTTTATAAAGGAGCTGATCCCTGATATTCTTCAGCACAGATTGGAGTTGGACCGAGCCCATAGGGCCCTCAAACCACCGCGCTCAGACGGACTCCCAAGGGGCATTGTGGTCAAACCACACTATTATGCCATTAAGGAGGAGGTGATGCGTATGTCCCACTCCATCTCTAAGCTGACTTTCCAGGGCCACAAGATCCAGGTCTACACGGATTTGTCCCCCTCTACAATGCAGAAACGCAGAGCCCTTAAACCGCTACTTACTACTTTAGCAGAAAAGGACATCAAATACTGGTGGCTTTTCCCATTTAATCTCAAGTTCCTCTTCAAAGGTAAAGCTTACACATTTGCTTCATTTCAAGAGGAAGAACGACTTCCTCTGTAACTGGGCCTCATCCGCCAGGACCTGTATCAGCCACAATCTGGATCCTACTCCAACTACTCGAAATGCCATCTTCCTTCAAGCCCCTCAGTATGGGAGAAATCCAAATCCATGGATCTTCTCCATGAGAAGACTGGGACCCACAACTTCCAACCTCACTTCTTCTTCTGGGGAAGTTTATGTTCCTCCATTGCAGTGCAGTTGAACTGAATGGTATACCCATTTTTTTATAGGCCTCAGTTGAGGCCAGTCGGGGATAACCCGAACCTAAAGACCACTTTTTGTTTAACTTTTCTTTTATGGCTGGTATATAACCCAGATATAACTGGGGGGGGGGGGTAGAGCAGGGAATATGAAGAGGAATCCAGCACACTTGAGCACCTTTAGGAATTACTGACCTGCTGACATGCTGATTAGCTAGATCCAAGTATAAGAAACTTCTGCAATTATTTATTTTTGTTGACATCTACTCTACGGCTTCAAACCCCAGACTTTCTTACCTATTAGTTTGTGATCTAGCCCTCCTCCCTACTACTTCCCCAACCCCACTACCCTCTGAAGTTATCCACCCCCCTTCCCTAACCCAACCCCCACTTCCCGTTCTTCTTATTGTATACTCAAACAAGTTTACCATATTATGTGCTCTTTATGCTGATCTGACCCCTTTATTTTGTTTATTAGGGCGTTATACACTAGTTGTTGGCCAGTGGCCAATGTTTTGTTTGTTTAATTAAGAGATGCTTCATGGCTGGAGCAGTGCTCATGTCCCTCCTCCTGTCTTGAAGACCTGGTTTTTGATCTTCCTCAGGATGATCCCCTCTCTAGTAGAGAGGACAACTATTGGTGTACAAATAGGGGCGGAGGTTATTTCTCCCTCCAACCTCTGGGGGTCACTACTGACACCCAACCTTCTTTCTTATTTCTTGTTATCTTTCCTTTTTCGTTTCCTTTCTAACTACCTTCTCCTTGCAGTGACCACCTGGGAAAGTTTTACATGGCATATTACAGCAGTGAATATAAAACAAATTTGTGATTGCGCTAATAGTGTCTATAAAGCTGCATCAAAACTATGTGATAATAGCACAGTATGAAACATAAATAATAAATAAGTTGCGCTAATTAATTGAAAATACTTGCTGTGAAAAATATTACATCAACAATGTGCACATGAAAAAATGAATTCAAACATGTGAAGTGCAAAAAAGAAAAAGGTGCAAAAAGTCCAGATTTGAATAGTCTTAAATAAAGCCCAGATAACTGTATATGAGTGGTTCCTGGAGTTTAAAGTTGAGACCAACAAATATATCCACCAGAGGTATCCAGAGGAGACAGCCCAACCACCAGCAAGGACATGCACACCCTAGGTGTTATAGGGAGATACCCTTACCAGACTTAGTGGACACACTATCACTAGTGAGTCAAAAACGCCAGCAGATATCACCCTTTGTGGGGTACAAAGACAGGCTTCTTCCTCTCCGACCGTCCGATTCACACAGACAGCAATGACTTATCCCGAATCATCAATGGGAAGCTTTTTTCATCAGCAGTATATAGCATTCTTGTGACTTCTATCAGTGTCTGGCAAAGCACTGGTTAAGCTTGTAAGAGGGGTTTTCAGCGGTCTTACAAACAGGATGTGACTGGGGAATAATGTTTTTTCAGCAACTTCAGCAGGCTACTACAGAGGAACTACAGAGGTCAGCAGAAGATGGATAGCATAGTTGGTGAAGGTAGGAGATTGGCAACAAGAACATGGAAAAAGATTTTTCCCGGAGTTCTGCTTTAAGAGTCCAGAATCTTTTAATAGTATTTATGAAGAGCAATTCAAGCATTTCAAGCCGGTAAAAAATATCCAATCCTGCAAAGGGAGCTGTATGTCCTGCGCTCCATATGGACGAGACTCTAGGATTATGCCGGAAATGACGAGTGACGTACGGTACACTCTACGCGTTTCGTCATCAGGACATCTACTGGAGTGAGCAGTATTGGAACTATCTCCAGTTCATGGTTCTCTCTCTTCTGTCCTTGAGTGCCCAAGGGTGAGTGCCATCCTGATTAAGGCTTCTCCCACTCTACCGCTCCATGGCTAACAAACTCCCTCTCACAACCCCGTTTGAGGGTGGTTGCACACAATGTTCAAGGCCTTAATTCCCTGGTTAAAAGGAGGAAAGTTCTACAACACTTACACAATCATAAAATTGATGTAGTCCTCTTGCAGTAAACCCACTCCAAATTCCCTACTTTCTTTTTGGCCAATGCCAAAGACAAAACCAAGGGAGTAGCAATTCTATCCTCCTACAACTGTAAAATCTCCCTACTATTGGAACATAAAGATCCTGAGGGGAGATACTTATTAATTAAGGGAGTTATTGACGGACAGATTTATTCCTTTGTTTCATATTATGCCCCTACTAAGGGCCAATGCTCCTTTTTTCAATCAATGTTCCATTCCCTTGCTACTTTTTTTATAGGGTACAGTGATCTTTGGCGGGGATTCGAATATTGCATTCAACCAAGGTCTGAATAAGTCCCGTCCTCTGGGTAAATGTCTCACCCGACCAACCAAACAGACCCTCAGCATTGCTATAATCATGTATCAACACGGTTTAGTTGATGCTTGGAGAGAAATAAACCCAACGATGCAAGATTACACACATCACTTGAGTCCTCATAATTCTTTTGCCAGGATGGATCTGTTTCCACGCCACAGTCCCTCTAATTGCTAAGTCTTTCATCAGGGATTCTCCCTGGCTGGATCACTCTGTGGTATTCCTTACTCCACAACGTCTCTCAGGATATAGAAGTAGCGGACGTTGGAGACCCAACGAGTCCATTCTTAGTGACCCGGTCAGGACTCAGGAAATTGAAGGTGCAATCAAAGACTTTTTCTGCACTAACGACCCTCCAAAAATCACTGCAGAATGCCTTTTGGCTGCCCACAAAGCCACGATTAGGGGGAAACTCATTCAATTAGCTTCTCGGATCAATAGGGCTAGGCGTGCAGAAATAGACAGACTAGGGAAGGAGTTTGTCAGCCTCTCGAAAAAACAAAGTCATGCCAACAGACAGATTAGATACGGCTCATGCAGCCCTGAACTTAGCTCTTACATCCAAGGCAGAGAAATGGTTACACTGGAACAGAGCCCGGTTTTATTGTCAAGGTGATAAAATGGGAACCATGTTGGCAAATAGATTATCCCCGAAGTCCAGGTCCTTTGCTGTCCCAAAAATCAAGATAGAGTGTGGCTCACTGTCTCAGAACCCACAACATATTATGGGCGCATTTCACAATTTCTACAAAAAATGATATAGTGCAGGAACAAATTCAACTCAGTCCGAGCTAGATCGGCTCCTCAATAAAATTCAGGTCCCCAAACTAGAAAACTGCCAGCGCCAAAAACTAGAAACCCCAATCACGACCGAAGAAATGCCATATGTCATTAAAAACTTAAAGTCCCGCTCAGCACCTGGCCCTGAAAGGTTTTCAGTCCCCTATTATAAGACATTTTCCATTACATTGGCTCCCTATATGGTCTATTTCTATAACGCATTAAGACGAGGGGCTCCCTTAGAAAGTTTGCTCAATGCAGCATTTATTTCAGTTATCCCTAAACCGGGTAAAGAAGCCAGCTCAGTTAGTAACTACATGCCAATCTCTCTTATAAATAATGATTTAAAGATTCTGACTAAGATCCTTGCTGATCATATATTCTCTTTTATAAGCCTTAACATTAAAAAGGACCAAGTAGGATTTATACCTGGGAGGCAGGGGCCATATCAGGTTCGTCAGGCAATCAACATCATTTCCCTCTTAAAATTGAAATGGGATGGAGGTGAACCCCAGGAGAGTTTCTCTTTTAGCTGGATCTCTAGAAAGCATTTGACTCTTTTTATTGGCCGTACCTGTTTACCACCCTTAAACGATGGGGATTCGGGGACTCCTTCCTGAATATCTTGAAAGCCTTATATTCCACTCCTGCAGCTCAAGTCCGCATGCAGGGATTTTACTCGCAATTAGAGATCACCCAGACATACATGGTATTTTTATGCGATGCCCGCTCTCACAAATGCACTTTGCTTGCAGATGACATCCTTCTTTTCATCTCCTCGCCTTTGATTTCGCTCTCGAACATCTGCCGCCTTTTGGAAGATTTGGGGAAAATCTCTGGCCTACATGTCAATTACGAAAAATCACAGGCCCTAAATATAACAATCTCAACATCTTTAGTTTCCAGACTTAACCACTTCCACACCGCGCACAGTATATTTACTGCAGCAGTGTGGATGTGTACCGCGAATCGCCATAAATAGACAGCAAATTGCTGAGTGGGAGCTAGGGGGAGCTCCGGAGGAGTGTGCCCGCGGCTCAGGCAGACCAGATGTCCATCGGCGAGCTGCGATGAGCTGCCAGAGCAAAAGAACGGGGAAACGCCAATGTAAACACGGCGGTTCCCTGCTCTGTCAGTAGGGACATAAGAGATCTACTGATCCCTGTCACTGGGATCAGTTAGATCTCTTATGCCCAAGGTAGCCCAGCCCCCTCACAGTTAGAACACGCCTAGGGAACATAGTTAACCCCTAGATCTCCCCCTGCAGGTTAACCCCTTCACTGCCAATGACATTTATACAGTAATCAGTGGACATTTAAATTTCTGATCGCTGTATAAATGTCATTGGTCCCAAAAAGTGTTGAAAATGTCTAACATGTCCACTGCAATATCGTAGTACCGCTAAAAATCGCAGATCGCCGCCATTACTAGTAAAAAATAAAATTAAAAAAAACCCAGAAATGAATTCTCATCATTTGTAATGCGGCAACTTTTGTGCAAATCAATCAATAAATGCCGATTGCGATTTTTTTTACCAAAAATATGAGGAAGAATATAAATCGGCCAAAACCGTTGGAAATTTTTTTTTTTTTGGATTTGTATTTTAGCAAAAAGTAGGAAAAATAGATTTTTTTTGCAAAATTGGCGCTTTTTTTTTGTTTATAGCGGTGATCAGAAATGACGCAGAGGTGATCAAATACCACCAAAAGAAAGCTCTATTTGTGGGAAAAAAAGGACGCAAATTTCATTTGGGTACAACATCGCATGGCCGGGCCACGCAATTGTCAGTTAAAGCAATGCAGTGCCGAATCGCAAAAAGTGCTCTGGTCCTAACCTGGGAAATCCTTCCGGGGGTGAAGTGATTTAAGAGAACTTCCGATTGTCCTGGAGTGACTCTTCAATTTCTTACCTGGGGGTTTGGCAGCCAAATTTGAACTTCTCTACTGGCTAATTACCCCTCATTGTTTTAAAAAATTGGAGGCGGCCCTAACTCGGTTGGCACAATATGATGTTTCCTGGCTGGGCAGAATCAATGCAATAAAAATGACGCTACTCCCTTGCATCCTTTATTTCTTTAGGTCCCTTCCTATTCCTTTAGTAATGGAACATTTACACTGCTTTCAAGCCAAGATTGTTAAATTTGTCTGGGGTTTAGGAGGATACTTCTCTCTAAATTGGTTTTATTTTGAACACGAGAACAGGGGAGCCTGGGTCTTCCCAATCTGTTATGGTATTATCAATCTGCACAATTAACCCAGATCTCAGTGGTTTGGAGTTGCCTGACTGGATTCATATTGAAAGACAGGTGGTTCCCCATCACACCTTAAACTACCTTCTTTGGTCCCATAAAAAAAATGAGACCTCAAATCTATCCCCTTGGCTCTCCCATTCTTTCTCCCTCTGGGATAAATTGAGAACTCACCCACAGCTAATTTCCAACCTTAAGCCATTAATGCATCTATTTCGGAAATCTGCCTTCCCCCCAGGGCTGGAAATTCAGGCCTTTAGCTGGTGGTTGAACAAGGGGATATATAGAACTGGACACTTCCTCAGGACTCTAGGCCCACTCACCAAAGCATATTTTGTGAGCAAATTGGATATGCTATCCTCAGAACTCTTTGGTGTTATCCAAATATCCAATTTCGAACAGAAACTTTGGAACTCACAAATTGAAGGGCCTAACATCACAGAGTACAAACAATGGTGTGGTCAAGCCTTGGAGAGGACAGAGGGAATCATAATAATCTACAAGGCGCTGTCCTCGGTACACTCAAAGACTTCCTTTATGGTGGCATGGGAAACTGATCTTTCGCAACAATGGGAACTAGAGATATGGAATAGGAACTTTTTCAAGGCCTATAACAGGGTACTCAATACTGTCCTGGTTTAAGCTTATATAAAGGTTATGTCAAGGTGGTACTTAGTCCCGTCTAAAATAGCAAAGCTCTACCCTTCGTCATCTCCACTCTACTTCAGAGGTTGTGACCTCTGGGGGGACATACTGCACGTGTGGCGGGAATGCCCTAAAATCTGGAGTTTCTGGAACAAAATATTTTCTATGATCCGGAAGATAACAAATATACCAATATCGAAATCACCCTGTATTGCTCTCCTCAACTTTCAGTGGAATCGGCCACCAAGAGTATGCAACGTCTTATCTTTTTTATCCTACTGGGAGCCAAACTTGCCATAGCAAAGTCATGGAAGAAACCTACATTTTGCCCAGGTGGCATAAAGGAAAATATCCTGGATCACGGCACAAGAGAAAAAAGCAAGCATACTCTTGGATTCCACTCAAAAATTTGATGTTATATGGGAACCATGGTCAACCTATGTGCATATACCTTTAACACCTTAACTGCTGTGTACCCCCTCTCAATCACATGAGGGCTCCCCCAGTCAATCACTCTCATCTTAATCCTCTCTCTTAATCTGTTTTCTTTTTCTCTCTTTCTCCTTTCAACTCTTAGGTCTCTAAAGTTCTTTCTTTCCTTTTTTTGAGGCCCTTATATTTTTGGCTGCTAGCTTTCAGCCAAGTAACAAGTTCTGGATACAACATTTGTGTTTTATTATTTATTACATTCCCCTTTGAGGCTACTGTACTTTTTCACCAACTCTTTTGAGGCAACAAGGCATGTATCCTACGTTCGTAATTTCATTGGGTGTGGTAACATCTGGATGTAGGGACTCTCCTATCCGGATAGTCGGGTTGTCTTGGTGGAGCCATCCTGTCCACAGTATGATCTCCTTGGTTTGGCAGAGCTGGCTTCCTATGACTCTCCGTCTGTCACCTACAAGATAATTGTGCAGTTACTGGTCCAATTCCTCTACTATGTTTCTTTTGTCTCAGTTGTGGTTTTGATTGATTTATCAATAGTTGATATCCACACCATCTCTGATACTTGTAGTAAGTTAGGATAAATATGTCTTTTTTTTTTTTGCAGTTCTAGTATATTTGTATTTATGAGATAAGAGATACCTGTGTTTTTCACTCAATTGTTCTTAGTGCTACGTGTGCCAATATTTTTCCTGTCCATGGATCTTTCACTTAAAATTCAATAAAAAAATATTGAAATATAAAAAAAAAAAGAAATTCAGCAGGGTCAGCGGGAACCGATCAAATTTGGATCAATCTCTGTTCAACAGAATTCAGTCTTTAGACCAGCTTCTGCCAATGGGAGTGGAGATTCCTGCATCCATATTGCTTATGTGGATTCAGGAATCTGTGTTTTTTTTTGTTCAGCTCACTGGTTGAACAAAAAAAACAACTCAGTGTGTACCCAGCTTTAGGCACAAATATCCCTGGTCAAGAGTTAAGCAATAATTATGAAATGTGAGAAAACAGCTCTGTTTTACCATACCAGATTTTATAAAAAGAGCTATAGATATACATTCTATTCTTTACATCTGTGTGACATTTATAGTCAGAATAGGAGCCTAGACCTAAACCTATTTTTACCTTTATATGGCAAATTTAAAAATTGTTCAAAAAAGCTGTATATCTAAGAAGAAATGTAATTCTTTGAGCTAGTTCCATTAACACAGCTTGCATTATCCTCAGCATATAGCCTTCAATGCTTCATAGTTATTATTATTCCCATAGTTATAATAGAAAAAAACAGAGTCCTTAGCAGCATATGGCTGATAAAAATAATATTCACATTGCTAAGCATATTCCATCCAATATGTAATAACCAAGCTGATCAATTTGATGGTACAATTAAAAGTTCACAGATAAAGCTAACACATTTAATGATGTTGGTTTATAAACTGAAGTTCAGCAGAAGGTGGGCGGAAGGATTTTGAAAATTGTTATTTGTAAAGATTGGATTAACTTGAAATGTATAACAGCCTTCTCATAATCTATACTAAATCACTTAAATAACTCAATCTGCATGTGTTCATGTTATTTTGCTATCAATTTAAGCATTAGTTTAGTTTAACCACTAGCCAACCACGCTATAGCGAATGACAGCTACAGACAGCTCTGGGAGGGCGTCCTGTGGCATGCACCGGGCGTGTTCTGTGATCACTGTCCTTCAGACACAGCTTATCACAGGTCAGGATAAAGGGCCAATCACAGCCGCCCTTTACTATGTGATCAGCTGTGTCCAATCCCAGCTGATCACATGTAAACAGACTTGTCGACTATCGGCATTCCTTTACTCACACGCTGTGTCTGTGGGAGGAAAGAAGAACTATTAACCGGCAAGGCTATC
This sequence comes from Glandirana rugosa, assembly GCA_018402905.1. Classification (NCBI taxonomy): domain Eukaryota; kingdom Metazoa; phylum Chordata; class Amphibia; order Anura; family Ranidae; genus Glandirana; species Glandirana rugosa. The sequence goes on along the minus strand of BLSH010313692.1, from coordinate 729,039 downwards.
ATGACATCGTTCACACTAATAATCAGGGCACTGACCATCAGTCACACTGTCACAGCTCCGCAGGGAAATAACCTATCTTCTCTTGTTAAACTCTACTATAGCCACTGTCCAGTGGAGTATAGCTACAGTTTAGTCTGTCAGTGACTCGTGGTAGAATACTCTGCACTTCCCAAGAAAAAGGCCATACCAGAGTCCCCCCACAGCAGAACTTTACTGATGCTGGAAATGATGGCAACATCAACCAAATAAACACCCAAAGGTGGCCAACAGGCATCTTCTTCTAGAACAGCAGCAACTTTGGAACACCAGAAAACTGATACAACAGGTTTCTCAAATAGATGGAATACTCTGGAACAACTGGAACACTTTGGAATAACAGTAACCCTCTGCATCTCTGTCTGCCTCTGCAGATAATCTCTCCCTTGCAGAAGCACAACACATAGTCTAGGTCAGTGTTTTTCAACTCCAGTCCTCAAGGCACACCAACAAGTCATGTTTTCAGGATTTCCATGAGTTTGCACAGGTGATTTGATCAGTTTCACTGCCTTAGTAATTACCACAGCTGTTTCATCTGAGGGAAATCCTGAAAACATGACCTGTTGGTGTGCCTTGAGGACTGGAGTTGAAAAACACTGGTCTAGGTGTTGTGGCACATGCACATGTGGCCTCAGGGCTTTTAATACACTCATCCAAGTCTTTCTAGCCCTGGCACCATTCACAGTACCCACTGCCCCACTGCTAGGGTGCATCCAGCAGCAGATAATTAGTGTCCTAGCCTGTCCTCTTCTTTCCTTTACTGTTGATCACAGCAGGGGAGAGAGAAAAAAAAACATAGGGAGAAATTCAATAAAGCTGCTGCGCCACTTTTCTGGCATTATTGTATTGCGTCAAATTAATGAAGCATTTGCGACACCTTTGCTTATGACAGCGGCTCCTACCCCAAATTCAGGTAGTTCTAAAAAGCACCACTTTTATATTGTGTTCCATTGATTGCGCCACTTTTCCATTGTGAAGAAATATCATCAGCACACAAGGATTCCTCGGAAGGGTCCAAAGCTTTATTCAGTGGTCACATGATAAATATACAGCAACGTTTCGGAGCCACACAGGGCCTCTTTGTCAGGCAAGTTTTGCATTGCCTTGATTGCACCAAATGTAAAAAGTGGAGCTAATTAAGACCAACTCTTTTGGCATACAGACACAAAAACTGTCTCAGACAGATTTTGCTAAAGTCTCTAATGCATTCTAAAAGTGGCACAGAATGCACCAAATTCAAGAACAAATTCTAGACAGGTATATGATTTTGGTGCATTCTTCACCACTTTTAGAACACACGAGAGACACTTTTGTAAAATCTGCCTGCGCCAGTCTTTATGAATTCCAGGGATAGTCTTCAGCAGCTGAGGGGAATCAATCCGCCATCTGGCTTAAAGGACTTACACAAAAGAATAGAAATATAGCATAGCTAATTCTTACCTAGATTAGCTATAGAGGTTGGCTCTGTTATTCCGTGTACAATTAATATGCCAATGTAATTAAGAATATCTCTATTTTCAGAAAGCAGCAAAAAAAGTACTATTATGGCATACTGTATATAAAAGGGTGTCAGACTGTCTACAGTTACGAAAACACAAATTTAATGGTTCAGTTTGGGTTTAAGAATTTGAAGAACTTGGTAGGTGTGCTGATATACAGTGTGCAATTATTATTTGATTAGCAGCTCTCAATACATGGGGTTATCAACATTCTTGATGAATACAGAAAAGAATCAGTATAAATGTATAGTAGTGAAAAAGCTGAGAAGATGTGGCCTTTTTTTGTGTTATAATCCTGATTTATCAAGTGTCTACAATCTTGGGTGCCGCCAGCGAGATCAGTGTGTGATGTGCTGCGTTGTGTCGAATGGTGGGTGGGTGGGGGAGGGAGGTAAAGGGTATAGATAGAATATGTGCCTGCTTGGTGTATACACAGCACACATAATATGCCGTAGATTTTATACCCACTTCATATGATTTAATTACTGTTCCACAACTCTTCCAATATGTGTTTCTGCACAAAACAAATAGACGGAGAGCTAACATGTTGCCTGAGCCTACCTTAAAAGAGGGTCTTCATTAAAATACTATTTAGCAAACAGTTTCTGCTGAGAGAGTAAACACTTTGGTCAGGAGTATGTAATTACAATGTAGCATATAGAGTGCAGGGATCAGGAGTATGTAATGTACACTGTATGCTACATAATTCTAACCACAGAATTTTAATTCCACATTGTATGTTGGGTGCACATTACATACTACTGATCACTGTACTCTGTGCCATACATGACAAACTCCTTACTGCTAAACTCTGTATACTGTGCTGCAAGTTGTACACACTGTGGTGAGCAGTATTTAAAGTGGTATTAAACCCAAAAGCAAACATTTATTATATTACAGCTTACCAATTCGCAGGTGTGATGGCGGCATTACTTTTCTTTTTTATGAGTTGTTTCTTTTTGTCTGATGATCTGATCTGTTTTGTTTTTTTTGCATTGAATGTGCTAATACACTGTATAGGTAACCCATAAGGGTGTGCTTATCATTTCTTTTTTATTTATTTTTTTTTGCATTGAATGTGCTAATACACTGTATAGGTAACCCATAAGGGTGTGCTTATCATTTCTTTTTTATTTATTTTTTTCTGATATTCAAATTTTTATATTTATATAATTATACTCTCCTCACATTACTTCATGGGAATGCCTCTCTTTTTTGTCTGATTGTGCAGAGTTCCCAGGACCATTCTCTTTTTTGTTAGATCTGATCAGTAAGTTTGTTATTTTTCAACAGTACCAGCTGTCTTGCAAATGTATCATTTAGAGCCATGATGCACAACCTGTGGCTCTCCAGCCATGCTTCATGGGAACTACAAGTCCCATGAAGCTAATACAGGAGGTGTGTTACTGGCCAGAGAACTAAGTCTAAAATCAGGTCTAAAAAAGAAAAGTAATGCAGCCACCACATCTAAGGCTTGGTAAGCTGCAATATATAACTTTTGTGATTTGGGGTTCAATACTGTTTTAACATACTGCTGGTCTTTTGAGAAAAAATCACTCCCACCCTCCAAAACAAAGTTCTTTATTAACCTCCCATAGCAACCCACAGCCAAAAAAAAAAAAAATGAAAAGCAACCACCTCTGCTCCAGAAATAATATTCCCGACCCCCAAAGTTAAATCTCTCCCCACCCCCCCCAAGTAGAAACCCCCCTTAAACAAATGATTCATTGCTCTTTTCTACACCACTCTTCTACCAGTCATCTCTGAATCCCTCTCCCAGAACTCGTGTCTGGGCCCTATGCACCTTTTTTACCACTCACCTTTCCATCCATCTTCCACCACTCAGCCCTGCTTCCCTCTTTCACTACATCTCACTTTCGCACCCCTCATCTACAGTTTGCTCCCGCTCTCATTCTCTAGCGCTCATGTCTGCACTACTCATGCACCATTTGAGTTTGCACCCTTCCTCCATTGTTCGCTCCCACTTTGACCTGCAAGTTTTGTCCACAGCTCTCCTCTGCACCCCTCATCCACAGCTCCCCTCTGTTCTCTTCACCCAACACTTGCATCTGCACCCATCATCCACAGCTCTCCTCTGCACCCCTCATCCAAAGCTCCCCTCTGCTCTCTTCATCCAAAACTTGCATCTGCACCCATCATCCACAGCTCTCCTCTGAACCCCTCATCCAAAGCTCCCCTCTGCTCTCTTCATCCAACACTTGCATCTGAACCCATCATCCACAGCTCTCCTCTGCTCTCTTCATCCAACACTTGCATCTGAACCCATCATCCACAGCTCTCCTCTGCTCTCTTCACTCAACAATTGCATCTGCACCCATCATCCACAGCTCTCCTCTGCACCCCTCATCCACAGCTCCCCTATGCTCTCTTCATCCAGCACTTGCATCTGCACCCATCATCCAAAGCTCTCCCCTACACCCCTCATCCACAGCTCCCCTATGCTCTATTCATCCACCACTTTCATCTGCACCCATCATCCACAGCTCTCCTCTGCGCCCCTTTATCCACTGTACCCCACAGCTCACTTGCACACAGCTTGCCGGTACACCTTAAACACAGATCACCTGAACTCTTTGCATACACATTGCCTGCACCTATTGTACAAAGCAGAGGGCCTCTCTTTCAGAGGAGCTTTGTGCTATTAAGCTTCTGCCTGGCTGCTTGCATGACGGTTCTGACTCTTAACTTCTGTCTCTTAATGCACCATCGCATCAAAAAATGTTTTGTTTCTTATTATTGCATTGAGGGAGTGTTATTAAAATTCCACACAGGGCACCATATAACCTATGGTTGGTTCCAGTGGCAAGGTTATCTGGACAGCTAAATGTACCGATTTAATTTATGGAAAGTTGTGCATAGCAAAATTTCACTCAGACGATGTCAAACGTCATCTTACATCAGATGAACTGATGATATTTTATATATTTTTACAAAATTAACAACAAACATTATTAATTACTCTTTATTATAAAGTTGATGTCATTTAAGTTCTTTCACATCTAGGATAATAATTGCTTTAAAAAAAAAAACTTTTTTGAAATTATTTCTATTTATATTATTAAGTGTTATTCCCTTTATAAGCTTAGGTTCTGAAAGACGTATGTTTATAAGAAGCAATGCACATTCCAGTCTACTTCGGAAGTTTTAATTAAAAGCAATTATCTGAAAAGCCAGGTGATGATTAGCAGAGTAAGATACTTGATGGTTCTGGCTTGTTGCTAAGAAGAAACAATGTCCCCTAGCAACCACCCAACTTACAAAGTGGCAGTATGATTATTCGAATAGGTTATCATCATAAGTGAAAACACACCAGTGTTCCTTTTGTTGTTTGAACTGGATAGGATCCATGCCGCATTTTCTTTTGATATTTTTTGTACCATTAAGCCCCTAATCATGCACATACAGTAGAGGGCTGATAACAGGACAAAGACATTCCCTACCATTATTAGCAAAGGGATTCACATTGTTACAGATATAAAATATCAACACATACCATTCATTCTAAATTGTATTTAGAATGTATAGAATAACAAGGTTCAGTTAAAACAGTAAGACCCCTTTCACACTGAAGAGCGACTAAAACAGTCCTAAAGCGCCGGCCGTTCTTGTGGTGCTTTAGCGGCATTTTAGCTGCACTTTTGCCTCCGTTTTCAGGCACTAGCGGGTCATTTTTTAAGGCCACATGACAATGTGACCATAAAAAAAAGGAAAGAAGACCCGTTTTGCGGCGCTTTCAAAGTGCTTTTAAGGCACTTTGGCAGCGCTGCCCATTCATTTCAATGGGCAGGGGCGTTTATGGAGCGCTATTTATAGTGCTCCAAACATGCCCCAAAGATGCTGCTTGCAGGACTTTTTCTGCTATTTTTAGCACTAAAACAACTGAAAACTGCCTCAGTGTGAAAGGGGTTTAATAAACCAAAAAAAAAAAAGCAAAAATGTATTATATTGCAGCTTACCAATTCTTAGATGTGATGGCTGCAT
>BLSH010313692.1:694230-723492 GCA_018402905.1 Glandirana rugosa | reverse complement strand
TATCAACACATACCATTCATTCTAAATTGTATTTAGAATGTATAGAATAACAAGGTTCAGTTAAAACAGTAAGACCCCTTTCACACTGAAGAGCGACTAAAACAGTCCTAAAGCGCCGGCCGTTCTTGTGGTGCTTTAGCGGCATTTTAGCTGCACTTTTGCCTCCGTTTTCAGGCACTAGCGGGTCATTTTTTAAGGCCACATGACAATGTGACCATAAAAAAAAGGAAAGAAGACCCGTTTTGCGGCGCTTTCAAAGTGCTTTTAAGGCACTTTGGCAGCGCTGCCCATTCATTTCAATGGGCAGGGGCGTTTATGGAGCGCTATTTATAGTGCTCCAAACATGCCCCAAAGATGCTGCTTGCAGGACTTTTTCTGCTATTTTTAGCACTAAAACAACTGAAAACTGCCTCAGTGTGAAAGGGGTTTAATAAACCAAAAAAAAAAAAAAAAAAAAAAGCAAAAATGTATTATATTGCAGCTTACCAATTCTTAGATGTGATGGCTGCAGTAGTGTCCCTTTTAGGCTGGGTTCACACTTATGCGAATTGGATGTGGCTTTTCCGCATCTAATTTGCATGACAGGAGACTGTGACCATCTCTTAATGGAGCTGGTTCACACAGCTCCGGGGCAGCTGCGGTCCGCACTGGAAAAGGGTCCAGTGCGTCTTTGGCTCCGTCTCAGGTCTGAATTCAAGCAAAAATTTGGATCTGATTCGCACCTGAAACGGAGAACAGGGTCAAACCTGACCCCTGCTGGTGTGAACCCAGCCTTAAGGCCCATACACACGATACAAAAAGCGGAAGTAAAATTCCGTCCGATGAATGATCTGCCAATATTCGGATCGTTAGTATGGTGCTTTCGACAGCCAATTACGGTTTTCCGTCTGACAAAAGCTGGATGTGCAGACTATAACATTTTTGGCATACCTGAACTCAACGTCCGATTTTCGTTTAATTGGTACGGTTTTCGTCCGAAAAAAATCAGAAGACCAAGACTACACATGCTCAGAAACTAAAAAATAGGGGGGGGGGGCATAGCTGGCCGAGCTCCAGCATGGACGCATAGCTTGTGAGCTCCGTCCGACCGCTGGGGGAAAAGTCACCAGGAGCCGCGGAGCCGGCGTGAAAGACCGCCAGAATGGCCAGTCCTGTTTCTACAACACCCGGGAAAGATGCTGAGATGTCTAAGCGCAGAAACGAACCTGCACAACTGCTCAAAATACCACAGTACTTTGCCTCTGTCCTGAGAGGCCTTCAACAAGATGGCGGTGGCGCCAGCTCGGAGCAGCATGCGGGGACGGCAGCAGTGCAGGCATCTGGGAGAGGATCGCAACCAGGTAACCAGCACAAGGGCATCCACAGGGACCCACACGCAGACGGTACCAGCCCCACCATATGGAGCCCAGCTTAATCTAAACCCCGCAGGGACTCTCCACCCAGGCAGGAGGAAGGAGCAGGTATGCAGGTAGGGGGGCCGCAGGCCTACAGTGAGGACAGACTGAGCAGCAAGGACCACCCTATAGTGGTCTTTCCCACGACAGGCCAGCCAGTGTCAGATATAATGTTGAAGGACATGCTGTTATCCCTGAGGGCATCCCTGGCAGCTGACTTGGTGGGCAATATCCAACAATGTCATAAGGAAGTACTAGCATTGGGGAACAGAGTGAGCACAATAGAGGACAGGTTGGGTGACTACATTGCGCCTTTTAACTCACTTGTGGACGCTCATAATACACACATGGAAGAAATATCATGGCTAAAGGACAAAATAATGGACTTAGAGGACAGAAGCAGAAGGAACAATGTCAAAATAAGGGGGATACCGGAATCGCCCCCCAACAACTGCATCAGTTTGCCCTGACTCTGTTCTCTACAATGGCTCCAGATCTGTCCCCGCAGGACCTAATAATTGACAGGATCCACAGGGTTCCAAAACGCTCATTCCTGCCCACTGAGACCCCCAGAGGTGTCCTCCTAAGAGTGCATTTTTTTCATGTAAAAGAACAATTGTTGGCTAACTTCAGGAAAGCTGGAAGTCTCCCTGAGCAATACTCCACATTGCAACTGCTCCCTGACCTTTCCAGGCACACCCTGTAACGCAGACATAATCTAGCGACCATCACAAAGGTGCTTAGGAACCATGCCCCCCCCACAAATGGAGACATCCTGCCACTCTGTCTATCATGTATAACAGGGGCACCATCTCAGTCTCCTAGAGGAAGCCTGTCGGCCCTACGTGAATGGAATATACTCCCTGACCTGCCACAACCTGCCCAGGGCATTCACCACTTGCCCCAATCCGAAGATGACTGGCGAGTAGTTTCCAAGAAAAAATCCTCCAGGAACCACAATAAAGGTGGCTCCGGCTCCATCGAACATCCCTCAAAGAAATAACACTCGCCCAGGTCACCAACCGGAATGTTTTCCATTAGACACCCCTGCTTTATCCGGCAAATCCAAATTTGCACCAGGATCGTACACCAGATCCTTTGTTTTTTATTTTGCATGTTATTTGCTACAAGTTCAGTTCAAGCCCTTTACAATGTTCCTAACCTTCTCTTCTTTTATTCGGTACATGACATGGAGTGTCAAGTCCATAAAGACCCCATCTTCCAAGCTCCTCGACTGGCTCCCACCAGGATCGGAAACCAGACATCACTACTGGGACATCCACCAAGACTGAGATCCACCACCACCTAAGCATTGCTCTTCAAGACACAAGCAGAACTGTGAGTACTTACCCACGCATTCCAATCATGTAACTGTCTAACAAACGATGATTACCTGCCTATCCCTTAATGCCAGGGGTCTTAATCATCCGGCTAAACGTCAGTCCATGTGGGAGAACGCAACTAGGCTCAAAGCCGACATCCTGAGTGTTCAGGAAACTCATTTCCAAAAAGGTGCCATACCACAGTGCACGCATAGGAGTTACTCTAACATTTTTCTGACATGTGATCAAAACCACAAGAAAAAAGGAGTACTCCTCGCAATTCGGGACTCCCTTGCCTTCACCCTTAAGAACTCCATATTAGACCAAGAGGGCCGCTATATCATTGGCACTTGTGACATCAACACACAGCCCTTCAGATTAGTGACTTTTTATACACCAAATTCACACCAACTTAGATTTCTCTGTGCCCTACTTAAACACATTGCCAAGATATGGCCGCCTTTTGGTATGCGGAGACTTCAACTTGACAGTTGACTCCAATATGGACAGTACATCACAACCCTCAGGAAGACCTAATATTGCCGCAAATGAATCAGAGGTGATATCTTTGGTACACCAGAATTAAATTTACGAACGTATCATAGCCTATAAATCCTTGTCAGGGGCTACCTTCCACAGAAGATGGGAAATATGGCCCAAAGTAACTAGTTAGCTAACCCCAAGCGACTTACCTCTCCAGTCATTATCCAGTCAAGCAGAATTGTAACTATTGATGTGATCATATCTGTACCGAACTTCCTCTTCTTCCTGTCCTATCTTCAATCTCCTAGTCTTCTTCCTCTTGTCTTGTCTTCCTCTCTACTCCCTTTTCTTCCCCTTTCTCATCTCTCTTCCTCCCCTTCATCCTCTGCTAGATCAGTATTCTAGGTCTACCCAACATGGTATTGATACTTGTTAATAATATGTTTACTGTTGTTGGTTTACTGCATAATTGTTCATACTGTGCACAATGTACTCATCGATGTGAGTAACCTCAAAAATGTAAATAATAAAGTACCTAGGTACATACCGTGGTCACGACCCACTCCCCTCACCGGATACAAAGGTGCTCCCATGTGGGGTATCCGGAGGGGGAGAGACGCACATTCAAAATTGCAAAAAAACTTTGGAAACACTACTGTCACAGATGCGACCATAAACTTTGTCTAACTCGGACTCATTGGTACTCACAGGTGTGATGATTCTCACTATAGTACTTACCAAGACAGTTTAAAGTGTCCACCCTCCATGATAGAACACATGTAATACGTTATGATATATGGAATGTTTGTACAGTTATAAGCATAGCATGTGTATAGTAGTTCAATTTCTTCCTCGCGGCAGACAATGCCAAATTGTTTCTTACTTGTATTTGTATCAAACTCAATAAAAATTATTGGAACAAAAAAATACATACAAAACTATTCAACACATTACGTCCCTTCTAACACTGAGTTCGGTTGTACCAGAATTTCCGTATGGTCAGTAACCTCTTCACTTTCGACATAAGACTAGCATCCAACAAAAAACAGATGAACGGTCGTTCAAAAATCTGATCATGTGTACAAGGCTTTAGACTTTCTTTTTTCTATTTTTAACTGGTGATCCAGCCAGTAAGTCTGTAGTTTCTCAACAGAAACACCCTCTTGCAGTTACAGGGATGAGACAAACCATTTAACACTGACAAGGGTTCTTACAATTATCAGTTTTATTTATGTAAAATCTTTATCCCAAAAGGAAAAAAAAACTGTTTGCTGTAACTGATTATGAAGTATTAGCTGGAGTGTGTGGCTTCAATGTGTTACTGTATTTAATTCTGCTAGTACATTTAACACTCCCCTCCCCACAGATTACAGTTCTGCTGTCCAAATCTGCCTCTGTGTTCATTCATCCAGAGTGAGTATAATACACAAGCTGTGTTACTGGCAAGATAACAGCCTCAGATGACGTCGGTTATGACGAAACGTGTAAGGCGTGGCCTTTCTTACGTGACTGTCTGATTCAGTTTGTTAGCTATCACAGCAGAAGGAGCGCTCAGCGGTCAGCAGGAAGGGATCCATACCTTCCTCAAGCAGGCAGAGCCTGCAAACCTTAAACTGTCAGCGCGATTCTCTGCTTTATATATTTTAATCTGAGAATTTTATTTTGGACATCAGTTTTTGAGAAATAAAGCCCTATTATTTAACATACTACACTATCGGAGGAACTCTCTTTTTTGTTTTTTTTCCTGGTCAAAATCTGGTGGGAAGCGGATTGGCGCCATAGTGGATGTAAGACTACCGCGGCCAGCTGAAGGAAGCCTGGAACCAAGGATAGGAGACAAGTGTGACCAGCTGGAGGAAGCTTGGAACCGAGGAGTAAAGACCCCATTTACCACAGGCGGTTTACCCCTGCAGGGGTGGGGAAATTTGGTAAGTGCGGGCACAGGAGGGGAGCACGAGTCACATCCGTGTATTGGATACAGCATCGGGCACAAAAGTCACCTTTTGAATGAAATCTACAATACTAATGACTGCAGTATATCATTGATATTGGGAGTCTCTACACACCATCAAAGTTTTAGATTTTGTGAAGTTTTATTAATTACGGACTTTTACGGACTACGGACCATTCACGGACTTTTTACGGATCACTATTTTTACGGATCATATCTTATTATACAATTTTCCTCACATTTTCTATATATTCCTCACATTTTCTATATATTCACTCATCTTTTATACACTTATAATTCCTGAAGGGTATATGATATTTATTTGATGAAATTCTGACTTACTTATAATTTTTGCACATTTTGCACATTTTTTATACTAACTTAATTAACACACTCATGAATATAAAGGTTCAGTAATTAAAGAGACAGCGCCATTTCCAAATACAAAACCCATATTTTTTAACAAAACTTACCTTGCTCTGCAGGGAAAGGCTTGGAGGGCAGCAGTCTTCATAACTTAAATTTTAAAAGTTTTAAACATATATACTTGCTATCCCAGCGCAGGAACCCCACATTTTTAGTCAATTGAATGTTATTAATAATTACCTTTCCTTTTCAATCTGCAGCTGATGTAATTTTCTGAGAAGGCATTGCAATATGGCTACCTGGAGTTGTTCTGTACACAGAATGTGTACTGCCCACTCCCCAGAAACATAATTTCCTGCTTGTGTGATTGGCACCAATTTTCCCAGAAGTCTGCCTAAGATACAAATCTGATTTCAGGCATCCCCTGATACAAAAATTAATTTTTGGAGAGATACTTTCAATAGGAACACATCTAAAGGGATGCAGGCCCAGCAGCTTTCATCATTAGTGCCTAGCAGGTGCACACCTGACTGATAATTATGAAACCACTTCCATTAGACCCACTTAGCACAGAGGCACAGAGGAGTGAACAGGGATTTCTTCAGAATAACAAAAGGTAGGAATCTGCAACAAAAGTCGTTATAATCCTTGCAATGTACATACATCACCCAGAGGGGATTGTTTTTTTTCTCAACAGAAGTGGAGTTACGTTTTAAACCAATGAGTTTTTTTTTTTTTTTTTAACGACTATTTTCCCTTTATACTGGCTTTTGACATTTACAAATGCAGCAATTTAGAAACTGGATAAAAGATCTAGCACTGGGAAACACTTTTTGAAAGATAAATAGTGCATTTTATATACAACTATACGGATCAGACCAAAATGAGGGACAAATGAAGAGGGAAGAGAGACCGAGGGACTTTGTTTCAAATCATGGTCAGTCCCTCGAAATCAGATATGGTTACATACACCTATGCAGTGGCAAGCCTTCAGAGATGAAATAAATCCTCCTGCATAAGTTGTATCTGTTTATCTGCAGCCCTCTCTCTTCTACATCCTTCTGAAACACACAGACCAAATGTTTTTTATTCATCTCTAGCAGGCAGGGGGGAGGATATGACATCACACACTGCACAACATACAGAGACAGAGTATAATCGGACACCTTAATGGAGGGAAAGGACACACCCCCTCTACACAGTCTGATAGGGAAACATGCACAGCTGAGGCTGTTAAGCCTTGTACACACGCTTTGATTTTCGGACGACCGAATGTCCATTTATTGTTGGATGCTTGTCTCATGTCGAACGTGAAGAGGCTACTAACCATGCGGAAATTCTTGTACGACCGAATTCACCATCAGAAGTGACGTAATGTGTTGAAAAGCTTTGTGTGTATTTTTTTGTTTCTGAGCATACGTAGTCTTGCTCTTATGGGTTTTTTTCGGACGAAAATCGTACTAATTATATGAAAATCGGACGCTGTGGTCACATCCAACAAAAATGTTATAGTCTGCACATCCTTGTTGTCCAAAAAGTCAGAATCGACTGTTAAAAGGACCATATTAACAGTAAGAATTTTGAACGATCGATTGTCGTACAAAAAATTTCCATAAGGTTTTGTGGTCTTGGGATAACCTATCAGAAGTGACTAATTCTGATAGCAGAGGGAAAGTAGAGTAGAGATAAATCACACTCAGTACCTGTCTTTGGATTGAGACTAGTACTCACTATAGAGCAGCCATTCTCAACCAGGTTTCTATGGAACCCCAGGATTCCTCCAGAGGTGGCCAGGGGTTCCTTCAGCTGTGGCTAACTGACCCCCTATATGATGGTGCCTGCATAGTTCCAGCAGTTTCCCCTTTGTTTAGACCTAATTTACGCACTTACAAATGAGTATACATGCATTCATACACGTAAGCATGTAAAGGGAATGCTCTTAGATGCAGAATTTTGGATTCTGTTTTATAGATCTGAATGCAGTGCACGTTTACACCCCTGTGTAAATGGCTGCATTAAAACAATACAGCTGTTTTCAGATCTGTAAATATAAAACACTTGTGTAACTTCATTAACACGGCTGTAAAAATATGCATGTTTTTTAATAATGGATCTGAATGCAGCTGCTTTGTTTTCAATTGAGCCATTCACACAGGTACAGTGCCTTGAAAAAGTATTCATACCCCTTGAAATTTTCCACATTTTGTCATGTTACAACCAAAAACGCAAATGTATTTTATTGGGATTTTATGTGATAGACCAATACAAAGTGGCACATAGTCGTGAAGTGGAAGGAAAATAATAAATAGTTTTCAACATTTTTTTACAAACAGATATCTGAAAAGTGTGGCGTGCATTTGTATTCATCCCCCCTGAGACAATACTTTGTAGAACCACCTTTTTTTGCAATTAAAGCTGCAAGACTTTTTGGGGATGTCTCTACCAGCTTTGGACATCTAGAGAGTGACATTTTTGTCCATTCTTCTTTGCAAAATAGCAGAAGCTCTGTCACATTGGATGGAGAGCGTCTGTGAACAGCAATTTTCAAGTCTTGCCACAGATTCTCAATTGGATTTAGGTCTGAACTGTGACTGGGCCATTCTAACACATGAATATGCTTTGATGTAAACCATTCCATTGTAGCTCTGGCTGTATGGTTAGGGTTGTTGTCCTGCTGTAAGGTGAACCTCTGCCCCAGTCCCAAGTCTTTTGCAGACTCTAACAGGTTTTCTTCTAAGATTGCCCTGTATTTGGCTCCATCCATCTTCCCATCAAGTCTGACCAGCTTCCCTGTCCCTGGAAGAAAAGCGTCCCCACAACATGATGCTGCCACCACCATGTTTCACGGTGGTGATGGTGTGTTCAAGGTGATGTGCAGTGTTCGTATTCCGCCACACGTAGCGTTTTGCTTTTAGGCCAAAAAGTTAAATTTTGGTCTCATCCAATAAGAGCACCTTCTTCCACATGTTTTCTGTGTCCCCCACATGGCTTCTCGCAAACTGCTAATGGGACTTCTTATGGCTTTCTTTCAACAATGGCTTCTTGCCACTTTTCCATAAAGGCCAGATTTGTGGAGTGCATGACTAATAGTTGTCTTGTGGACAGATTCTCCCACCTGAGCTGTGGATCTCTGGAGCTCCTCCAGAGTTACCATGGCCTCTTGGCTGCCTCTCTGATTAATGCTCTCCTCGCCTGTCAGTTTAGGTGGACGGCCATGTTTTGGTAGGTTTGCATTTGTGCCATACTCTTTCCATTTTTGGATAATGGATTGAACAGTACTCTGTGAGATGTTCAAAGTTTGGGATATTTTTATAACCTAACCCTGCTTTAAACTTCTCCACAACTTTATTTCCAATGACTAAGCTCCAGGGGGTGGAGTGAAACACATTGGGGGGCGTGGCCTGATAGGAGTCCAGGCTGAGGTTGCCACTTTATTCACCTCTCTGGATGTGCAACTTCCAGGGGTTACCCCTTTCTTCTTTATTTCTGATCTGTCTGGCATATTCCTTGGCCTTCATAATGCTGTTTGTTCACTAAGGTTCTCTAACAAACCTCTGAGGGCTTCACAAAACATCCGTATTTATACTGAGATTAGATTACACAGAGGTGAACTCTATTTACTTATTAGGCAACTTCTGAAGGCAATTAGTTCCACTAGATTTTAGTTAGGGGTATCTGAGTAAAGGGGGCTGAATTCAAATACATGCCACTTTTTTCAGATATTCATTTGTAAAAAATGTTGAAAACGATTCATCGTTTTCCTTCCACTTCACAATTATGTGCCACTTTGTGTTGGTCTCTCACATATACTATAAGTAATTTATCTTTTGATAAACCAAATGTCGCTCAGATAGATTGGCTTCTGTTGAACAGTCCTGCTGGAAAACCAGCATTTGAACAGCTCATGCAACCAATATCTGCAGCGCTGATCTGTGTATTCTGACGGGGAGAGTCCCACTCTCAGAATACAAAGACACAGCAGGGAGGATTTCCTCATCGACCTTGAATGTGTATATGGGGAAATCATTTCAGTTTATTTTGTTCAGCCGCCTGACTGAACGAAAAAACTGAGCCATGTGTGGCCAGATTTACTGATCTCTGCACGCTTTACTTTATCTTTTGGTGGTATTTGATCACCTCTGCGTCACTTCTGATCACCGCTATAAACAAAAAAAGAGTGACAATTTTGCAAAAAAAAACAATATTTCTTACTTTTTTGCTAAAAAAAAATAAAAAAACGAATTTATTCATCGGTTTTGGCCGATTCTTCCTCATATTTTTGGTAAAAACAAAATCGCAATCAGCGTATATTGATTGGTTTGTGCAAAAGCTGCAGCATTTACAAGCCATTAGAATTAATTTGTGGCGTTTTTACAAATTTTTTTTTTTTTACTAGTAATGCCAGCGATCTGCGATTTTTATGGGGACTGTGATATTGCAGCAGACATATCGGACATTTCTGACACTTTTTTGGGACCAATGACATTTATATAGCGATCAGAAATTTAAATATCCACTGATTACTATGTAAATGTCATTGGCAGTGAAGGGGTTAACCTGCAGGGGCGATTTAGGGGTTAACTGTGTTCCCTAGGTGTGTTCTAATTGTGAAGGGGCTGGGCTGCCAGGGGCATGAGAGATCTAACTGTTCTCAGTGACAGGGATCTGTAAATCTCTCTCATGCTGCCTGACAGAGCGGGGAACCGGCGTGTTTACATCGGCGGTTCCCCGTTCTTCCTCTCTTTTAGGCAATCACAGCTCGCCAGCGGAGATTGAGTCTGCCCGAGCCGTGGCAACACTCCTGCATAGTTCAGCGGGCACGAGAGCGCGCCGCTGCCGGCGAGCTCCTGCCCGCTACAGCACACGTGCAAGCCGCCGTTTATAGATGGCGTTTCGCGGGACGCTGCCACTCTGCAGCAGTAAATGTACGTGGGCCGGCCGGGAACTGGTTAAGGTAGGCTCAGTCAGACAAAGTGATCATTTCCTGTGTGCAGAAAAGCATATGTGATGGAAATGTTTATTTTTTTTAAAAATGATCCTTCAATATGATGATTATGTGTGACTGTGAGACTGTCACTTGTAATTAGGAGTATTTTGTGGGTACATAGACTGTGGTATTTGTGTGCAGTGTATAGAGCGAATACTGATAGAGGAAACGAAAAATCTTCAGACAGCCGCACTCCAAATAATTGCCTTTTATTTCGCATAAATGCACAGGTACAGTCAGGGCACAACAGAACCGAACCCCAGGTATAACAGCTGACGCGGTTCACATCCAAAAATGACGCTTACTCATAGCTTCTAGGAATTTGCTTTGTTTCCTTTAATTTACCAAGTATTTGATTTTTTGAATGATTCAAATTTGGATCAATGGAAAAATTATTAACCAATTTGAATTCTGTGTGAAGAATAGCTGGTTGTTAAGGAGCCGACGAATCCTTAACAAGCGATGATTTATCAGCTGTCAGCTGGATTCCCCACTGACAGCTGAGAATGCTGGCAATTAAAAAATTCAGAAAAAAACAGCATGGCGCCCCCCCCCCCCCAATCCATACCAGGCACTTTGGCTCTGGTATGGATTTTAATGGGAACCCCATGCCAAATTTGAAATGAAAAACGGAGTGGGACCCCTCCCAAAATTCATACCAGATCCTTTTTTGTGCATGTAGCCTGGCAGACCAGGAAAGGGGGGATGAGGGAGGACCCCCCTTTCCTGAACCACCCTGGACCACAATCCCCTCAACATGGGGGGGGGGGCTTTGGGGTGGGGGGGCTCCGCCCCTCCAAAGCACCTTGCCCCCATATTGATGGGGACAAGGGCCTCTTCACCGCAACCCTGGCTGATGGTCAATGCTACTGAATCAAGGGCTGCTTTTTAGTTATTAAAAGATTTGTGACATGTCAGGAATTTATTTATGCATTTTTTTATGTTTCAATGGTTTTTATTGAATTAAGTACAATGAACATATGCAAACAGATAGTTACAGTATAAGAGAGGTTGACAAAACACACCTCCTAGGTAAAATGGGATGCTAAACATGACAGTAACATAGCAAAAACAAAGAATAAAACCCCCATAATTGAACATGCATTTTTTTTAAGTTTTTGAAAGGTTTGCCTTAACACATGTCTCTGGATTAGCTAAACATTCATCATATTCAAGTGTATGTATTTCACATATTAGGCTTAATCTAAAAACCTAACACCCAGGAGTAGGGATGGGCCCGCAGTTCGGGTCGAACTTACATCGGGCGTTCGACTGTTTGTCGAATTTATAACATTATGGGGCGTTCGCAGCGACTTTGCCGCTGCAGAGCGCCCCATAATGCATTGCACGCAGGCGGCTCGCACAGCTCCTCCTGCATGGGAGGGCTGCCGATGTCTGCGCTGGCTTTGTTTTGATATTTTATTTATTTTGCAAGGCGGGGCTACCGGGTGACTTATGGGTGACCCCGACCCCTTATGATGTCATGTGATGTCAGAGGGGTGGGTCGCTCAATTACATCACTGGGTGGCCCCACCTTTCACTATAAATAAAACGTCAAAACAAATAGAGCTCAGTCAGCGGGAGCCCTCCCATGGAGGAGGAGATGTTAGTTTTTTGGGGGGTTTTTTCGGGTCCGTCGCTTGCTGTGATTGACGATGGATTACAATGGGGGACACTTATTATTTTTTATTTTTTAATAAAGGACTCGTCACTAATTGTCTCCTGTGTTTATTTCTTTTTTGACACTTTTGATGAATTAGTGGGGGTACGATGTACCCAATACTAATTCACA
The DNA here is from genome assembly GCA_018402905.1 of Glandirana rugosa. NCBI lineage: Eukaryota > Metazoa > Chordata > Amphibia > Anura > Ranidae > Glandirana > Glandirana rugosa. Next base: position 711,197 of record BLSH010313692.1, on the reverse strand, counting down.
TGGGGGGGTCGGGATCTGGGGGCCCCCAAAGGGGGCTTCCAGATTCTGATAAGCCCCCCGCCTGAACACCCCCACAGCCACAGCCCAGGGTTGTGGGGAAGAGGCTCTTGTCTCCATCAACATGGGTACAAGGTGCTGTGGGGCTAAAGCACCCATGCTCCCCATGTTGAGGGCATGCAGCCTGGTACGGTTCAGGAGGGGGAGGGGCACTCGTTCGTCCCCCCCCTATCCTGGCCAGCCAGGTTGCATGCTCGGATAAGGGTCTGGTTTGGATTTTAGGGGAGACCTCACGCCAATTTTTTTTTTTTAATTCTGGCGCGGGGTTCCCCTTAAAATCCAAACCAGACTGTGATTTTTCTGCATATTGCCGGGAGCCGGCAATACATTACAGCCGTGATAATAAATGTAAATTTTTCCTTCACAAATGTCATTTTGCTCCGGCTATGTTCTAAACATCACAGAGGTGCACCCTTTTACAGGCAGACTGATATCTAAAGGAATATTTCATTTTTATTGTTTCACTTTAAGCATTATTAAAATCACTGAAAAAATGATTGATTTAAAAACTTTTTTTTGCATTGATACATGTCCCCTAGGGCAGGACCCGGGTCCCCATACACTTTTTAGGACAATAACTTGCATATAAACCTTTAAAATGAGCACTTTTGATTTTTCATGTTTAGGTGCCATAGACTTTAACGGTGTTCGAATGTTCACACACATTTTTTGCCTGCTTGCATGTTCTGGTGCGAACCGGACCAGGGGGTGTTCGACCCATCCCTACCCAGGAGAAGGATCCAATCATATTTGAAAAATACAGTCACATGGTTGTCATGAAGGATCCTTATCCTGGTGCTTAAGCTTTCTAAATTGAGCATAATGGGTAGAAGGCTCTCATGTCCTCTGTATGAATAACATGTAATGACAAGTATTGTGTGGTCAACTTAAATAGCAGACCTGTACCTGATGTAAAAACGTGTGTTCATATAGAATATAACTTTTTTTTACAGTTTTTCTTTGGTAAATACACAATTTTCTAAAGGTGTGTGACATTGCCAGGCCCTGCCATTGTGAAAATGGCTGTTGAAAGAACACAGTATATGCACTGTGTCACATGTATACAGTGTGCGGGCCTCCGGAGTATTGATTATGTGTGGAGAAAACTGTTTTTACAGCTTTCTCCAAAATGTTGGTATTCCCAGATTGGGGCTCCATTGTTTGGAGATTTTGAAGTGCTTTGGGAAAGAATAGAGGTGTTCTACTCAGTAGGCAGTACCGCATGTTGGACAAGAGATAACTAACTGAGTCTGGGGGACTGGGAAAGCTCAAGCGACTAGGTAGACCCAGGGGAATGAGGGAGTCCGTAAGTCTCGGAGGAGTGTAAGAGCCAGCAGATCCCCTATTGAAAGGCCAGGAAGTGGGCCTGTGCAGCAAAGTGCTGCAACTACAGGCTCAGTGAGCCAGGAGAACCCAGGGAGAGACGGTCAGAGGGCCAGAGAAAATAGAAGTGGTGCTGCTGAAGATGGAGCCAGGTGGCAAAGCATTTTCTTCTGATTTGTTGGCGAAAAAGCCCTGCTTGTGCAACTGTTCTGTTCTCAACTTTTCTTTAAGTTTGCTTAACCACTTAATAACCGGCCCATAGCCGAATGACGGCTGCAGGGCGGTTGCTTAATTCTGGGAGGGCGTCTATTGATGTCCTTCCATGAACGCGCTTCCCGCGCGCCCCCTGGGGCACGCACATGGGAAAATCCGTGACCGCCGGGTCCCCTGAGTATCACGTATCACGGTGAATGGCCGCTGTGAGCGGCCTTTTACCACGTGATGGCTCTGTCAAATGATGGAGCGATCACACGTAAACAAGACGGCAGAAGCGCCAGCTTTTCTCTCCCCTCTCTGCACTGATTGGTGCATTGTGCGAGGAGAGGGGGGAGACGAGGATGTGCTGCAGTGCTGTGGGTGATGTGTAGTGCCCACAGCACCGCTAAGTGAGAGATTGCAACTCCCCACCATACATCCAGACTCACCAATCACCCAGCCATCCTTACCCCATCCATACTCACCCACCCAGCCATCCTCACCTCATCCAGCCATCCTCGCCCCATCCATGCTCACCTACCCAGCCATCCTCACCCCATCCATGTTCAGCCACCCATCCATCCATGCTCACCCATCCAGCCATCCTCACCCAGCCATGCTCACCCATCAAGTCATGCATGCTCATCCATCCATCCATGCTCACCCAGCCATCCATCCATGCTCACCCAGCCATCCATTCCTGCTCACCCATCCATCCATCCATGCTAAACCACGTTCCACTACACTGCCTATCCGTGCCACTACAGTGCCTATCCATGCCACCACAGTGCCTCATAATAGTGTAAAAGATAATCAAATTAGATTTTAAATGTATGCCCTTAGAACACCTCACGGTGCTGCCTACATGTTGGGCCTCTGTATGTGGCCAGGCTGTGTAAAAGTGTCACACATGTGGTATTGCCATACTCGGGAGGAGTAGCAGAATATATTTTTGGGTCTCATTTTTGCTAGGTACATGCTGTGTGTTAGAAATATTGTATAAATGGACAACTTTGTGTAAAAAAAAATGCATTTTCATTTTCTTTCCACATTTCCCAAAAACTTGTGGAAAAAAATGACATGTTCAAAAGACTCATTAAGCCTCCTAGAATATACGTTGGGGTGTTTGCTTTCCAAAATGGCGTCATTTTTTGGGCATTTCCATTGTCCTAGTGCTCCAGGACCTTCAAAAGGCAAGAGGTAGTCAAGAAATGATGTGTGTAACTCATGCTCCTAGAACGCTTGATGGTACTCCCTGCATGTTGGGCCTCTATATGTGGCCAGGCTGTGTAAAAGTCACATGTGGTATCGCTATACTCAGGAGGAGTAGTAGAATGTGTTTTGGGGGTGTAATTTGTGGTATGCATATGCTGGGTGTGAGAAATAACCTGTTAACATATGACAATTTTGTGAAAAAAAAGAAAAAAAAATCTTCACTTTGCAAAGAATTGTGGGAAAAAATTACAATGTCAAAAAATTCACAATTCCTCTTACTAAATACCTTGGAATGTCTACTTTTCAAAAAGGGGTCATTTGGGGGGTATTTGTACTTTCCTGGCTTGTTAGGGTCTCAAGAAATTAGATAGGCCATCAGTACATCAGGTGTGATCAATATTCAGTGATTGGCACCATAGCTTGTAGACTCTATAACCTTCACAAAGACCAAATAATATACACTAATTTGTTTGTTTGTTTTTACCAATGATATGTAGCAGTGTAAATTTCGGCCAAAATTTATGAATAAAAATTACAAATTTGCAAAATTTTATAACAGAAATGAAGAAAAATTCATTTTTTTACAAAATGTTCGGTCTTTTTTTAATTATAGCACAAAAAATAAAAAACCAGTGGTGATTAAATACCGCCAAAAGAAAGCTCTATTTGTGTGAAAAAAAAACGCAAATTTCAGATGGGTACAGTGTTGCATGACTGAGTAATTGTCATTCAAAATGTGAGAGCGCTGAAAGCTGAAAATTGGTCTGGTTGTTAACAGGGTTTAAGTGCCCAGTGGTCAAGTGGTTAATAAAAGTGGGCCAGAAAGCCTTAAAACCACAGTTTGGACTGGTGTTGACTCACTCACTACAAATGCTTCTACTGCTGAGCTGAATTCCCCAATATCATAGGTGCTAGAGCTGTAGTTTAACTGCTTCCTGCCCATCCAATGGAGATAAATGGCTGCCCTGTTATTCTGGGAGGACATACGCGTGCATCCTCCTGCTTGCCCACCTTGCCCATGCCCCCTAGGGCATGCATGCAGCTTGATCTGTGACTGCTGTATCCACAACTATGTCCAAAGTTTAAAAACAGAAACTAAGAAAAATGTGGGTGTTTTTTTTCAAACTTTTCGGTATTTTTTTCCTTTAAATAGCAAAAAATAAAAAAAACGGTGGTGATTAAATACCACCAAAAGGAAGCTCTGTCTGTCTCAAAAAAATAATAATTTCATTTGGGTACAGTATTGCATGAGTGAGTATTTGTCATTCAAAGTGTGACAGCGCTGAGAAACTTACAAATGGCCTGGGCAGGAAGTGGGTAAAAATGTGCAGTATTGAGGTGGTTAAAGCATATTTTTTTTTGCAGTCAAATTTGAGAAAACCCCCACAATATCTTTGTATCTTTGTTATGTGTTCACAGTCACACAGCATGACTAAAATGTGCTTAAAACATTTCTTACCTTTTAGATGTTTCTCAGAAGGAGGTGTCATGGCTGACTGCAAGGTTTTTTGAACAATGTCAGAGTGAGTCTGTCCAAGGTCTGTTCTCATTAACATACAATGCAAGAAGTGTAGCTTCCAAGCCTAGACAGTGCTGAAATCTAGTTACAACTGATAATAAATAGGGATGGGCTGAACGGACCCCTGTTCGGTTTGCACCAGAACTTTCGAACACAGAGAAAGTTCGGACCCGAATAATGAACCCCATTAAAGTCAATGGGACCCGAACGTCAAAAATCAAAAATGACCATTTTGAAGGCTTATATGCAAGTAATTTGGCATATAGTGGCTATAGGGGTTGGGGTCCCGCCCTGGGGGACATGTATCAATGAAAAAAAAGTTTGTGAAAAAAGTCATTTTTAAATTAACATTGATTTTTTGATTTTTAAAGTGAAAGCAAATAAATGAAAAATCCCTTCCAATATAGTGCCTGGGGGTCCCCTTAGTCTACCTGTAAAGTGACAGTGTACCATGTCTAGAATCTGCTGCAGCAATAATTGCATTTATAAAGCCAAAAAAAATGACATACTGCATTTATTTTGCTCAGCAACAGCTGGGGAGCCAGTGTGTATGATGAGGTCACAATGTAGTGCACTGGGAACAAGATTAGAGATTTTTTTGGATAAATTCTGGTGTCACTTTGACTTTTAACGGTTGCGGAAAAATTGGGCTTCACACCATAAACCTATAGAGGTGCTCTTTGTGAAGGCAAGAATTGGCCTTTTCTGTAAATAAAATTGCAATGATATGCACCTGCCAAACAGGCGCAGAAAATTTGTTCTTTGGGTGTCGGTGGCGCCTTCCCACCGTAACCCTATAGAGGTACTCTTGATGAAAGCAAGAATTGGCCTTACTGTAAAAAATTTCAATGATATGCACCTGCCAAACAGGTGCAGAAAAAATACTATTTGGGTGTCAGTGGCGCCTTCCCACCGTAACCCAATAGAGGTGCTCTAGATGAAGGCAAAACAAATTGCAACGATATGCACCTGTTAAACAGGTGCTGAAAAATTGGTATTTGGGTGTAATTGTGCCCATGAAACCCATACCAAAAACATTCTTCCAGATTAAATGATTGAACACCCTCAAAGCTAGGCAGTCTCGAAGTCCTGCAGAGATTCCACATCCCAAAAACACTTAATCAGTGACATCAGCATCTGGGACTTCATAGCTAGTAATCCAGGACTGATTCATTTTTATAAAAGTCAAACAGCCCACGGAGTCTGTGGACAGACGCGTTCTATGATCAGTAACAAAACCTCCTGCCGCACTTAATGCCCGTTCTGAAAGCACGCTGGATGCAGAGCAGCCCAACAAGTCAATAGCATACTGGGCAAGTTCTGGTCAGTGGTCTATTCTCATGACCCAGTAAGCCAGTGGATTGTCAACTGGAAAGCTCTACATCTCTGTTTTGGCCCCGAGGTAATCGTCCATGTGATGCAGATGCTGCCCAGAACCAGTAATGATCATTCTCCTTTATGCCACATATTCTTGGGTAATTTCGCAGGCTTTGAAGCATGAGGTTGCCCATGTGCCTCAAATTTGCAGAGGCTTGAGAAACAGACTCCTCGGGGTCACTGAGGATGACAGCATCTGGAACTTCCTCCTCCCAGCCACGTACTACTCCCAAGGGTCCTGGGGTTGGAAAGCCATCGCTTACAGATTGACGCATGTCTTCCTCTTCTTCAAAGCCAATGAAAGTGCCATAATCCTCCTCCTTATCATCCTCCCCTCTCTCCTCCTGTGTGTTTTGTGACATAGGATTGATGGTGTCTGGATAAAGTGGGCCTTGAGAGGAAAGGAAGTCCTCTTCTTCCTCCTGCTGCTCTGCCTCCAGTTCCCTGTCCATAATGCCACACAGAATCTGCACCAGCAGGATCACAACAGGGATTATGTCACTGATGCATGCACTGTCATGGCTCACCATCCTTGTGACATCCTCAAATGATGACAGTACAGTGCATGCATCCTTAATGATCAGCCATTGGCATGGGGAAAAAAGGCAGAGGCGACCTGAGCCTGTCGTCGTACCGTACTCGCACAGGAACTCATTGACGGCCCTCTGTTGCATGTATAGCCACTGCAGCATTGCCAAAGTTGAATTCCACCTGGTGGGCATGTCACAAATCAGGCGGTTTACGGGCAGGAGGAATTCCCACTGAATTTCAGCCAACTGAGCACTGGCTGTGTATGACCATCTGAAATGGTTGCAGACTCTTCTGGCCAGCTTTAGCACATCTTCCAACCCTGGGTACATATTTTGGAAATGCTGCACCACCAAATTAAGGACATATGTCAGGCATGGCACATGTATCAACTTTCCCTGTCTAAGGGCAGACAAGAGGTTTGAGCCATTATTGCACACCACCATTCCTGGCTCCAGCTGGCATGGTATGACCACCTCTGGGCCTGTCCCTGCAGAGCTGCAAGAATCTCTGCTCCGGCGTGGTTCTTTTCCCCTAGACACACCAGGTAAAGCATTGCATAGCACCTTTTAGCCTGATTCATGGAATAACCCTTTGAACGCTTTGAATGCTTGATGTTCATAGGACAATTCTTCAGAGGAGGGCATGGAGGTGGCTGAAGAGGAGGAGGAGGAAGGGGTAGAGCTCACAGATCTGGCATCATCACCACCAGTTGTATGGAGACGTGGGGGCACAGCAAGATGCAGCATTGAGCCCTGTCCTGCATCCTTCCGAGTTGCAAGCAGCATTACCCAGTGTGATGTGAACGAAATATATTGTCCCTGCCCATGCTTGCTGGACCATTTGTCAGCAGTAAGGTGGATTTTACAGCTGACTGCCTTGCCCAACGATGCCAGAACGTTCCCTTCCACGTGATGGTAGAGACATGGAACGGCCTTACGTGAAAAGTAGTAGCGACTGGGAACTTGCCATTGTGGTACAGCACATTGTGCAAATTCATGGAAGGGGGCAGAATCCACCAGGCTGAAAGGCAGAAGTTGGAGAGCCAACAGCTTTGACAAGCTTGCATTTAGACACTGGGCATATGGGTGGCAGGGACTGTATTTTTTTTTTCTGCTGCAGCAGATGGGGCAGAGAAATTTGCTGGCTACAGTCTACAGTTGGTGGTGTGCTGCTGGTAGATGTCCTGCTAGGACCTGGGACACTCTGTGCTATACCATCATCCCTGTCAGTGGAGGCTGCTGAAAGGTAATGACTCGTATACTAGGGGCAGACTGAAGTGGGTAGGGATTTGTGTCCCTTTTGTGTGGCTTTTAGGTGCTCTTGCCAACAGGCTGAGTGGTTGGACGTTAAATACCTTGATAAGCATGTGGTACCCAAATGGTTGGTGTTTTTGCCACTTTTGATGTACCTGAGACATGGTTTGCAGATAGCAGCAGTGCGATCTGCTGCAGATGTGCTGAAAAAGGCCTAGACAGCTGAGCTTTTGGAAGTGGGCCAGGAGATAACAGCTGCAGAATGTGATGGAATAGGGTGGCTGCTCTCTACTCTTTTTTGATGTCGGCCTCCTTGGGGTTGTGCCGCCTCACCTTCAGTTTCCTCCTCTGCTCTTTCTGGCACCCAAGTGGCATCAGTGACCTCATCATCGTCATCATCATCATCTACTTCACCTTCATAATCATCATTACCACTGGAGACAACTTGGCAATACGCTGCGACTGGGGGAACATGAATGCCAATTTGTTTACCAGTGTTCTCCCCTCTCTCTAGGCTCATGTCCCTGTCACCCACAACCTCAGAACCAACATCTGAATCCAGTAATGGCTGGGCATCATCAAAGAGCAGCTGATGCTGTGGTCAAATAACTCAGCTGACTCCTCCATGGCTGATGTTGGGGCTATGGCAGGAATAGATGTGGACAGGCAGGTTTATCCACTCTGGCAACTGCAGGGGACTGCATACTTGTCTCTGCTTGCGTGACAGAAGATGAGGAGGATTAGGAAGGTTTAGTAAGCCAGTCCTCTGCATGCTGTGGCTGGATAACACAGGGAAATTCACTAAACAGAGGAAATGATGCCCTGCCTGAGGACTGACCACCACCTCCACCTTTGCCTGTGGACACATTTGTTGCTGGCCCCTTACAGTGCCAAGGTAACATCTGCCTCTCTTTGTTGTCCTCCCAGACATTATTGGGAGGGAGGGGGCGGTGCTTATTAGCAAATGTAAAGAAGTGGAAATCTGTACATAGATGCACTTTAACCAATGTAAAGTGGTGTTTGGTGCACTTTAATTTGAGTGCTCACACTACACAGACACACTCCACGGATAAACTATAATATACTGCAATATAATGCGTCAAACGTACTGTGACGCACAGAACTATATGGTGTTAAACTTGCAGTTAGGAACACAACTATATGGCGTTAAACTGGCAGTAACGCACACAGAACTATATGGCGTTAAACTGGCAGTAATGCACACAGAAGTAAATGGCATTTAATTTGCAGTAACGCACAAAACGATATGACGTTAAACTTGCAGTGATGCACGCAGAAGTAAATGGCATTAAACTTGCAGTAACGTACAAAACTATATGGAGTTAAACTGGCAGTAATGCACACATACAGTAAATGGTGTTACACTTGAAGTAACGCACACAGAAGTAAATGGTGTTAAACTTGCAGTAACGCACACACAAGTAAATGGCGTTAAACTTGCAGTAACGCACAAAACTATATGGCGTTAATCTGGCAGTAACACACACAAAACTATATGGCATTAAACTGGCAGTAACGCACACAATCAAACCGAAAGTTGCGCTAAACCAGTCCAAAAAATATATATAAACATCAAATCATAATAGTAGTCCGATAAAGTGATTTCCTCTTTCTGAGACACAGTGAAGAGAAGTGACAACAGGTGATCTTCTTATGCAAAACAAAAACGTGTGCAGATTTCCATCACCACCTGAACACCCCATGAAATGTATGCACTTACCAGAAGCAGATGACTCTTTATTACAGAGGGTCTAACTCGCATGTGAATGTGCCCCACTCATGACCTCCATCCTCCAGATCAGAGTCACACCGATGCATCCACAGAAAGGGTAGCCAGGTGCAGATGACTTATAAGGAAACACAGAATGTCGCTAATAGTGCAGTTACCAAAAGGCGTATTTATTCCACAGACTTCCAAAAGGTCATACATCAATCCAACAGGCAAAGGTAGATTAAAAGAGGGTTCAGCGGTGTCAAGAAAAAGTGAGGAAATCACTTTATCGGACTACTATAATGATTTGATGTTTATATATTTTTTTTGGACTGGTTTAGCTCAACTTTTGGTTTGATGGTATTTTGATCACATGACATTCTCACATGTTTAAGTTGCAGCACACAGGATATTGGAATCTCACAAGCGCAATATTTATTTTTGTTTTTATTGTTTGGTAACGCACACAAAACTATATGGGGTTAAACTGGCAGTAACGCACCCAGAACTATATGGCGTTAAACTGGCGGTAAGGTACACAGAAGTAGATGGCATTTAAACTTGCAGTAACACACACACAAGTAAATGGCGTTAAAGTTGCAGTAATGCACAAAACGATATGGCGTTAAACTGGCAGTAATGCACACACAACTATATGGCGTTAAACTGGCAGTAACGCACACACAAGTAAATGGTGTTAAACTTGCAGTAACGCACAAAACTATATGGCGCTAAACTGGCAGTAATGCACACACAATTATATGGTTTTAAACTGGCAGTAACGCACACAGAACTATATGGTGTTAAACTGGCAGTAACGTACACAGAAATAAATGGTGTTAGACTTGCAGTAAAGCAATAAAATATACGGTGTTAAACCGTCACTACACTGACGCTATTTGAACTGTCCCTACACTAGCTATACACTAATGTATGTATGAATGACACGGTCTCACTACACTACAGTGAAACTATCTGGGCTGTCCCTACTCTAGCTGCACACTATGCAAAGCTGAATGATGATCCTCCTCACTACACTGACACTATCCCTACACTGACACTAAGCTAATATCCTACACTGACAATTGAAGCACAACAGCACAGTATAGCACACTAACTAACTAACAGCACTGAACAGAGCCCTGTTCTATCTCTCTCCAGCCAAAATCACACTGAAAATGGCTGCCATTGAAATAATACTTTTATACTGTGGGGTTGGGAATGAGCCATGATTGGATAAAGCCATGATGACAGTGTCCAATCATGACTCTGGCCATGCTCTGTGCCCTGATTGGCTGAAGTTTTCACTGCTTCAGTCAATCAGGGCTTGCAATGCACTGTTCAGCACCGCGATGCATTGTGGTCAGTCCGGGGGGGGCAAACAAACGATCGAATGACCCATTTGTTTGGATAAATAATTACCTAGGATTTTTCCTTGCTGGAGGATCCAGAATAGTGCCTCTAAAAAGGTAAGCTACAATTTTTAATTATTTTAAGTTATGCTATGTGAATGTGACATGTAACAAATATAAAGTAGGTGTTATCCCAATTTGGCTACAATGATTGAAATACCCTTTAACCCTGTAGCAACCAGGATTGCGTGTAAAACTGACAGGCAGACTCCTGTGTTGGATGCAGCTGCATTGCCACCCGACACCGGTGCCCCCATGTATTCCGGGCTCCGCTTGCCCATCTGTGTGCCTGGGACCGACATGGCGGCTGCTGGCAGGTGAAGGGGAGGGAGAAGATTGGACACTCGTTCACTTTTCTCCCCTTCTTGCTGTGACCCGGAAAGTGACGTGTATGACGTCACTTCCGGATCATCCTCTCAGTGTCCCCGACTAGCACAGCCGGGAAGGGATGTATTGCAATGCGATCTGCATTGCAATACTTTCAGTGGAGCCCAGAGGAAACATGCAGGATCTTTTAGATCACCTGTCACGTAAAAATAACCTTTTTTTCAATGAACTATGCATTGAAAAAAAAAAAGCCAACAAAATTTTTTTTTTTTGCAAAAGAATAAAGTTACACCAAAGCACACAAAATCTCCCTTGAAGCCCGCTCACCTCCACATATATGCACGTATGAAGATAAATGTCGGGGGTGAACTACATGTGAAAATGTTGATTGCAATACACGTTAGCACAGGACTTCCTCCGTAACACTAAACTGATGACCTATAGGGGGCTTTTGAAGCATCGCCTAAAGAAAAGATATGGTACTGAAGTTTGTATATTATATAGTATAGTATATTTTACCAATAATCTGGGTATTTCATTGCGTTTGTTTGCCATATAATTCACTTTAGTGTATTTTTAATTAAATTTGGCGTTTCATAGACCTTTGCAGTAATATCAAGTGACATAAAAAATTGGAACTACCACTATTTTATTATCTAGGGTGTCTGCTTTTAGAAAATATATAATGTTTGGCAGTGGTGGCTGGTGAAGTTTTAGGATGGGGGCGCCAGGCCCTGCCCTTCCTTTTTGACCCCTCCTACTTTGCATAAGCCCCACCCCAAATAGAGTCCACTCACTCAGTCCCCTGTATGCAGCCCAGCATCACAGGTGGGGTATATATCAGCCAGTAACACAGTATGCAGCCAATACACAGGCATTGCAGCCCCAGCCAGTACACAGGTATTACAACCAGTACACAGGTATTGCAGCCACAGCCAGTATACAGGTATTGCAGCCAGTCCAGTACACAGGTATTGCAGCCCAGTACACAGGTATTGCAGCCAGCCAGTAAACAGGTATTGCAACCCAGTACATAGGCATTGCAGCCCAGTGCATCAGGTATTGCAGCCAGCCAGTACACAGGTATTGCAGCCCAGTACACAGGCATTGCAGCCAACCAGTACACATGAATTACAGCCCAGTACACAGGCATTGCAGCCAGCCAATACAAGGGTATTGCAGCTAGGCAGTACACAGGTATTACAGCCCAGCACACAGGTATTACAGCCCAGTACGCAGGTATTACAGCCCAGTACACAGGTATTACCGACCAGAATGCAGGTATTGCAGCAAGCCAGTACACAGGTATTGCAGCCCAGCACACAGGTATTGCAGCCCAGCACACAGGTATTACAGACCAGTACACAGGTATTACAGCCAGTACACAGGTATTACAGCTAAGTACACACATATTACAGCCCAGTACACAGGTATTGCAGCCAGCCAGTACACAGGTATTACAGCCCAGCACACAGGTACAGTCAGGTCCATAAATATTGGGACATTGACACAATTCTAATCTTTTTGGCTCTATACAACACCACAATGGATTTGAAATGAAACGAACAAGATGTGTTTTAACTGCAGACTTTCAGCTTTAATTTGAGGGTATTTACATCCAAATCAGGTGAACAGTGTAGGAATTACAACAGTTTGTATATGTGCCTCCCAATTTTTAAGGGACCAAAAGTAATGGGACAATTGGCTGCTCAGCTGTTCCATGGCCAGGTGTGTGTTATTCCCTCATTATCCCATTTACAGGGAGCAGATAAAAGGTCCAGAGTTAATTTCAAGTGTGCTATTTGCATTTGGGATCTGTTGCTGTCAACTCTCAATGTGAGATCCAAAGAGCTGTCACTATCAGTGAAGCAAGCCATCATTAGGCTGAAAAAGCAAAACATACCCATCAGAGAGATAGCAAAAACATTAGGTGTGACCAATTAAACTGTTTGGAACATCCGTAAAAAGAAAGAACGCACAGATGAGCTCAGCAACACCAAAAGACCTGGAAGACAATGGAAAACAACTGTGGTGGATGACCGAAGAATTCTTTCCCTGGTGAAGAAAACCCCCTTCACAACAGTTGTCCAGATCAAGAACACTCTCCAGGAGGTAGGTGTATGTGTGTCAAAGTCAACAATCAAGAGAAGACTTCACCAAAGTGAATACAGAGGGTTCACCACAAGATGTAAACCATTGGTGAGCCTCAAAAACAGGAAGGCCAGATTAGTTTGCCAAACAACATCTAAAAAAAGCCTTCGCAGTTCTGGAACAACATCCTATGGACAGATGAGACCAAAATCAACTTTTACCAGAGTGATGGGAAGAGTAGAGTATGGAGAAGGAAGGGAACTGCTCATGATCCAAAGCATACCACCTCTTTAGTGAAGCATGGTGGTGGTAGTGTCATGGCGTGGGCATGTATGGCTGCCAATGGAACTGGTTCTCTTGTATTTATTGATGATGTGACTGCTGGCAAAAGCAGCAGGATGAATTCTGAAGTGTTTCTGGCAATATTATCTGCTCATATTCAGCCAAATGATTCAGAACTCATTGGACGGCGCTTCAGTGCAGATGGACAATGACCCGAAGCATACTGCGAAAGCAACCAAAGAGTTTTTTTAAGGGAAAAAAGTGGAATGTGATGCAATGGCCAAGTCAATCACCTGACCTGAAATCGATTGAGCATGCATTTCACTTGCTAAAGACAAAACTGAAGGGAAAATGTCCCAAGAACAAGCAGGAACTGAAGACAGTTGCAGTAGAGGCCTGGCAGAGCATCACCGGGGATGAAACACAGAGCCTGGTGATGTCTATGCATTCCAGACTTCAGACTGTAATTGACTGCAAAGGATTTGCAAACAAGTATTAAAAAGTGAAAGTTTGATTTATGTTTCTTAATCTGTCCCATTACTTTTGGTCCCTTGTGGGGATGCACATATACAAACTGTTGTAATTCCTACACCGTTCACCTGATTTGAATGTGAATAGCATCAAATTAAAGCTGAAAGTCTGCAGTTAAAGCACATCTTGATCGTTTCATTTCAAATCCTTTGTGGTGGTGTATAGAGCCAAAAAGATTAGAATTGTGTCGGTGTCCCAATATTTATGGTCCTTACGGTATTACAGCCCCGTACCCAGGTATTACAGCCCAGTACATAGGTATTACAGTCCAGTAGGTATTAAAGCCTAGTACACAGGTATTACCAACCAGTACACAGATATTGCAACCAGCCAGTACACAGGTATTGCAGCCCAGTACACAGGTATTGCAGCCAGCCAGTACACAGGTATTGCAGCCCAGTACACAGGTATTGCAGCCAGCCAGTACACAGGTATTGCAGCCCAGTACACAGGTATTGCAGCCAGCCAGTACACAGGTATTGTAGCCCAGTACTCAGGTATTGCAGCCAGCCAGTACACAAGTATTGCAGACGAGTACACAGGTATTTCAGCCCAGTACACAGGTATTACAGCCAGCCAGTACACAGGTATTACAGCCCAGTACACAGCACGGCAGTGCTTACCTCAGGGGACTCATCATCTCATCATCTCTCACTCGGTCACAGGAATCACAGGTGTGCGTGCAGTCCCAGCACGTCTGGCAGTCCCGCCCCTCCCCCGCTCCTAACCAATCAGTCACTGTCTGCAGGACAGTGACTGAGGCCAGAGCCAATCAGTGTATAGATGTTTGCGTCGCTGGCGCACATTTATGCAGTTGGCTGACCAATGGGCTTTGGGAATTGCTGTCAGCTGACAGCAAATCTCCCAAAAAATCATGGGGGGGACAACGCACTAGCGCCCTCTACGGAGGAGCCGCCGCTGATGTTTGGGGTTTTTATGTAATCTTCGCGCCTAAAATGATTTTTTAAACATGTGTGCACAAAATGTAAAAAATGTCTCTTGCAGCAAAAAGGTGAAGCCAATCCTCTATTAATATTTGCTTTAGCAAAGTTATATTTGTGCTGACTTTACAATGATTGTTTTTATTACAAAACCAAGACACCATTTACTATGCCCTTTCAAGGAGATGAATAGTTAAGCCTACCTTATATCAGCTACGCCATACAGTAATAAGACAAGCACAGTAAATCACATGATATGTTAAAACCATTAATCTCAGATTGCATCCCAGGGTGCAGAAGGCATTCACGTGTCATCCCAGTGGAAGTCATATGTACTTGAAGAGAAAAGAGATTCTAATTTTTAAAACAAGATAAGATAGAAGTGATGATGAAAATCACAAGTGACATTACCACTAAAAAAAAAGAATACTCAAGGTGACAAGATGACACCTTCTATAAGGATGCCCATAGCAGACACTTCATTTGGAAGAACTGTAAAGTAACACAAAAAATGACAAGGCACAGTTATTTGTTACTTTGAATGTTAGCAGATTTGTTTCTGTTTAGTTAGATATCAAGCTGCCGTTTGCTGCTATTGCCACGTGTGTTTAAGAGCTCCTTTTTTCTCTGAATCTCAGTACAGGATTTTGGAAACCTTGTGACAAATGTGAGACTTTCGGAATAGAGACAACCAAAGAGCTAAAAAGAGATTTTTAAAGAAGACTTCACACCAATGTGTATGCAACTACTGACAATGTTCTTATACAGACGCCTGATAGAATACATTATGCGCCACATGTATATCAAGGCAATCGCAGCTTTACCAAATCCATCTATCACTAGGGTCTTAGAAAAGAATCCAATATCAGCTAAGTAGTCCTGAGTTTACTAATCAAAGGAGGGCGAAAAGGAAGCAAATAGCCTTATTCAGTATAAAGTTTGTATTCTTATTTGCAGCAACCAATCAAATGTCATGCTGCTAAAATCACTTCACAGCCAGATGGATTGTGATTGGTAGTGATGAGCTACTGCATTTAACCACTTGCTTACTGGGCACTTAAACACCCTTCCTGCCCAGGCCAATTTTCAGCTTTCAGCGCTGTCACACTTTGAATGAAAATTGCGCGGTCATACAACATTGTACCCAAATTACATTTTTATAATTTTTTCCCCAGAAATAGAGCTTTCTTTTGGTGGTATTTAATCACTGTTGGGGTTTTTATTTTTTGCTAAAAAAAAACAAAAAAAAAGACCAAAAAATTGGAAAAAACAAAACAGTTTTATAATTCATTATAAAATTTTGCAAACAGGTAATTTTTCTCTTTCATTGATATGCGCTGATGAGGCGGCACTGATAGGCTGCACTGATGGACACTGATAAGGCGGCACTGATGGACACTGATAGGCGGCACTTGTGGGCACTGATGAGGCGGCACTGGTGGGCACTGATAAGTGGCACTGATGGCACTGAGAGGTGGCACTGAGAGGTGGCACTGATGTACGGCACTGAAGGGCATTGATAGGTGGCATTGAAGGGCACTGATGGGCACTGATGGGTGGCACTGATGGGCATTGCTAGGTTAAACCGATAGACAGCACTGATAGGTGGCACTGATTGGCAGCACTGATGGGCATTGATAGGTGGCAATGGTAGGCACGGGTAGGTGACACTAGTGGGCCCTGATTGGCAGCACTGATATGCACTGGCAGTTGGCACTGGTGGGTAATAGCAGGCGGCACTGGTGGGCACAGATTATGTGCCTATGTCTTTCCCTGTTCGGTATTGAGATCCCTTTGACAGAAGCCAGTGATCGGCTGACAGTGTGAGGCGAAAAAAGCAGATTACCTTCTGTGTACATCACATGATCAGCTGTCATTGGTTGACAGCTGATCATGTGGTAAGGGCTTACTATAATCTGTGATCATTGACTTGGTGATCACAGAGCGCACCGCGTGTGCCCCCGCCCCCCAGGCTGCTCATGCATGGGAGGACATCTATTGATGTCCTTCCGGCAATTAAGGCCTGCGCTGTAGCCGTCATTCGGCTATAGCGCGGGTGGGAACTGGTTAAAGTGATATAAAACCCTCAATTTTTTTAAGCTTTTCAACAGCTGATAACTTACTGAGTATGAAAAGGTGAGAAATCGGTGCACTGTGGGGGGGGGGGGGGGGGGGGGTTAG
>BLSH010313692.1:680712-694220 GCA_018402905.1 Glandirana rugosa | reverse complement strand
CATGTGGTAAGGGCTTACTATAATCTGTGATCATTGACTTGGTGATCACAGAGCGCACCGCGTGTGCCCCCCCTCCCCAGGCTGCTCATGCATGGGAGGACGTCTACTGATGTCCTCCCGGCAATTAAGGCCTGCGCTGTAGCCGTCATTCGGCTATAGCGCGGGTGGGAACTGGTTAAAGTGATATTAAACCCTCAATTTTTTAAGCTTTTCAACAGCTGATAACTTACTGAGTATGAAAAGGTGAAAAACCGGCGCACTGTGGGGGGGGGGGGGTTAATCCACTGTGGGGCAAGAGTCCATTTAAAAAGTCCTTAAAAAAAAGGAAAAAAGAGTCGCCCTTCCTTTTCCTCCATCTTGGAATCCAGTGCGGTTGTGTCTGCATCTGGACATTGACAGTACAAAATGTCTGGCAGATTGTGGTGTAAAGCAACCTTTGCTGGCTACAAGAGAGGCCCCCGAAATCAGCGGGAACACACAGCCCTGCTGAAAATAGAAGGGGTCTACGCCCGGGATGAGAAAGACTTCTACTTGGGCAAGAGATGCACCTATGTATATAAAGCAAAAAATAACACAGTGACACCAGGCGGTAAACCTAATAAAACACGTGTGATCTGGGGGAAGGTGACCAGAGCTCATGACAACAGTGGCATGGTCCGTGCGAAGTTACGCTCCAACTTGCCTGCCAAAGCCATTGGACAAAGAATCCGTGTGATGCTGTACCCTTCAAGGATCTAAATTTCTTACAATAAAAAAAAACAATCTGGAAAAAAAAAAAAAAGGAAAAAAGAGTCTATGCTGATTGCTCACCTCACTGAGCATAAAGGAATACTCAGTGGCTGCTCGCTCCAAAGAGTAAGAAGCAACTCTATGGATGTAAATGCAAGGAGGACCCCCACCATGCCAACATCCAATTAATTACACAAAGGATTAAAGAAGTGAAATTCTCCCTCAATATACAAGGTGGATTTTATGGGCACAGCACAAAGCGAAAATGTAATAAAAGGTATATCTTTATTACAAAAATCACAATAAAAAGGTGACAAACATAGCACCCTGGTAGCTCAACACAGGATCAACAGATAACCCAATAACACATTCGTGGAGAACATGGAGTCTAATTACAAGGTAAGAAAAAAGTCCATAATGTATTAGGGTGGTAAAATACTTATGTATCAGAGAGTGGTATTGTCCATAAATTTTCTCCACATTTGCTTTGTCAAAAAGGAAGAAAAAATTATGGACAATAACACTTTCTGATACATAAGTATTTTACCACCCTAATACATTATGGACTTTTTTTTACCTTGTAACTAGACTCCATATTCTCCACAAATGTTTTATTGGGTTATCTGTTGATCCTGTGTTGAGCTACCAGGGTGTTATGTCTGTCACCTTTTTTAATGTGATTTTTGTAATAAAGATATACCTTTTATTCAATTTTCACCTTGTGCTGTGCCCATAAAACCCATCTTGTATATTGAGGGAGAATATCACTTCCTTAATCCTTTGTGTGTCTATGGATGTAAACATACAAGGAGGAGGAGGACAAGTGCCAGCTTAGTATTGGTTAAAAGGCTTTATTCACACAAAGAATATGCGCTTACAAGAAACAAATGAAAGATTGCTTGTTAGTTAAGAAGCACCGTGATCCATTGTCTAGTCTCGGTCCACCGGATAGAAGAAGCTATAGTCTTGCTAATCGGCTGCTCTGGAGGCAGCCAGAGATTTCTTGTCGTCGCAGAATGTACAGTATAGGCGGATGTGAAGTCATGACTGGGCATGGCTGCGCGTTGCAGAACATGTATGCTCCTTCATCAGACCATATTAACGCCATTTTGGAAGTGGTATTTATGGGCAGAGGAGGTGGTCGGCAAACAACATGACCCAGCCACCCCATTATACACCAAAAAGTTGCAAGAATCCGACCTAATAAAAAGCTAAGCATTACTAAAGCTAATATTAATAAAAATAAGGTGCAAACTTACTGAGTATGCAGCTTCTTTATCTTTTAATCCTTGCCTATGCTCCTGTTTAGGCTGGCGCCTTGTCCACCGCCCCAGGTTTCATGGTGGCTCTTTTCTCTTGCAGCATTATATTGAGCAACCCTTGCATGCATGGACTAAAGTTGTGCCTCCCTAAACTGAGTGTATCAATAGAAAATACAGGCCCATAGCCTAAGATGGCAAGGCACTCCCCAGCTCCTCCCTCTCCCTTCTCTAAGCTAACGTGGCCCAAGTCTGCTCTGTCCACTGTTAACTCTTTCTTTTGAAAACCAGATGTTCATGGTTGAAGCAGGAGCCAGCAGCATTGAACGCTGCAAACTGCAAGTACTGTGATAAGGATTTTAACAAATAATTCACTGGGGAATGTTTATTTTATTTATTTATATGCGTTGATCTAAAAACTGTTGAGGGTTTAATACAACCATAAGAAACAGCACTTAGGGACCATTCACATCACAGAAGTTTGTTTCAGTGTGTGTAACACATGTGTATCATGTCACAATTGAATGTGCGTTGTGTTAAGGTAGCTTCTTCACTTGATTGGGGTGCCATCGCACCATAATCAACTGAGAGTCGCAACTGCAGCATTTTTGGTAACACAACACATGGCAATGCTTTACTGTGCATGGTGTGCATTGTAATAAAAGTGCATTGTGGAGATGCATTGGAGTATAATTTAAAATAGATAGCATTGCAACACTCCAAAGCATGAACTGTACATTGCCACAAATGTATGCTTTATCACACATTACTGCAACCCATTGGTGTGAACAAACAGTTAAAGCTGAATTTTAGACACAAATATTTTTATTGAAATATATACCTCAATGGCAGGGGATAAAAATACAGTTTGTGTGCACCAAACACTTTTGCAGACCTGGGTGTTGCCATATAAATGTAACAGTCACAGTGCCTTGAAAAAGTATTCAAACCCCTTGAAATTTTCCACATTTTGCCATGTTACAACCAAAAATGTAAATGGGATTTTATGTAATAGACCAACACAAAGTGCCACATAATTGTGAAGTAGAAGGAAAATGATAAACAGTTTTCAACATTTTTTACAAATAAATCTGTGAAAAGTATGGTGTGCATTTGTATTCAACTCCTCTGAGTCAATACCTTGTAGAACCACCTTTTGCTGCAATTACAGCTGCAAGTCTTTTCGGGGATGTCTTTACCAGCTTTGCACATCTAGAGAGTGACAGTTTTGCCCATTCTTTTTTACAAAATAGCTCCAAGCTCTGTCAGATTGGATGGAGAGCATCTGTGAACAGCAATTTTCAAGTCTTGCCACAGGTTCTCAATTGGATTTAGGTCTGGACTTTGACTGGGTCATTCTAATATATGAATATGCTTTGATCTAAACCATTTCATTGTAGCTCTGGCTGTATGTTTAGGGTCGTTGTCCTGCTGGAAGGTGAACCTCTGCCCCAGTCTCAAGTCTTTTGCAGACTCTAACAGGTTTTCTTCTAAGATTATGTATTTGTATTTGGCTCCATCCATCTTCTCATCAAGTCTGACCAGCTTCCCTGTCCCTTCTGAAGAACAGCATCCCCACAACATGATGCTGCCACCATGTTTCACGGTGGGGATGGTGTGTTCAGGGAGAAGTGCAGTGTTAGTTTTCTGCCACACATAGCGTTTTGCTTTTAGGCCAAAAAGTTCAATTTTGGTCTCATCTGATCAGAGCACCTTCCTCCACATGTTTGCTGTGTCTCCCACATGGCTTCTGGCAAACTGCAAATGGGACTTCTGATGGCTTTCTTTCAACAATGGCTTCTTGCCACTCTTCCATAAAGGCCAGATTTGTGGAGTGCATGACTAATAGTTGTCCTGTGAACAGATTCTCCCACCTGAGCTGTGGAATCTCTGCAACTCCTCCAGAGTTATCATGGGCCTCTTGGCTGCCTCGCTGCTTAATGCTCTCCATGTCAGGCCTGTCAGTTTAGGTGGACAACCTTGTATTGGTAGGTTTGCAGTTGTGCCATACACTTTCCATTTTCGGATGATGGATTGAAGAGTGCTTCATGAGATGTTTGAAGCTTGGGATTTTTTTATAACCTAACCCTGCTTTAAACTTCTCCAAAACTTTATCCCTGACTTGGCTAGTGTGTTCCTTGGCCTTCATGATGCTGTTTGTTCACTAAGGTTCTCTAACAGACCTCTGAGGGCTTCACAGAACAGCTGTATTTATACTGTGATTAAATTACACACAGGTGGACTCTATTTACTAATTAGGTTACTTCTGAAGGCAATTGGTTTCACTGGATTTTAGTTAGGGGTATCAGAGTAAATGGGGCGGAATACAAATGCATGCCACACTTTTCACATACTTATTTGTAAAAAAAAAGTAAAAACAATTTATAATTTTCCTTCCACTTCACAATTATGTGCCACTTTGTGTTGGTCTATCACATAAAATCCCAATAAAATACATGTACGTGTTTGTTGTTGTAGCATGACAAAATGTGGAAAATTTCAAGGGGTATGAATACTTTTTCAAGGCACTGTAGGTCATCACTGTGCTGCACATAACTTGTGCAGGGAGGAGAGCTATGGTAGGGACCCAGCAGGCCCCACCCATTACAATCTGCAGAAAAATACAAGAGAGAGGGAATAAAAGTCCAATCACCCTGCACAAGGAGAGAGAGGGGCAGTGACCAGTATTTATTACAGGAAATGTCCGCACAGAGAAAAGTTTTCATACTGGATTACTGTACAGATCTGGAGAAAAATATACATAGCACATCAAGATTCAAGTAAGAATATACATACTTCAGACTATATATGCTTATCCCGCAGTTCAGATTTAAGTGGGCTGAATGAAAAAGAATCCTCCATCCACACACTGGAGGTGGATGGTGGAATCTTCCCTACCAGGACATTGTATTCTGTCAGAATGCACTGATCAGTGGCTGCAGCCAACTGGCTGTAGCCACTGATCCACAAAAAATTTCCACCATTTCCATTAAACAGAGCTTGATCTAACAACTGATTTCTGTCAAGTAGTGATGGCCACACAAGAATCAAAATTTGTCCAGTCCTTGCTGAAAGGTAAGAATTTTGATCCATCTATGAACACTTTAACTCCTTCATTTTGCCAAAAAAAGCTTCACCTACAGTACTTGTAGTGCCTCCCACATTCCAGGTCCATCCATCTGTATCTCTTCATTCTGGTTGACAAATTACTGGTAGTATCAAAACTTGTCTGCCCATTGTCACCTCCCTAACATTTTTATTGGCCAGTGTCCATTATAGCAGTGGGCCAAAAAGTATCAGGTGGGAGGAAGCTATCAAGCTTCAACATTACCAATAAATTCCCGGGTATTTGCCCAGTCAAAATGGCCCAGGACTTTGTTGGAGTCCAAGGGCTAATAGCTGCTGCAGACATGTGCAGGCATCAGTTAGATTTCATTATTTTAAAGTGTCACATTCAGCCTAGGTTCACATTGGTACGATTTGGCAT
This sequence comes from Glandirana rugosa, assembly GCA_018402905.1. NCBI lineage: Eukaryota > Metazoa > Chordata > Amphibia > Anura > Ranidae > Glandirana > Glandirana rugosa. The sequence continues at coordinate 688,745 of BLSH010313692.1, read as the reverse complement.
GCAATTTGACATGTCAAATCGCATGCCAAATCTGTGGCAGTTGCTGGAAATGGCACCATCCGGATCAATGGGACGCAGACATTGCGACGCCACACCGATTGCCAAAAGTAGTTTCTGTACTACTTTTGGCGACTTCGGGTGCGATTTCAATGGACATCTGTGCATGAACCCGCACAGATGTCTCTGAAATCACCCCCGAAGTCGGACTGACAGGCGGGTATGAAATTGTGCGAGTTCAGCTGAATTTGCACGATTTCATCCACGCAGCAGCGTGAACCTGGGCTAAGAGCAAGGACTCTTCACTAAATGGAGCACTACATTATAAAAACAGCTACGCTATTGGTGATCAGACAGCTGGGTTTGGAGCCATCCCTTTTTGAAAAATGTTCTACCTGTCAAAGCCAAAGATGATACACAACCAATGGATTTATTTAGAACAGACTTTTTAATTCTTATGTGCCACATCTTAAGTGAAGAGCCAATTTACAAATCACTCTTCTAAATCAAACACAAATTCTGATTGGTTGCACTTAGGAGTCAAGGACTCTTTCTGAATAAGGCTGAAGTACATGTACAGTATTTAAATATTAATATGAATCAGGCCATGGGCACTTAGTTATAAGGTGTCTTCTTCCTCTTGCCCATGTATGTAGTTAGTGATCCTTAAAATGAATGGTTTTATACAGTATAAATAAAGCTGTGGGCTGTGTGCTCAGTATGCGAACTATAAAAATCAATTAACCCTGCAGTGAATGTGGTATCCATAGTTGTGAACATTTTTTATGTCTGCTGGATCACAAAGCAGTTTACTTCACTCATGTTCTGTAACATAATTTGAAAATATCATTAAATATAGACAACACATTTACCTCAGGGTAACTTATCTATTTTTACTGATGTCCATTCTGAGACAGAACACAGATACAGCGAGTGCATACCCCAAAGCACCTGCTTCTATTTCAAAGCCAGCAATTTCCCTATATATATATATATATTTTTTTTTTTTGTGCTATTCCAATACATTTTTCAAAGTCAGCTTTTCTGTATCAAGAATGTAACAAAAGTACTGCATAAATCACTGGCCAAAACTTTAACGATCAGTAAACTCAAAATATGAATGGGATATACATAAAAGGCATCCATGACCTTTAAAGATTTAAAATTTTCAGGGGAGAATCAGCACTGAAGATATTTTAGAAGAATGTACTATTGAATGCTATTGCTGTAATATTACTGTATGCAGAGACAGGGTTACCATCCTGTCCAGCTATTCCATTGAATGGCATTTCAGACAGCTTCTAGTGAGAAAGCTTTAGCCTAAAAAGGCTAATAAAATTGATCTGCATGAATAGAGCCATTTCTTATGTATGGAAACCGATATACATTCTTGTAAAGTTATTTTTAGCTATTTTATATGAAGGTAACATTTTTATGTTATAGTATGTAATGTTATGTGTAAAAAATACCATTCTTTGTGTATAGAGACAGAATACCTGGCATGCAAAAATCTCATTAACCAATTGTCTGTGTTAATATCATTATCACTTGGGGTTGGCTGTTCATTTGTATTGAACCAGAAAAACAAGACCAAAAATCAAAGATGCAGCAGTCAATTTGAACTAATGAAACCCTATCAGCACAAATTAAAGAAACAGCGCCAATCAATTAGCAAGTTCTGGGAAGTTTAGTTTATTCCAACTTTCAAATTAACACTGAAGACAAAACATGAGTAATTCTTTACAGCCTAAGAAAAACATGTTATTATGAGTTTGGCTAGAAGGAACCAAAAAGCCCCTCCACTTCAGGACGGGTTCACATATGAGCCGTATGTGGCTCACAGCAGAGGTCCGGTGTGTCCTGGTTCATCGTTTCAGGTCTGATTTCAGCCTGAATCTTTGGCCGAATTCGGACCTGAAATGGACCAAATGACGCACAGCGTTCTTGTGCAAATCGCAACGGACCCGCTGCGGAGATGTGAGAGCCAGTCAAAATCTCCTGCTATTGTGAATTGGGTGCGGGGAACCCTCATCCAATTCACAATGGCGTGAACCCAGCCTAAAGTGTTTGTTAGCCCTGGTTCACAATGATACGATTTGGCATGCGATTTGACATGTCAAATCGCATGCCAAATCAACGGCTATTGCTGGCACACTGACTTTGCGGCGCCACACCAACTCCCAAAAATGGTTTCTGTATTACTTTTGGCGACTTTGGGGTGCGATTTGTATAGACATCTGTGCAGGAACCCGCACAGATATCTCTGAAATCGCTCCCGAAGTTGGACTGACATACGGGTATGAAATTGTGTGAGTTCAGCCAAACAAGCACAATTTGAATCCTGCTGTCAGTGTGAACCTAGGCTAAAGGCAATATTTTAAGGTTTAACCCCCTTCCTGACCAGGCCATATTATTGCGATACTGTACTATTTTAACTAACAATTGTGCAGTCGTGCAACGCTGTACCCAAATAAAATGTATGTCCTTTTTTCCCCACAAATAGAGCTTTCTTTTGGTGGAGTTTGATCACCTCTGCGTTTTTTATTTTTCGTGCTGTAAACATAAAAAGGCCGACAATTTTGCAAAAAACAATATTTTTCTACTTTCTGCTATAAAACATCGCAGATGTCTCCAATAAAAATATAAAGAATTAAATTTCTTCATCAATTTAGGCGAATATGTATTCTGCTACATATTTTTGATGAAAAAAATCCCAGTAAGCATATATTGATTAGTTTACACAAAAGTTATGGCGTCTACAAACTATGGGATATATTTATGGACTTTGTATTTATTTATTTATTTTTTTAGTAGTAATGGTGGCAATCAGTGACTTTGATATTGCGGCGTACAAATCTGACACGTTTGACACTTTTTCTGAACCAGTGACACCAGTATAGTGATCAGTGCTAAAAATAGGCACTGTCACTGAGCTAATGACACTGGCTGGGAAGGGGTTAACATCAAGGCCGCTCAAAGGGTTAACTGTGTGCCTAGCCAGTGTTTGTGTAGTGTGTGGGAGGTGATTTTACTAGGGGAAGACATGACTCCATGTCCATGCTTTGCAGGAACACAGAATCCATGCCTTCTCTACTGACACTTAATTTAATTTTTCAAATTATAGTATTGGAGCCTACACACCACCTCTGGATACTCTTCTTCTTGTGAGGTTCCTTTTGTGCTGCTGTTCCGCCCATTGGGTCCCAGTACCTCAGCTCCCTTCACAGACGCCTGCGGCACTTCTGCTGCGATTTCGCCACCTCATCTTTAGTCCATATGTAAGTACTCAAGGGGGATAAGCACTCTCCTCTGTCTGGTCAGTATTGATTTTGCCAGGCATTCTGGCTAGAATGCTTTATATTATATTTTTATATATTTGTGTTTTTTCACAGATACGTAATGCATTTGCCCCTGAAGAGTGGACCAAATCCACGAAACGTGCGTAGGGCTTATTGGATGCATTTCATCTTCATTGGATGGTTCAACCAGTTTTATCTATAGAGATTTTACCTTCATACTGTCTCTGAGGTGGTCTGTATCATCTAGGATGGGTATTTTATATTTACCCTACAATGTATTATCTTGATGCAGCGTTCATATATTATACAATGTATCAATTATTGCTGTTGCCAGTTCTCTACACATTATTATGTTTTGTTACATGATGTCATTTTAGACACAAACCTATGAATGAGAAGTTTCTTACATGTTATGCAATTATGTAGATCATGAATGAGTTTTCCTTGCCGCACATACCTCATATAAAGTCCCACCTATTTCCTCTTTGTTGTAACTGAATTAGGGGTGGAGACATATCCATATCTTTTATTCTCTACTGACAGAATGGCAATCTGCCTTATTTACATAAGCAGACTGCCTTTCTGCCTCTGTAATGAATGATCAGCGGGTGCCGGAGGACATCTAGTATGCTGTAACTGCTGATTGGCCTCCGCTGTGCATAATCACGCTGTGAAATCCGGAAGTGCGGGATCATGTACATATTTCAGTAAAACTGCTATAGGTCAGCCGTGAAGGAGTTCAATAACAAACTTGCAATACTTACCTGCCCCTCTCCCTCTTGCCAATATAGCAAGCCGCTTGCTATGGGGGCACTCATGCATGCTCGCTCCCGAGACACCACTCTCCTGTGTCCATGAGACACAGAGCATGGCTCAGCCTCGCCCTCTGCACCCTCCGCAGTGGCTTTGATTGGCACCAATGGGAGCCAATGGCTCCTACTGTTGCATTTCAACCAATGAGGAGGGAGACCCAGGAGAGCATCGGCTCTAGTTCACATCATTGGATCGAGTAAGTATTAGGGGGTTGAGGTGGGAGCTGCTGCATACTTAGTGTTTATTACCTTCGTGCATAGAATGCATGAAAGTAAAAAAAAACTTCAACCTTTGGAGCCATTTTAAATAGAGATAAACACAATAGAGTCACCTTAAAACAGAAAGTGTTTGCAGGTCTCAATTAAATCACAAATCTAAACAATATGTTTTTTTTTTTTTTCATTTTAGCTTAGTGAGAGGAGTCATGCAGAACATGCCTGTATGCCACTTTCCTGCCAATTGCACAGACAAAGCTACTGGTTTATCATATTATTTTAGTACAGGTATTTATAAAGCACTGACAATTTACATACATATTATACATTCTCGTCAGTTCCTCCCTTTAAGGAGCCTACAATGTAAGGCCTCTAACTCTAATAAAATATAAGACTATATTATAGAGCCATGAATTCAAAATTGCATATATCTGTTGTAGGCTAGCTGGCCATCATCAGTGCAGCTTATGGTAAGCACAACAGAACAACCAGAAAGCTTATGGTGAGGTATTAAAAAGCACAGAAGAGACTTCCTAAAACACTAGATATTTAAAGGAATGATTTGCATGGTCTGTTCGTTATCCTATTATGGAGAATAAACCCCACGTAGGGTGAAGGTGGAATCACATGATTCACTAAACATTAATTTAACATGAGAAAGCACTTTTATTAAGATGTGGACAGTGGTATGCATTACCGGCTGGGTTATTTAAATAAGCAGTAGAAAGATCAGTAATAATGACACAGTTACTTCATAACAGCCAACCAGATTTTATATTATTGTCAGATCAATATAATAAGATAAATTCCTGTGCAATGAGGTTGATCCAGTAAGCTAAGGGTCAGAAAATCCTTGAAGGTGTAGGGTACTAGTACTTCATGCTCCACTGAACATCTGAGAAATAGCACCACCTTGGGCAAGGAGAAAGAAAGAGAGAGAGAGAGGAAAGAAATTCAAGGTGAACAATATAATTGAGAAGGAGGGGACAATGTTAGCGCACGCAATTGGTAGAATCAGGAAATATTTTTTTTTTTTTCAAATCTTTTTCCAATGTGTGTGACTATTTTACATTAAATGTATTTTTCTAACTTTATCATACATTTTTAGTAAATTTTTTTTTATATTTTTATGAAATTTGAGACATATGTGTGACATAGTATCTTCTCATTATTTAAATTAAACAATTTGAAACGCCAATTCCAGCCTAACCTTTTCTTGTATTTTGATTTGTAGTAATCACCACAATTGAGTGGAACTGTGAAACATATTGGAGATACTGTATATTGCCATTACAATCTCTAGGAGAAATATAAGGCCAGCATTAAAATTAAGTTGCCAGCACTAACAGAAGACTGAGATAATAGTTTTAGGGAACTAACTTACAATATTGAACTCATAAATAATAAATAGCAAGAGAAGCATCTATGTTGTGTTTTTAATTGGAACAAAACATAACATACAAGTGGATTCGTATAAAAGACATTTTAAGGACATCCTTGAAAGAACACATAAAATCCCCAACAGATTAATAAAATATAAGTAATTTAAAATTGAAATGGTAGTGGGCAGTGATATTTGCAGACAAAGAGCTGATCTCCAGTCCGGTGCCATAACTTGACAGTTAAAAAGCTATAACATGACAGCTAAAAATGTCTCCAATTGCCCCACAGCTTTTCAGTGGTCAAGACAATATTATAGTCTCTCCCTTTCACTATTTCTTTACCAGTTAGCTTATTATTCTTTCTCAAATTGTTAGCGTTGAATCATATGCAGCTTTTTTCTACTGTCTCCTTAAAATGGGCCTGTGGTGAGACCATGGATATTTAAACATTTACAAATTGACAAATAGTAAAGAAGCCTAAGAACAAGTCTTAAATGACCTCCCCAGCTTCAGGCACTGCTTGGGATGGAGAGCTATAGGAGCGAAGTTGTTGTGAGAATGATTTGAATGACTTCATTGCATTTCTATGAACTTTAAGACTGAATTGCTCCACAGTGCCTGCAGCTACATAGAAGATTGTGGAGGTAGGTGAGGCGCACTATGCATGAATAGAAAGTATTTAAAGCTCCCCCCTGTTGAAGGGCATTATTTGCCACTGCAAGCGCAGCAGAGACTCTGGAACACTGTTAACATATTAGGACATTGACCGCAGTGCTCATGACCAACAGATCTAACACTGACAAAGCTTTGAAGAAGGGAGTGCTGCATTCCCCTGAACTGCATTTGGCTTTTTTGGTTTTAAGTCATACACAAATAAAGTGCTCATTATTATTTAACGAGGTGGCATTTCCAAGACTTTTTATTCACACACAGCACTTCCCACCCACTTCCACAATCCTCACATGTTTTAAGGGTCCTACATTTTGAGGACCCTTCAAGAGTTGAGCCACCGCAGACCCACTCACAACCAACAAAGTTTAGCTCTACTTACCTATATACTACAATGCAGTTTAAGAGGTCAGTAAGGGCTTCTTTTAAACCATTTTTACTACTTGTTAGGAATATGTTGGCAGTACAGTGGCATAGTGGTTAGCACTCTGCCTAGCAGCACTAGGGTCACCGGTTTGTATCCCAACCATGACACTACCTGTGGTTAGCACTTCTGCCTACCAGCACTAGGGTCGCTGGTTTAAATCCTAAACATAAAACTACCTGCCTGATGTTTACATGTTCTCCATGTGCCTGTGTGAGTTTCCTTCCACATTTTAAAGACTTGCTGGTAGGTTAATTGGCTCCTGTCTAAATTGGCCCTAGTATGAAAATACTTTCTTCAGCTCTGTGTATACAAAAGAGTATGGGGAAGCTCAAGTCCATAATGGGGGTGGTAGTGCCCCAAATGATCCACAATGGCTCAAAAAAGAAATGGTCCAGAAGTATTTAGACAGAATAAAGGAGGATAAAGCACCTGGACCAGATGGCATCCACCCATGGATCCTAAATGAATTGAGCTCTGTCATTTTAAAGCCATTGTATGTAACTTTTAGGGACTCCTTAATGAATGGAATAGAACCACTGGATTGGCATAGGGCCAATGTGGTCCCCATAAGGGATCAAAGTCTTTACCAAGTAACTATAGACCTGTTAGTTTAACTTCTATAGTTGGGAAGATACTGGAGAGTTTAATAAAAGACCACATACAGTATCTCACAAAAGTGAGTACACGCCTCACATTTTTGTAAATATTTTATTATATCTTTTCATGTGACAACACTGAAGAAATGACACTTTGCTACAATGTAAAGTAGTGAGTGTACAGCTTGTATAACAGCACAAATTTGCTGTCCCCTCAAAATAACTTAACACACAGCCATTAATGTCTAAATTACTAGCAACAAAAGTGAGTACACCCCTAAGTAAAAATTTTCAAATTGGGCCCAATTAGCCATTTTCCCTCCCCAGTGTCATGTGACTTGTTAGTGTTAGAAGGCCTCAGGTGTGAATAGTGAGCAGTTGTGTTAAATTTGGTGTTATCGCTCTCACTCTCTTATACTGGTCACTGGAAGTTCAACATGTCACCTCATGGCAAAGAACTCTCTGAGGAGCTGAAAAAAAGAATTGTTGCTGTACATAAAGATGGCCTAGGCTATAAGAAGATTGCCAAGACCCTGAAACTGAGCTGCAGCAAGGTGGCCAAGACCATACAGCGGTTTAACAGGACAGGTTCTACTCAGAACAGGCCTCGCCATGGTTAAAACAACGATCATTAA
>BLSH010313692.1:643672-659317 GCA_018402905.1 Glandirana rugosa | reverse complement strand
AGCCTGTTCAGTGCCAATCAGCTCAGCCTGTTCAGTACCAATCAACTCCACCTGCTTAGTGCCAATCAGTTCAGTGCCCATCAATGCAGCCTGTTTAGTGCCAATCAGTTCAGTCTGTTCAGTGGCCATCAATGCAGCCTGTTCAGTGCCCATCAACGCAGCCTGCTTAGTGACAATCAACTCAGCCTGTTCCGTGCCAATCAGCTCAGCCTGTTCAGTGCCCATCAATGCAGCATGTTCAGTGCCAATAAGCTCAGCCTGTTCAGTGCCCATCAATGCAGCCTGTTCAGTGCCAATCAGTGCAACCTATCAGTGCCCACTACCTATCAGTGCCAATCAGCTCAGCCTGTTCAGTGCCCATCAATGCAGCCTGTTCAGTGTCAATCAGCTCAGCCTGTTCAGTGCCAATCAGCTCAGCCTGCTCAGTACCAATCAACTCCGCCTGCTTAGTGCCAATCAGCTCAGCCTGCTTAGTGCCAATCAGTTCAGTCTGTTCAGTGCCCATCAATGCAGCCTGTTTAGTGCCAATCAGCTCAGCCTGTTTAGTGTCAATTACCTCAGCTTGTTCAGTGCCCATCAATGCAGCCTGTTCAGTGGCAATCAGCTCAGCCTGTTCAGTGCTCATCAATGCAGCCTGTTCAGTGCCAATCAACTCAGCCTGTTCAGTGCCAATCAGCTCAGCCTGTTTAGTGCCAATTAGCTCAGCCTGTTGCCAATCAGCTCAGCCTGTTTAGTGCCAATCAGCTCAGCCTGCTTAGTTCCAATCATTTCAGCCTGTTCAGTGCCCATCAATGCAGCCTGCTTAGTGCCAATCAGTTCAGCCTGTTCAGTGCCCATCAATGCAGCCTGTTTAGTGCCAAACAGCTCAGCCTGTTTAGTGCCAATCAGCTCAGCTTGTTCAGTGCCCAGCAATGCAGCCTGTTCAGTGCCCATCGGCTCAGGCTGTATAGTGCCCATCAGCTCAGCCTGTTCAGTGCCCATCAATGCAGCCTGTTCAGTGCCAATAAGCTCAGCCTGTTCAGTGCCAATCAACTCAGCCCGTTGCCTATCAGCTCAGCCTGTTTAGTGCCAATCAGCTCAGCCTGCTTAGTGCCAATCAGTTCAGCCTGTTCAATGCCCATCAATGCAGCCTGTTTAGTGCCAATCAGCTCAGACTATATAGTGCCAATCAGCACAGCCTGTTCAGTGCCAATCAATGCAGCCTGTTCAGTGCCAATCAACTCAGCCTGTTCAGTACCAATCAACTCCACCTGCTTAGTGCCAATCAGTTCAGTCTGTTCAGTGCCCATCAATGCAGCCTGTTTAGTGCCAATCAGTTCAGTCTGTTCAGTGCCCATCAATGCAGCCTGTTCAGTGCCCATCAACGCAGCCTGCTTAGTGACAATCAACTCAGCCTGTTCCGTGCCAATCAGCTCAGCCTGTTCAGTGCCCATCAATGCAGCATGTTCAGTGCCAATAAGCTCAGCCTGTTCAGTGCCCATCAATGCAGCCTGTTCAGTGCCAATCAGTGCAACCTATCAGTGCCCACTACCTATCAGTGCCAATCAGCTCAGCCTGTTCAGTGCCCATCAATGCAGCCTGTTCAGTGCCAATCAGCTCAGCCTGTTCAGTACCAATCAACTCCACCTGCTTAGTGCCAATCAGTTCAGTGCCCATCAATGCAGCCTGTTTAGTGCCAATCAGTTCAGTCTGTTCAGTGGCCATCAATGCAGCCTGTTCAGTGCCCATCAACGCAGCCTGCTTAGTGACAATCAACTCAGCCTGTTCCGTGCCAATCAGCTCAGCCTGTTCAGTGCCCATCAATGCAGCATGTTCAGTGCCAATAAGCTCAGCCTGTTCAGTGCCCATCAATGCAGCCTGTTCAGTGCCAATCAGTGCAACCTATCAGTGCCCACTACCTATCAGTGCCAATCAGCTCAGCCTGTTCAGTGCCCATCAATGCAGCCTGTGCAGTGCCAATCAGCTCAGCCTTTTCAGTGCCAATCAGCTCAGCCTATTTAGTGCCAACCAGCTCTGCCTGTTCAGTGTACATCAATGCAGTCTGTTCAGTGCCAGTCAGTGCAACCTATCAATGCCCATCAGTGCCTATCAGTGGAACCTCATCAGTGCACTTCAGTGCCACCTCAGTGCACGTTAGCACCCCCTCATCAGTGCCCATCAGTGGAACCTCATCAGTGCCCATCAGTGCCACCTCATGAGTGTCCATCAGTGTCACCTTATCAGTGCTGCCTCATGAATGCAAATCAGTGCCGTCTCATCAGTGCCCATTAGTGCAGCCTATTAGTGCCCATCAGTGCTGCCTCATGAGTGCCCTTGAGAGCTGCCTCATGAGTGCCCATCAGTGCAGCCTTTCATTGCCCATCAGTGCTGCCTCATGAGTGCCCATCAGTGCCACCTGTCAGTGTCACTGCATAAGTGTCCATTAGTGCCACCTATCAGTGCCACTGCCTGCCAGTGCCGCCTATCAGTGCCACCGCATGAGTGCCCATCAGTGCCGCCTGTCAGTGCCCATCAGTGCCACTGCATAAGTGCCCACCAGTGAAGGAAAAAATGTACTTATTAAAATAATTAAACTCACCTCCTTCTTGTGTTTGTGGTCATTACAGTAGTTCCAGGCAATTCTGCCCCTCTGGACTACTAAACCCATAATGCTGTGCAGTACAGGAGGGAGGGGGAGGAACGCTGTGCTCAGTTCTCTCCCTCTATCTATATAGGGAGAGTGTTTGGTGGAGGGAGCAGAGGTAGGAGGAGAGGGGTGGGATGCTGGGAGAGGGGGCGGTCATGTGTCCCCGGGATCTTGGCCGGCTCCAATCTAGCAATCTAGCTGACAACTGGGGAGGAGGAGTGGCGCCTACAGGTAGGACACAGTCAGGCTGGAGCTGCTCCAGCTCCTCCTCGCCAGGCTCTGCGTGCGAGTACTACTGCACGGCATAGGGACCACAGACCTGGCTTATTTCACAGCCAGTGCGGACCCCGTCCACCAGGAAACTGCCTGCCCAGGATCGTTGCGGCAAAACCGTGGACAAAACCGGGGACGGACAGGGTCGAGGACCATGCCCCCAGTCCGGGAACTGTCCCCGAAAACCGAGGATGTCTGGTCACCGTATCATACAGGCTTGTGAAGTTACAATAAGTTGCACTAAATTTTAGATACAATGGTTCTGGGATTAGGCACGCCAGTAGTGATGTGTGTTCCTTACCACCACATCGCAAACACACTGATTAATAACATAATCTCTGGCAAAAAGAAAATACACTGTTAGAGTAAAACACTTTTATGTGTATATATTCAAGAAAAAAATTTGCAAAGCTTTTTTCCAAAGGTAATTGATAGCATTCCCAGGAGTCTGAATAACTGCTAAAGGAAATGGTATGTGAATATAAAAACAATCACTTTGAATCGTAAATGTAAAATACTGCCTACTCCCATAACTGATGAAGGCATTTTACAAAAATGTGATGGATATAGCACCGTTAGTAAAACAGTTCCTCACCAGCACAGGCCCTGACGCTCCTGCAGGTTTCATATTTTTAGCATAGCAGGAACTATTTCACAATCACAGACACATTTCATGACCAGTTATCATGACATTTAGACAAATACATTCACATTTCTTCTGTTATATTGCTCCCAGAGGCTCCCGGCTAGTGTATTATGTATTTGGTTTGACGACGCTGCTGCCTAAATTTGCTCTACAAATTAAAGGAAAAAAGTCTAAGTGAGTATTCGGCAATAAATGAAGTGTAAATACAGTACAGGTTCCATCATTATAATTGTTTTCCTCATATTTGTCCTTTATCTGCTGCTTCTGCTGGATTTACATACAGTCCACATTTTATTAATATACAAAGTACAAGCGGTTTTTTTCTTAACAAATAATGGAGGTCATTTAATAAAGGATTTGTGACACTCTTCTGGCAGTATGGTCCCTTTAAAAAAGCCCTGCACCTAAGTCATGGAGGCCTTGTGACAGTTTCTTTAAAGCAGAGCCCATCCAAAAGTGGAACTTCTGCTTTAAGTGCTAGTGACCCCCACAATTGGCATGTCATTTTTTTTTTGGGGGGGGGGCAAGTACCTAGTTTTCACAGGTACCCAGCTCCCACTTCCTCTCCTGGCGCCACAGCGCTGAGCAGAAGTTCACCTTTCCCCCTCCCTCCCTGCAATCTTCTGGGACATGTCAAAGGTCCCAGAAGATTGCCCAGCCATTCAGATCACGCAGCGTGGCTCACACATGCGCAGTGCGCGCCCTGCTGTGAAGCCACAGCTGAGCGCCAAAACTTACAATGCCGGTGCCACGGAGGGGAGAGGGAGAGGAGCGAGGCATCAGGCGGCTGCATCACTGGACCGTGGGACAGGTGAGTGTTTATTAAAAGTCAGCAGCTACACTTTTTGTAGCTGCTAACTTTTAAATAGGTGGTACTCCACTATAAGTCCCCTTTCACACTGAAGCGCTTTATAGGCGTTTTTGTGCTAAAAATAGCGCCTGTAAACTGCCTCTTCTGCAGCCCCAGTGTAAAAGCCCGAGTGCTTTAACACTGGGGCGGTGCGCTTGCAGGACAGGAAAAAAAGTTCTGCAAGTATACACCGCTCCTCCACCACCCCTGCCCATTGAAATAAATGGGCGCCGCCTTCAAAGTGTCTTAAAAGAGCTTTGAAAGCAACACTAAGCGGGCGCTTTTAACTCCTGTTTAACTCCTTCTGGGGGGTTAAAAGCGCCTCATTAGCAGCAGCAAAACATCGGTAAAGCACCGCTAAAACTAGCTACGCTTTACCGTTACCGCTCTGTCCGCCCCAGTGTGAAAGCAGCCTAAGAAATTTGATTCATGCTTCAGGTAGTTCTTGTTTGCACCACTGTAAGAATGTGTCACTATGACTGCTACAAATTCAGTAAGAATTACTGCCACTTCACAAATAAGCAAACTGGTAGTATTTAGGACCAACCAAGTTGGTGTACAGAAACACACCCATGCTCAGAGAGGGGGATACTGGTATGAATGTGACAGCTTCCCACACAAGGATTGTGGGTTGCTAGGACACCACTGGCTGTCAGCATCCTAGCAACCAATGACACATCCTTGGCCCTGTTTAGCTGCCAGCTCATGTAAATAAATGGTCCAGGCCTAATGGCTGATGTCATTACCTAAATATGGCAATGGCCATAACTGGTCAATGACAGGAATCTCCTAGATGTCAAATGAATGGGACCTAGTTGGTCCGAGTTCCTCATTAAAGCCGTCCACACACGATCAGACGAACTTTCGTCCATTTTTTGTTGCATGCTAGACTCATGTCGAAAGTGAAGAGTTTACTTTCATCCGAAAATTCTCGTACGACAGAATTCAACTTCAGAAGAAGTCATGTGTTGAATTGTATGTATTTTTTTGTTTCCGAGCATGCGTAGTCTTGCTCTTACAATTTTTTTTGGACGAAAACTGTATTAACTAAACAAAAATTGAACGTTGTGTTCACATACGATAAAAATTTTATAGCCTGCACATACAGCTTTTATCGCATGAAAATTCGTAAGCTGTCGAATGCACCATACTAATGATCCGAAAATCGTCAGATTGTTAGTCGGACTAAATTTTACCTCCGGCTTTCTTATCCTGTGTGCAGGCCTTAACGGCCCTTTCACATGTACGGAGTCCATTTTCACAGACTCCGCTGCTCAGCAGGGATCGATACATTGATCTTCGCTGAGCCAGCCAATGACAGCTCCTTCTCTGCTCGCTGTGCAGAGATGGAGCGGTCAGAGCCCCACTCTCCTCTATGGGGATCGGATGAAAATGGATCTGCCTGTCTGTTTTCATCCAATCCGATCTGCCAGAAGGATGAAAAATAGGATTTCCATCTGTCTGTATTTAGCAGATCGGAGCAGATCAGATGTCAGCTGACATACGTCGCTCCATAGAGGAGAATGGAGCGTCCATTCAGGTCCGCCTGAAAAACGGACAGGTGGACCTGAACGGTCTGTGCGTGTGAAAGGGCCCTAAGTCTGATTCTTTTGTGATTGACAGTGAGTGGATTCCATAGCTGCTATCGGGCCGTCTAGCATCCATGAAATCTGCCCACAGTCATCTGCTGTCAATCACATAGGAGGTTGACCTAACAGGGCACTAGTCTTTCAGCATCACTATCAGGCCCTGGCCACCCAAGAGCTCAACTCGTTGTCTGCTGCCCCTGTTTGTATGATGCAGTGGTCAGGCAAAAAGCCACGCTGAGCCAGCATTACTGAGCTGCACTGAAGACATAGGAATGTCTGCTATGGACACTCAGGCCTCAGTGCCAGCCCCCACTGTGCCACATGCAACAAATTCATATACCTGTTTCCAAATGACATGTATTGTGCTGAAGAGAAAAATAATCTACAACATTCTTTATGAATTGCAGGGAATTTTTCTTTGTGGTCTGTGAGATGTGTGACCATAATTCCTCCCACTTTATTCTTCCTGCCATATGTTAGCTCTCAGCTCTGACTTCTCAGAGCTGCTAGTTTTCAGTAAATAGCTCTCCGTACCCAAGGAAACATTATGGATACATATTCTGTAAACACGTTTCACAACATATCGTGGTTTATCCCATCCTACTCAATGGCATTGGACTTCTTCCATTGCTTGCACTTGATAATACAGATTTTCACGACAACTTTAGCTGGGGGGGATGAAACGATTTATCACAATACAGTGTCCAAGATACCCCACTTCTTCAGGTTATTGAAAAAAAATACATTTAAATAGCCTTAATATTCAAACATTCTAATAGCTTTGTTTTATAATCACCAAAAAATTTAGTCCGGAGCATGGAGACCACCCTACTAAGCAATCCTAGCAACACATACGATTTGAACAGGAACAATGTGTGTTAAGGTACGCATACATTTGAAGTAACCAAAATGATAAAATAAAGCAATTTTGGCGAGCGTTGGAGTGAGACTATAAAGACAAGGTTTCAAAGAATGTTTGCTTTGCTATGGCAAAACTGAAGGGTAAGTGAATAGTTACATTCACATTTAAAATACATAATTGTGTCCTTATCAGACCATTTGACATGCTGCATGTGACTCATTGCACTTATCTCTATTTGTACATGTTAAAGTGGAATTAAAGCTTCATTTGTTTTTTAAATAACAAACATGCTATACTTACCTGCTCTGTGCAGTGGTTTTGGGCAGAGCAGCTCTAATCCTCTTCTTTTCGGGTCCCCCGCTGGTGCTCCTGGCTCCTCCCCTCAAGCAGTGCCTTCAGAGAAAGCCGCTTGTCCTGGAGGCACCACTACATGCTCGCTCCCGAGTCGCTGCTCTATGCAACCATAAGACACATAGAGCCGCAGCTCGGGCCCACCCCCTGCTCTCTCCTCATGTGATTGACAGCAGTGGGAGCCAATGAGCTGCTGCCTCAACCAATGAGAAGGGAGAGTCACAGGAAAGCCGAGGCTATCATGAGCATTGCTGGATCGGAGGGAGTACAGGTAAGGATTGGGGGGACTGAGGGAACCGCTGAACACAGAAGTTCTTTTTACCTTCATGCATTGAATGCATGAAGGTAAAAAGTAGGGTTGCACCAATACCACTTTTTTAAGACCGGGTACGAGTAACAATACTTTTTTCAAGTACTCAACGATACCAATTACCGATAACTGTTACTTTTTTTTAATGTCATGTGACAGGGGCACTAATATGCAGCATTGATGGGTGTTGATAGATGGCACTGATGAGGCGTGGACTGTGTAAGTAGTTTTTAATTTTTATTTTATTTTATTTTTTTTATTACTTTTTACATTTTTTTACAATGCTTTCTTTTTTTTGGGGGGGGAGGGGGAGTGGACAGTCAGTGTCAGTGTTTTTTAATTTTATTTTTTATTATTTTTACAATTTCACTTTTAATTTTTTATTTAATGCAATGTTTCCTTTTTTTAATCAACCCTGTTGGGGGGGGGGGGGCTTTGTTGAGATTTTATTTCCCATTTGAGACAGGGAAAGGGACTGAGGATATAGATTCCCCAGTCCCTTTCTCAGCAGCCTTAGCTGCACTGAAGATGAATGAAGAGGAGACAGCGGCTCCTCTCCATTCATAAACTGAGACATCGTTAACACACTTTACAATGTTCAGTTATGAATGGACAGAGTCACTGACTCTGTCCATTCAGGGAAGGAAGGAGCCGGTAAATTACATATTTACCGGCTCCTTCCTCCGCTCTCCATCCTGACAGATCCAGGAAAAGGGGAGGGCTGGAGGAGGACAGAGGGGGGAAACCGGAAGAACGTGCAGAGGACAAGGGGGGACCGGAGGAGGACGAGGGGACCGAAAGAGCACACAGAGCAGCGGAGAGGAGGACGCAAAGAGGACACTCAGGGGTGATCGATGCGCAGGGGAAGCTACAATCCCCGATCTCCCTGTACGGCTTTCAATAAAACAGCTGAAAGCCACGGAGGGAAGAGGAGGAGAAGCGGCTTTCAGCTGTTTTAGTGAAAGCCGCACAGAGAGATCAATAGGTGATCCGACTTGCAGGACAACTCAGTTGCCCTGCCCAAGGCGAATTCAGTGCAGCTTGCAGACGGCTTCTGTAATAGATGTCAATGCAAGTCGCCTGAAGTTGCCTCAAAAGTAGTACAGGAACCTTTTTCTAAGCGACTTGAGTCACTCCTATTTAGAACAGTTCCATTGCAATGCATGGAGACGATTGTCAGGTGACTCAAGTCGCCTGACAAGTCGCCTATGTGTAAACCAGCCCTCTGATTGTAAATTCCCCTCTGCCACCCACACCAATCACACCTGAGTGTCCAGGTATCGGACTAGGCATCGGAAGCATTTGCACAATACCAATACTCCTGCAAATGCTCAGTATTGGCAGCGATACCCATACTAGTATGGGTATCGGTGCAACCCTAGTAAAAACCCTTCAGCCTTTACAACCGCTTTAACCAC
This sequence comes from Glandirana rugosa, assembly GCA_018402905.1. Lineage (NCBI taxonomy): Eukaryota > Metazoa > Chordata > Amphibia > Anura > Ranidae > Glandirana > Glandirana rugosa. The sequence continues at coordinate 650,392 of BLSH010313692.1, read as the reverse complement.
TTAAGGAACGGAAGGATTTCCCCCCTCAGGACCACAGCACTTCTTGTGATTCGGCATTGCGTCGCTTTAACTGATAATTGCGCGGTCGTGCAACATTGTACCCAAACAAAATTTGCGTCCTTTTATCCACCCATAGAGCTTTCTTTTGGTGGTATTTGATCACCTCTGCGTCATTTCTGATTACCGCTATAAAAAAAAAAGATCAACAATTTTGCAAAAAAACAATATTTCTTACTTTTTGCTAAAATACATATCCCCAAAAAAATAAATAAAAAAATGTATTCATCAGTTTTGGCCGATTTATATTCTTCCTCATATTTTTGGTAAGAAAAAAATTGCAATCAGCGTTTATTGATTGGTTTGCACAAACGTTGCAGTGTTTACAAACCATGAGAATTCATTTCTGGCATTTTTACAATTTTTTTTACTGGTAATGGTGGCGATCCGCGATTTTTATCGGGACTGTGATATTGGGGCGGACATGTCGGACATTTTTGACACTTTTTTGGGACCAATGACATTTATATAGCGATCAGAAATGTAAATATCCACTGATTACTGTATAAATATCATTGGCAGGGAAGGGGTTAACCTGCAGGGGGCAGTGAAGGGGTTAACTGTGTTCCCTGGGTGTGTTCTAACTGTGAGGGGGCTGGGCTGCAGGGGCACCAGAGATCTAACTGATCCTGAGTACAGGGATCAGTAGATCTCTGACATGCCGCCTGTCTTAGATATATGCAAGCTAATTTATTCTAAGGATATAACGAGTTAACTCACATGCTGTGTTGAGTTTGCTTCGGCAGGATGTACTAGCCCTAGGGATAAAACTATGTTTTAAAGTGGTTGTAAACCCCTACATATACCCAGTGAAGTGACTGGCTTCAGGTGATACAAACAGATTAAACAAATCCTCCCACCTAAGTTGCTTCTGTCGAGTCACTGCACCATGGGCCTCTGGGTTGTACTTGCCCCTTGGGCTGAAAGTTGCCAGTCAGCCCCTGCATGGTCTTCCCTCCAGGGTTTTACCAAAGCAAAGTGACTGGCACCCATCATTCTAACCAACCTGAGGACAAGAACTTCACTCTGAGAGCCATGTGCTTTGGACATGGATCACTAAGTAAGTGGATCTAGGATATTCATAATGCAGCTATTGGTTTGCTGAAGAGTTTTATTCTTCTAAAATGTGTTTGAGTGTTTTACTACAATAATACTAGAATCCACTACAAATAATAAAGAGTGGTTGGTTCACTGTGCTGCCTGGTTACTTTCCCATCTTGGATCCAGCTGTGCAGGGAACTGTAGGAGGTACAATTTAAACATGCATATTATACATATAAGAATTAGTTATAATTAATACATATAGTTAAATTAAAAAGAGATATTTTGTATATGCCTACAATTCTGGTTTAAATCATACCTGAACCAGAAAAAAATTTAACTCAATGTTCTCATAATATAGGGTCCACTGTCAAAAGCTCATATTATGGCATTTAAAGCAGAGCTCCACCCAAAAGGGGAAGCTCTGCTTTTCTGCCTCCTCCCCCCTCCACTGCCACATTTGGCACCTTTTAGGGGTGACTGGGTACCTGGTTTTGATAGGCACCTATTCCCAGTTTCGGCTGAGTTTGCTGTCAGAAGTTCGGCTCCCTCCTCCTTCCCCCAGAGCTGACCCATTCACGCTTGCTCAATAGAGAACTGCAAGGCTTCACTGCCGGTTTCCCTTAGTGGAGATGGCGGCACAGCACCTGATAACTGATTAAAAAACACTGAATTCCTGGACAGGTGGGTGTCCTAATATTACAAATCAGCAGCTACAGTATTTGTAGCTGCTGACTTTTTATTTTTTCTGACAGAGCCTGGAGCTCCTCTTTAACATGCTGTACAAGAAAGGTATAAGAGAATTTTACAACAAAAAATTATTATTTTATGTACACAATATAGAGAAACCATATTCACCTTAAACAAATGTAGGTAATGGTAGATGCCAGTAGATCAAATCACCCAGGGCCTTTCTCAGGGACTTCCACGGCAAGATTATTTCCCAGCTTTTATCCTCTGCCACGCAAAGAAGTGTCATTCCTACTGCTCTTTAATATAAAATAGATGGGGAACGAAGGAAGCTTGGAACAGCTAATAATGGCTTTGGATTGCCACAAGAAGGTATGTGATGTATAAAGTGCTGTGGGTCATTCAACCTGTCTGCTGAACCATCACTTGGAGTGGATTGAGTCTCTCATATAAAGGTTTCACATGTGCAGAAAAAGTATGTGGTTAAGCAAAGAAAGCAGCAGCTTAATAAATAAACCCACTGCAAAATCCTATTTATCAAAAATAAAATGTGCTGAATGGAAAAGTCTAGCGCTGAAACAGAATACCAAATAGGAGTCCAATGTAAAATTAAACATCTCAAGCTTTGATAGCGGAGTTCTGCACAGTGGGAAAGCAGCAACACAAATTTTGTGCAGCTATAACTTTTTTTATTGCTGGGTTTATGAATTTGCAAACACCCAAGACACCAGCAGTCTCCTCCCATATAAACCAGCTGGCATTGATTGGCAAAGCGAAATGAAACAGAAGCTAGAAAGCAGCCAGTTCAGGGGACTGTTAGTGTGATTTTCTTTACCATCTAACAAAACAGAAAGGGAGCTTTGAAGTCTAATCTGAAATATTGGCATTCAGTGTAGTGAAACTGGGGCATCGTTTGAATTCAGATGGGAATGTAAAAAGAAAAGCACTTTTAATTGTAACGTTCTGCCAAGGAGAATTGTAATTTTACTAACAATACACCAGAAACAAAAGTATCAGGAATGGGTCTAATATAAAGGTAAAACAGAGAGGTGATTCAGCTGCTGGTGGTGTTCCACAAATTTATTTTCAGCTAAGAAGTCTGTAAAGTGCAGAGCATTCATTTAGAAATGGAATCACAGAAAAGTACAACTAAATGATGTGGGGGGCAGTTGATTTTGACACAAAGCATGATGGTTTAGTGCTCAGTGCAGAAAGTACCCCAGAGATTTTCGTAAATGGCAATGCTCTGAGATAACTGTGAAGATAGCTGGCTAAAATTCAGAGCCCATTCAGCCCTGCCCATTCCATTGAGTTCACACATGTTATTGCGATTTGCATTTGTGTTTTTTTTTTTTGCTTTCCATTCACTGTATATAGCCAGTTGCTAAGGAGCGGGCCGGGAAGCCGGCCACGTCTTTAACAACCGGTGAGTCATCAGCTGACAGCAGGGTTCCCCACTGACAGCTGAATGTAAAAAAAAGATTTAATTAAAATATTCAAAAACAAAATGGCATGGGAGTCCCCCCCCCACAAACCCATACCAGACCCTTATCCGAACATGCAGCCCGGCAGGCCAAGAAAGGATGACAAGGGCCTCATCCCCACAACCCTGGGCTGTAGTTGTGGGGTCTGCAGGCAGGGGGCTTAGTGGAATCTGGAAGCCCCGTTAACAAGGGGGCCCCCAGATCCTGCACCCTCCCTATGTAAAAGAGTATGGGGTACTTTGTACCCTTAACCCAAAAAAAAAAGTAGTGTAGCATGACAAAAACCAAGAGACATCAGGGCTTAATATGACATACTCTGTGGTATTCATATAGATTGTCTATGACACTCTTTAGAATTCCATCGTGCTTCCATGTGACAACTCAACTAAACTTTCAAGACTTCAAATCACAAGTGCTTACATGTGCAATGCCATGGAAACTGCAGTTCAAACAGGCTAAGATTGCAGTTTCCTTGGCTTTAAACAATAGTAGGGGTTAATTCTGATTAAAAAAAACATTCACATGTAGGGAGAGGTTCATCGCAAAGTGCAAGCAAGATTTTTCATGAACTGAGCATAGGCAGATTCTCTTATCCCTAATGCTGGGGTATGCTCCTGACACTCATTAGAACAGAAGAAGATGCTTTGATAAGCAGCAAAATGCTTTCAACATTACATAACAAGTCTAGTTGAATGTGATTAAAGTGGAACTGTAGTTAAAAAAAAACTATGCAACAGGCAGACAGAATACAGAAGAAACATACTAGAGCTGGTAGAGGTCACATATCTGCTGGATTAACTATGAAGTGGAGAGCGGCATCATCCTCAGAAGTGGGACTTCATCTGTTCTGTGAATGCTGCCACAAAAAAGGACTGACTGGGAGATTTAATATCACTTTTCTAGCAGTAAATCCCTTTACAACTACCTGCACATAATTCAAGCAATCATTTGTGCCAGTTTCTGTAGCATTACTGACACAGACAATGAATTCAGATACTTCAGTCTACCACCACTTTAAGAACCTGTAACTGTGGCGGTGACACCTTTTTAAAGAATTACTGCCAGTTTGCAGATTAAGAAACTGGTGGAAGTTAAGACCAGCTTTGAGCTGGTGTACAGTAGAGTTGCCACCTCATCCCTTTAAAACCGAACATATATGAATTGCACAGGTTCTGTGGCTGATTAAGTAATTCAACTCGCTTGGTGCCTTATCTGTATTAAATTAGCCTCAGAACCTGTGTAATTCCTATGTGTTCGGGTTTAAAGGGATGAGATGGCAACACTAGTGTACAGAGATATGCCAATGCACAGAGTGGGGCATTGCTGTGCTGGGAAGCTGTTATTAATATCTGGGTGGCACAGTAGTGTAGTGGATAGCACTTTTGCCTGGCAGCAAAAGGGTCCCTGGTTCAAATCCTGACCACTACACTACCTGTCTGGAGATTGCATCTTCTCCCTGTGCCTGCGTCGGTTTCCTCCCACACTCCAAAGACATGCTGTAGGTAAATTAGATCCTTGTCCAAATTATCCCTAGTATATGTATGAATGTTAAGGGTCTTAGTTTATAAGCTCCTTTAGGGTAGGTACTGATGTGAATGTACAATGTATATCTGTGTATATATGTGTAATGTAAAGTGCTGCATAAATTGACAGCGCAATATAAGTACCTGAAATAAAAAAATAAATTAATGTTGCAGCTTCCCACACAAGGCTCTATCCCCAGTCCCATTCACCAGCAAAAGCTAAATGGATAAAGGGGTTGGTGACAGTGGTGGTGTCATTATTCTAATATGGCAAAGTCCATATAGAGTCCTATGGGAAACTAAGAAACTAGTTCCCCGTCGGATTTGCCTTACTTTTGACAGTGCATGTTTTTACTTTTGATTGACTGCACACAACAGTGGGCAGATATGAAAACCTGTATTGGACTCAACACAGCTATGGGTCTGCCCACTGTCATACCCTATCATTCAACAGCAAGGTGGAGCTGATGGCTGTTATTAATGTGGCAGCTTCCCACACAAGGCTCTATCCCCAGCCCCATTCACCAGCAAAAGCTAAATGTGGATAAAGGGTTGGTGACATTGGTGGTGTCATTATTCAAATATGGCAAAGTCCATATAGAGTCTAATGGGAAACTAAGAAACTAGTTCCCCGTTGGATTTGCCTTACTTTTGACAGCACATGGTTTTACTTTTGATTGACTGCACACAACAGTGGGCAGATATGAAAGCCTGTATTGGACTCAACACAGCTATGGGTCTGCCCACTGTCGTTCCCTGTCATTCAACAGCAAGGTGGAGCTGATGGCAAACTAATCTCCCAGCTCCCCATCAGGCTCCATCTATTCCTACTACAAAACCCCACAGCCATGCACCTGTCTGTGTGATGGGTGCAATGGCCTGTCTCTGACAGGTAAATGAATCAGGTGCAAACATCAACAATTTCAGTGCAGAACCCCGACGGAATTCTAAAGGTTTTAGACATCCTTCATGTGTTCCCACCGAGAGTGTAGCTATTTGTTTACTTTCCCTTTTAAAAGCCCCAGAAAGACATCTACCCAGGAATCACACCCCTGGACAGGCATATACAGATGCTTCAACTGTATAAAGTGCATGAGCTGACCAATTGTCCCTGTGGAGCTGTCCTACTAACCTACAGACCACCTTAATTAATAACTATTTCCTCATAAACAACACTACAAGCCCCCCCACACCCTTTCCACAGCGTGAGCATCGTTTAAAACTGCCATTAGAGGACAACTGGCTTGCCTACAGACACGAGAAAGAAACTGATATTTTTAAAAAGCAGACTGAGAATCTATAAATTATAATATCAAAGAAATCCTACTATAACATTAACAGCTAAAACTACAGGAGTCAAACAATTCCTTTCCTCCTGTCAATTGTCTGATGCAGAGAGAGGGACTGTGTGGTCTAAACAGCACTTTTATCTTTATGGTAATAAATGCTCTCCACAATTGCCTGCCAGTTACAGAAACAAGCTGCTGGTGACCTAATTTATGCAATACAGAATGCCTCAGGTACTATTAACCACTTGACAACTGGGCACTTAAACCCCCTTAACAACCAGACCAATTTTCAGCTTTCAGCGCTCTCACACTTTGAATGACAATTACTCAGTCATGCAACATTCACCTCTCGTAAATAATGGTATTTCTATTTTCACGACAAATCTGGTGTGTCAGGGAGAGAGACGTAGTCTGTTAACTGTCCTCCTTTCCTTAACAAACTGAGGACATCAAAATCGACAATTACAATATCATCCTAAAGAAACTATAATATTAAATATCTAAGAGTCAGACGAAAAATTTTTATAGTCAAAGAAAGAGCACAGACATCCGTTCGGTCAACAGGAGATTACCGTCAAAATTTGCTACGAGTGCGACACCTTTCCCACACCCCCCCGAACATCACAACGACAGAGA
>BLSH010313692.1:591578-606682 GCA_018402905.1 Glandirana rugosa | reverse complement strand
AATTAGTGCAGCGGCTCCTCCTGGGCTCCAGTTTTTTTTTTCGTTCAGCCCACACCAATAGTGTGTTCCAGGCTTTAGTTTTATATATACAGTTCTGTTCAAAAGTTTTAGGCAGATGTGAAGAAATGCTGTAAAGTAATATAAGGTAATGTAAACAATTATATGTGAACATGTTATCTATTCGTAAAAACCATATGCATGAGCAAAATTATGCTAAGCCCATCATGGGCAGAGTCCCCTTTTAATTTTATATTTAAAGACGAGTGTAGAGTTTTCTTTTAATTTTAGTTTTCAATTTAGTCTTTTATATTAAACCTGCTTTTCAGCGAATGTATGTGCTTGCAGCTTAGACAGCCTATGACCACACCAACCTGAATGTACCCGATCTCGTGAGCTAAGAAGGCGTAGGTCTGGTTAGTACTTGCACCGCAGCACATGTACCACTTAACCACCAGAGGGTAGCAACACTGATTTTACAATTTAATTAAACTTATTGTGATTTTTTTAGGTAGGTATAGGTTAAATAGGTATTTAATTATTTTTAAGTTGTAAACTCTATGAGGTCTATTTCACATACTGTTTACATTGTATGTTTAATACACCATGTATTAATGTATATGGCAACGATTATGTATCTTTACGGCGGTTAATTTTTAATTGGTACATTAACCACTTGCCATCCGTGTAATGTAAATGCATGGCCGCAAAGTGGATCAGTTCTTCTGGGAGGGCGTACTATAACGTCCTCCCAGAATCGCGCTCCCGTGCGCCCACTGAGGCGCGCACCCGGGAGCATCCGTGACTGCCGGTTCCGGTAGACCCAACGAATCACGGATCGCGGAAAATGGCGCTCGCACCGGCCGTTTACCACGTGATCACTCGTAGCGATCAGATGTAAACCAGCCGGCGGATATCCAGCTTATCTCTCCCAACTCCGCACCGATCGGTGCAGTGTGAGAGGAGAGGGGGGAGAGATTAGAAGCAGCAGTGCCGTGGGTAGGATCTGTAGTGCCCACAGCACTATGTGCCAGTCTGGGACCCCCACATCCATCCATCCATCCATGTTCATCCATCCAGCCTCATCCATGCTCACCCATCCAGCCTCATCTGTCACCCATGCATCTGTGCTCACCCATCCGTGTTCACCCATCCACGTGTGCATCTGTGTTCACCCATCCAGCCATGCTCACCCATCCAGCCGTGCTCACCCATCCAGCCTCATCCGTGCTCACCTATGCATCTGTGTTCACCCATGCCTCCGTGCTCACCCATGGTCCATGCTCATCCATGCTCCACCATCCATCTGTGCTCACTCATGCATCCGTGCTCACCCATCCATGCATGCTCACCCATCCATCCATGCTCACCCATGCATCCGTGCTCCGCCATCCATCCATGCTCACGTATGCATCCATGCTCACCCATACATCTGTGCTCACCCATGCATTGCTGCTCAGCCATGCATCTGTGCTCAGCCGTGTATCCGTGCTCCCCCATGCATGCGTGCTCAGCCATGCATGCATGCTCACCCATGCTCTGCCATCCATCTGTGCTCACCTATCCATGCATGCTCACCCATCTTTCCGTGCTCAGCCATCCCCATCTGTGCTCAGTCATCCCCATCCACGGCTCATCCACCCCCATTCATGCTCATTTATGCCTCATTCAAGCTCATCCATACCACATCAGTTCTCATCCGTGACACATCCATGCCACTACAGTGCCCATCCGTGCCACTACAGTGCCAATCAGTGCCTCACAATAGAGTAACAGGTAGTCAAATTAGATTTGAAATGTATGCCCCTAGAACGCCTGATGCGCACCCTGCATGTTGGGCCTCTGTATGTGGCCAGGCTGTGTAAATGTGTGACACGTGTGGTATTGTTATACTCGGGAGGAGTAGCAGAATATATTTTGGGGTGTAATGTTTGCTAGGTACATGCTGCGTGTTAGAAATATTGTATAAATGGACAACTTTGTGTAAAAAAAAAAAATGCATTTTCATTTTCTTTCCACATTTTCCAAAAATTTGTGGAAAAAAAATGACCTGTTCAAAAGACTCATTATGCCTCCTAGAATATACGTTGGGGTGCTTACTTTCCAAAATGGGGTAATTTTTTGGGCGTTTCCATTGTTCTGGTGTTCCACGGCCTTCAAAAGTGCAAGACGTAGTCAGGAAATTAGATGTGTATTTTATGTCCCTAGAACAACTGATGGCGCTCCCTACATGTTGGGCCTCTGTATGTGGCCAAGCTGTGTTAAAGCTCACACATGTGGTATTGCCATACTCAGGAGGAGTAGTAGAATGTGTTTTGGGGTGTAATTTGTGGTATGCATATGCTGTGTGTGAGAAATAACCTGTTAATATATTAATTTTGTGAAAAAAAAACTGAAAAAAATCTTCATTTTGCAAATAATTGTGGGAAAAAATTACAACTTCAAAAAACTTGCCATGCCGCTTACTAAATACTTTGGACTGTCTACTTTCCAAAAAGGGGTAATTTGGGGGGTATTTGTACTTTTCTGGCTTGTTAGGGTCTCAAGAAATGAGATGGGCCGTTATCAGGTGTGATCAATTTTCAGTGATTGGCACCATAGCTTGTAGACGTTATAACTTTCACAAAGACCAAATAATATACACTTATTTGGGTTATCTTTACTAGATATGTAGCAGTATACATTTTGGCCAAAATTTATGAAGAAAATTACTAATTTGCTAAATTTTATAACAAAAACAAAAAAAAATATATATTTTTTTTACAACATTTTTGGTATTTTTCCATTTATAGCACAAAAATAAAAACCTCAATGGTGATTAAATACCACCAAAAGAAAGCTCTATTTGTGTGAAAAAAAGGACACAACTTTCATATGGGTACAGTGTAGTATGACTGAGTAATTGTCATTCAAATTGTGAGAGCACTGATTGCTGAAAATTGGTCTGGTTAGGAAGGGGGTTTAAGTGCCAAGTGGTCATGTGGTTAAGGGTTAAGATTATGGATATAAATACCGTCACCAAAATGGCTGTAGACCAACTTCCTGAAGACGTCCTATCAAGAGGAAACCGGCGGAGGTGTGGTCTACACGATGGCATAATTTCCGGCGACATCATGTTGGAGCACATGCTGGTTTTCTATACATGCACAGCCAGGGCCACTTTTTTCCTTCCTAAGCCATACATGCTCAGTGCTGGTTCTTATAGGCATCTACAAATGTGAGTGTGAAGTTTTAATAAAATAGAATAGTTTTAGGCTCTGCGATCCTTCCTGGTGTTTTATTGGCATGCATGACAGTACACCAGCTGAGAAGAACCCACAGGAACAAGCCATTGGAGACTATGGGGTACATTCCCAAACACAAGCGCTAATGACCTGACTAGCAATAGTAGGTCAGCAACTCGTGGTGAGTGTGTCTGTACGGGAACACTGGAGGCACTGAGAAGTAGAGCTCCTGTTTTGTTTACATGTGCACAAGCACTTTTTTATCTTGGACTCTGTACTTGGATTTATTCGCTGTTTACGTGATTACTTAACCTTAATGTTATTTTGTCTTGCTACAGCATGTCTGTTATGGTCATGCTTTATATTTTGTCCATGAAGGTTTAGAGCGACATCGTTTATTTATGAAATTAGATTTTGTACTCGGTGTTTGGATTATATAGCACTTGTTTTAATCCACAGTAGCTAAATTCAAAGAAATTATTTATTTACACATTTTATGCACTTTATCTTATTATTTCTTGGGCGCGAGATCTTTTTAGTTTCTCTTAATAGTGAAGAAATAACGCCCACCTCTGTTTTGTTTAGTTATTGCTTTACATATACAGTTTCATTTCTGTTTTGTTATCCTTACTTTTCCTGTTTCAAATGGCAGTAATGAAAAGAACATTCCAAGTATTTGAGACCACAACATTTTTGAGAGCATTAAATCAAGGTTTGGCAGATGGCTTGCAGTTGGAAAACTGATGCGTTCGAAAGTTCATAGCGTCACAGAAAGAAAAGGAGAACACATAGGAAGTTAGACTAGAAACGGGCAGATGGCATTTCTAAAAGGAACTGATCACATGCCAAGGCCAATTAACAGAGCAATCTCTTTACCAAAAAAGGCTGCATGCATTCATCATAACTGCAAATGCTAATGAGCAAATAAGACAACTGCTTCTATGCCAAGCAATGTATTCTATGTATATAACACTGGATGAAAGGCAGAAATTAAAATAGTGGTCCATTAAGGTCCATGGAACTTTGTTTTTTGAATGAATACTATATTATTAAAGAGCAAAAGAAAGAACGTTCTGGTATTAAATAATGCACCATTTGATGCAACAATTGGTGTAAAAATAGAAAGATCCTTAAATGATTAGTTGCAAATGGTGACATGAATATTTAAAGGAAATTTATTGCCATTAATGATCTCCTTTAACCACTTGCCGACCGCCGTACGACTATAAGCGGGACAGCGTGGCTCTGTCACGCGAATCGCCGCTTATAGTCGTCACTCGCGTGCACGGCAGCTAGCGGGCGAGCGGGGCCGCGGGTTGGGCGGACTCAATGTCCGCTGGTGACTCGCGATGCCCTGTGAAAGAGCCAGAACGGGGAAGCGCCGATGTAAACACGGCGGTTTCCTGTTCTGACAGGCGGCATGTCAGAGATCTACTGATCCCTGTACTCAGGATCAGTTAGATCTCTAGTGCCCCTGGCAGCCCAGCCCCCTCACAGTTAGAACACGCCTAGGGAACACAGTTAACCCCTTCACTGCCAATGACATTTGTACAGTAATCAGTGGATATTTAAATGTATGATCGCTGTATAAATGTCATTGGTCCCAAAAAAGTGTCAAAGATGTCTGACATGTCCGCCCCAATATCACAGTTCCGATTAATTAATTAATTAATATGCCCCGCTAACAACCAAGACAGGTGCATGTAGCATTTATGGTAACTCACTGCAATGTACCAGAAGGCAGTGTTGCAGTATGAACAGAGAACATACAAAACAATCATTTTCTATGTACCGTACTTTAGCAGAATTAAAGGAGAAGTATAGCCAAAGCTATTTTGGCTATACTTCTCCTGTAGGTCACAGAAGTGCAGTTCAATCTGCACTCCTGTAACCTGATGTCACTCAGCTGGTCCAGGCTCTGGAAATATCCAGACCATATGGTCAAGATTCAGCCAGATGCCTGGGCTGGCACCTGGCTCAGCCTCTCAGTGATCCGCTGAGAAACTTAGCCAGCCCCTCTACATTTGATTCATGTAGCATTTACTTCCTGGAATCCATCTGCCCTTGAGCCAGGCAAGTAGGCAGGAGGGTGTGCTTGGCTTAGAAAATAAAGTGCAGCTGAATTTCCATATTTGTCCCCATGCATTGCCCCCTTAAGAGACAATCTCAGCATCACATTAATAGTAAAAACACTTCCGGTTTCCAGGTGTTGCATAATGATGTCACGTGTCTCCACCCCCAGGGCAAGGATGTTTTCTTTTAAGGCAGTGGTTCTCAACTCCGGTCCTCAGGACCCACTAACCGGCCAGGTTTGCAGGATAACTGAAATGCATGACAGGTGATATCATTTGCTGCTCAGTGATTGCAGTATTCTAGTCTGCATCTCCCCAAGGTAATACTTAAAATCTGGCCTGTTGGTGGGTCCCGAGGACTGGAGTTGAGAACCACTGCTTTAAGGGGACAATGTATTATTGAGGTAGCATATTACTCCCAGTGCACATGACATTTGTGTACTTTTTGAGTGTGTAATTCCATTGGTTTTACTGGGTTTTGGGCAATAAAGAGAATTATTCTTAAAATGTATTACATGATGAGGGTTTTTCATACTGTCGGAGCAATAGAAGCGTGTTGAGTCCTTTGGAGTTTGCAGTCAAATTTACTTAGAGGAGAGTTGTTAATATATCCAGAGAGTCCCATGGATGTTTAAAGCCCAAATTAAAGGGAAAGGCACACTTTGACCTATTTATATTATAGGTCAATATTTAAAGGTGAGTAGGTGGTGTGACTGGTGACAGAGCACATTGAGGTGGCATTTGATTCAGAAATATGCAGACACCAGCTTGGTTTTCAGCACTTTATTTAGAATACGCATGTTTTCCACAAATGTATTTTGAGACTTGGTGAAAAATAAATGCACTTTAATTTTGAGCATTATATTCAGGACCAACAATTTCGGAGTATGTGAATATTGTGTATATATATATATATATATATATTTGATTATATATATTTGTTTGAGTTATTGGTGATTTATAATATTTAACAATTGGGTGTAGTTGTAGCATACACACCAGAACAACCAGGGTCGCAAAGCGCACTTGCAACCAGGCCCTTGCATTCCACTACTGTTGGGGGGCCCCAGTGGAGTTGCTTGCCGCAGGGTTCTGAGCTCTCTTATACAATCCAGAGCCTGCACTGACAGTTCCTCCTCCCTATCACGAATGGGAGAGGAGAGAGCCAATCTGCTCCTTCTCCTCCCACCCCTTTCCTCCTGTGTGCACCGCAGGAAGTGTGAAGCTAAGCTACTGAATTTTATCATTCAGCTGCTGGGTTTAACACTTCCCACAGTGCACATACATATATTGGCATGGGGCGGGGCCACCCACTGACATCATCCAGGGGCCCCGTCCCCTATGATGTCACAGCTCCGCCCCAGGATGTGACATCATAGGGGGCCTCCGGGTTATGTCAGCGGGTGGCCCTGCCCCATGCCAGTATAAGGCACAGCACATAGCAGAGAGAGCATTCACGAAGGAGATTGTGTCATGTCAACATGGGAAGAACAGAGGGAAGAGGACAGAGGAGAAGACCGGCAAAAGAGAAGACGCCACAGAGAAGGAGAAGAAGACCCCTCAGAAGATAGAAGACCCCGCAAAAGAGCAGAAAAAAGAGCCGGAGAGGGGAGAAGACGCCGGAGCTGATTTAATAAAAGATTTTAAAAACCTGTGTAGTGTGGTTTTTATTTTACACTTTTTTTTAGGTGAATGGGTAGGGGTACAATGTACCCCATACTCATTCACATAGGGTAGGGGGCCGGGATCTTGGGGCCCCCTTGTTAAAGGGGCTTCCAGATTCCGATAAGTCCCCGCCCGCAGACCCCGACAACCACCAGCAAGGGTTGTCAGGAAGAGGCCCTTGTTCTCATCAACATGGGGACAAGGTGCTTTGGGGTGGGGGCGCAGAGTCTCCCCTGCCCCAAAACACCCATACTCTCCATGTTGAGTGCACGTGGCCTGGTATGGTCCAGGAGGGGCGCTCCCTCGTCCCCACCCCCTTTCCTGGCCTGCCAGGCTGCATGCTCGGATAAGGGTCTGGTATGGATTTTGGGGAGGACCCCACACCGTTTTTTCGGCCTGGGGATTCCCCTTAAAATCCGTACCAGACCAAAGGGCCTGGTATGTTCTTGGAGGGGGGTCCCATGCAAGTTTTTTTTTTTAATTTAGCGTGGAGTTCCCCTTCAAGATCCCCAGAGCACAAGGTGCCTGGTATTGTCGGGATCAAAGTCGGATCCCTGTTCACAGAAAAACATTCTGACTTTGACCCTATGTAGGACCGTAAATCGCACAGCAAAGTAGGATCAAAGTCGGACCTTTTAAATGTCGGATAGTGTGAACCCAGCCTCAAAGTAATTATTTAAATAAAAATACAAAAACAAACATGTCTATACTTACCTGCTCTGTGCAATGGAATTGCTTGCACAGAGCGGCCACAAACCTCTTTTTGGGTCCCCCACAGGCACTCCTGGCCCCTCCCCTCTGTCCAGTGCCCCCATGGGAAGCTGCCTCAATGCTGCATCCATTGACACGGTCAGTGGGACTCAGCCCCGCCCCCTGCATCCTCATCACTGGCATTGATTGACAGCATTGGGAGCCAATGGCTTGCGGTGCCCCAGCAAAGCCAGGGTGACCCGGAACTAAAAGGAGAGAATATCTGCAGACGTGCATGGTACTGGATCAAATTAAGGCTTAGTTAAGTAAAAGAAGGGGGGTGCTGATACCTAAACATTTTTTACCTTAATGCAAAGAATGCATCAAGGTAAAACATGTTTAGGCTTTACAACCACTTTAAGCTGGCCATAGACTATCAAAATTAGGCCAGTTCAGCAGGAACCAACTGAATTTCCATCCATCTATGGGCAGGGTGGTCATACTGAGGTTGATCTATTGATCAACTTCAGTACAACTAGCCTGTTTTTTTTTTTTTGTATGATCACTGTTGATCATTGTATTCTGAAAGTGAGGAAACATCCCACTGTCAAAATACAATAGCACAGCTTGGTTGAAGGAAAGAAAAGTGCATCATTTATGACCAGCCTTAAGCCTTGAGCAGTGAAGGCTTGCCTGAGCTTTTGCTGCAGTTCCCTTGAACCTGGTTTCTGCCATTGCTAAAAGTTGGGGTATTCCCATGAGGCCCTAACAGAATAGGATGCGGAAATAGGGTAAGCTTGTCTGGAAAAGGATACACAGCAACCAAAGTGTCAACCGTCCTGTAGTGATGTCCACTTGGCAAAAGGGCAGGAGGAAGTGCTTAATTACCTTATAGGGCTCTGAACAGAAGTGGTGGTAATGGTACAACCTGTGTTGTCATCTAACACTTAGTCATCCACCTGAGCTCTGAATGGTGGAAATTTTACTGCCTAGTTTGAAAGATATAATAATCAAACAATTCTTGGTTTCTTGATAGTTTTAACATAAAAACAAATACTCACGAGACACTTATAGGTGTGCTGCAAGTATTGGAACTTTAAGTCTCATAATTTCTATAAGGCTACAGGAACAGTCCAATAACAGGACAAACTTGTCTTACCTTTTCACGCCACTGGTCTACGCTTCACCAATCTTGGAGGACATACTACCAGAGAAGTCTTTAGGGTCTAGGAACCTTAAGAATAGACCTTAGCACTGGAACTGTATAGCACCCTGCATTGCATTTAGAGCTGAGATGAGTATTCAAGCAGGATCCAGTACCCAAAATAACATTACAGATCTCTCTAGCATGGGGTCTGAGTACAATTCTCAAGGTATTACCAAGCATGAACTAAAAAAAAAAAAAAACCAAATACTTAAGTAGGTCAAATTGTAAAGTGTCCCAAACAAGAATGTGCATATATTACAAACACCATGTAGTATCCAAGTGTCCGGTGATATAATTTCATATATTAAAGTGTCCAGTGCATTCCAATGAGTAAAGTGTCCCATGCAGTTAAACAAGCTCAGGTGCAACAAAATCAATGTGCATAGTTCATCCAGGAAAAAGTGCTTGTGTGCCAAAAGAACACACAAGCAACTCGTTGTGTACGACTGGAGCCAACATTACCACTGAATATATGCAACGTATACCTTAGTGTCAGGGAAAGACACATTTGAATGTAAGTGCATTTTGTTTTTTTATGGTTGTATTTTAACAAAAGGATTTCACACTATGCAGCACCTGTTTGTTCTCTGCGCATGGTCTCCAGGAAAAAGAAGGTGGATTTGAGGAGGAGAATGGTCTGAGTGAACCCATAATTGGCTGGATTAAGCAGATTATAATACATTAAACTAAACAAACTGTGTGGGACACTTTATTGAACATAGGAATTTGATTTCACAGGACACTTATTTTTCATGCAATGTATTTATTTTTTGCATGGAACTTGTAATATTTGCACTTTGTTTTTCAGTTTTTTTTATGGGGCACTTTACGATTTGGACTCATTTATGTTTTTGTATTGTATTTTGCACAAGTTTAAGGAAGGGACACTGTGTATTATATTGTTGTTTATAGCTAAGAGGGGAAAGCGTAGTCACCGTCTATAGGTTATATTTTGAGAGCTTTTTAGTGAGAGCAGCGTTCCCTCTTCAAGATATTTATTTATAAATATATATATATTTATTTTTTTTATCATGTGGCACAGACTATTGGTTGGGATCTAGTCTCTAACAGAACAGCAAACGCCAAGATATGCCCTTTGATTGCACTCAAGGTCAGATGCTGATCCGGACCAGACTGTAAGGAGGACAGGATGCATTCCCCTGAGTACTTCCTAGGAGGTCCTAAGGGACAGGGACCGAATAGCCATCCCATTAATACTAGCCATGTAGAAGAATGGCAGACTGGCATATGGAACAGAAGGTTTAAACAAACCAGACCGTGAAGAGTCTGCCAGAAGTCTGAACATGTTTAACCACTTATGGACCGGAAGGATTTCCAGCTTTAGGACCGGAGCCCTTTTTGCGATTTGGCGCTGCGTCGCTTTAACTGACAATTGCGTGGTCGTGCGACGTTGTACCCAAACGAAATTTGCGTCCTTTTTTTCCCACAAATAGAGCTTTCTTTTGGTGGTATTTGATCACCTCTGCGTCATTTCTGATCGCCGCTATAAACAAAAGAAGAGCGACAATTTTGCAAAAAAAAAAAAAATTTCTTACTTTTTGCTAAAATACAAATCCAAAAAAAAAATATAAAAAAACATTTTTTTTCACCGTTTTTGGCCGATTTATATTCTTCATCATATTTGCGATAAAAAAAAATCGCAATCGGCGTTTATTGATTGGTTTGCACAAAAGTGGTCGCGTTTACGGATGATGAGAATTCATTTTTGGGGTTTTTATTTTTTTTTTTACTAGTAATGGCGGCGATCTGCGATTTTTAGCGGTACTGCGATATTGGGGCGGACATGTCGGAACGTTTTGACACTTTTTTGGGACCATTGGCATTTATACAGCGATCAGTGCTATAAAAATGCACTGATTACTGTGTAAATGCCATTGGCAGTGAAGGGGTTAACCTGCAGGGGGCGCGCTAAGGGTTAAGTATGTTCCCTGGGCGTGTTCTAACTGTAGGGGGGCTTGCCTAGCTGGGGAAGGGAAATGGTCACAGCCTTCATGTACGGGAAGGCTGTGATCACAGCCCTTCCCCCTCACACAGAGCGGAGGTCCGTGTTTACTTACACGGACCTCCGCTCATTCGCTCCGGGGGGGGGCATCGCGGGTGGCCGGCGGCAATCGAAGCCGCCGCACCCGCTCCCTGGCCCCCCCGAACACAGTGAGCGCGCGCCGTCGTGTGACGGCGATTTGCGTTACAGAGCCACTTTGTCGCCGTCAATTGCCGATCAGCGGTCGGCAAGCGGTTAAGTACCACATCATCCTGAACCAGTTTGATGTGTTGAAAATCACCAAAGTGCCCTTCATCTTGATCCTGCAAGACAGATGATGGAGAAGCTGGAGAGGCAGAAAAGCACGGATGAGGTGGAACAGAGCCCAGAGTCACAATAGCATCCATTGCGAAGGCCAGAGGGTTCCTTGATCTGGTATTAAGCCCAGTCGGATTGTTGCTCAATAGGACCAGAAGATCCATGTTAGCAAAAGGCTTGCAACCCCTCTGGGGTGGAAACACTCCCCCACATCCAGATGTTGACAAGTAAGAAAGTTCACCTGCCGATTTCCGTCACCTGGGATATGAATGACAGACAAGGCCGAACTCGCATTTCTGCCCACAAGAGAATCAAGTTTGTTTCCCTTTAAGCAGCGCAAATTCTGCAGCCTTCCTGATGGTTGATGTAAACCATGGGCAACTGCATTCTTGCTGGGTGACCTTGCAACTGACAGGTCCACCATAGAATGGAATCAAATGGCACCTAAGTTCCAAGATGTTAATGATAAATATGAGTTTCCTCTGACAACTAAGTCCCCAGCATATAAGATTCCTCCACAACTCGAAAGACTAGCATTCATCCGTGAGAACTTTCCTAATTTTGGGGGAACGTGTTTACCCAACTCAAACACCAGGTTGGAAATCCTCCAAGCCAAGGAGAGTCTGGCCTTATAGGCAAGACATAAAGCGATAGGATGTTGAATTGCTACTGTATGGAATAAAAATGGGTATACAGCACCACTTTGAAAGAGGTTACCATTAGGCCCAAGACCTTTATGCAGGCATGAATTGTGGATCGATCCTGGCACCCAAAAAGGCCCAGGCATGAGAGCAGAGTGGCAGAAGGATCCTGGACAGGGTCATATCCAATGTCAGGCTCAGGTTCTATAAATCAGTGGGTTGGTTTTAGTGACTATTTCTGAGGGTTGAGAAACCAACTGAAACACTGCAGAGGATGACTAATCCTTTAGTAAGGGATCATCCAAGTAACTCACAATATGTATTTTGGTGAAAGCCCAGGAAGCTGTGGACATGACACAGGGAAGGGCGGTAAATTGATAATGCCCACTACAAAGCATAGATAACAGTGGTGAGGAGGAAAGATGGGTATGTGCAAGTAAACATCCTGGATTTCTACTGAAGCCAGAAAATCCCCAGATGAGGGAGAAAATCAACCTGGCTGACTGCAGAGCTTATAAACTCGCACAAGAACAAATTGAAAGTCTTCAGATAAAGAATGGGTCGATCTCCATTTGGCTTAGGAACTGAGCAGACTAGATTATAAACATTCACCATTCGTAACTGGAGTGATGGCCCCTATGGCAGAACAGCTGATTAGAAGCTGCAAGAATATATACCCATATTTATGGGGAAAAAAGCAAATTTGAAAGTAGCTGAAGCAGGGAGGAGGCAGAGTCAGAAAACCAAAATTGTAGCCCCTGTAAACTTTGGAGCCAGAATTCTGATAATTTCTGGGCCCAGAAGGCTGAAAAGGTCAATAGATGCCCCTTACTCTGACAACTGGGCCCATCCCATCACTGGATTTGGCTGATTTAAAGGACCACCACTTCTAATAAGTTTGTTTTAGACCTGGAGGTCAGAGGGGGACAAAAACTTTTCCTAGGCTCAAGAGTAGAAGGCCTATTGTCAGAAGTAGTGTATTCTTAGCCCCTGTGATTGCCTCTCAAAGAAGGAACAAAACAGGCATCCTCCCTCAAAGGGCAGATTCTCAAGGCATGCTCATGCACAGGAGGTCAAGGCATTTCATGGAAGGAGGCCAAGCCATTAACACTTTGGAGGAGCAGATAACTTTTTAGGGTAAGGCCAATCATCATATAGGACAGGGTCCAAGAGAGCAGACCGCTGACTTTTATTATTAGGGCATGTAAATGTTCAGAATCCAGCAGTGTCCTCATCTGAGCCAATTTTTCAATTAGCCGAGATAGCGGCAGCACCCAAGAGCCAAGGGCAAATCATCAGTGCAGTCTCGCTGCTTCACAGCCAGTCCCCTGCCGCGCATGTGCGAAGTGCTTTGTGAATGGCACGGCCACAGGGGAAAAAGGACAGGGCCAAACTCAGCCAGAAGTGGGAGCAGGTACCTGTCAAAAAAAACAGGTATCTGCTCCCCCCCCCCACATTTGGCACCTTTAGGAGGGAGGGGATGGGGCATAGGCAGAGAAGTGGAGCTCTGCTTTAAGACACTAGCAGAAAAGATGAGGCTAGCTGGGGGTGGGAGGAATTATATGGAAGACTCCCCTGCAGCTTTTTTGCTAATGCCCAATCATCTGAAAGTAACCATGTAACCCATGCCCAAAGATTGCCAGTCCTGTACAACTAAGAGGAGTTTTTTTTTTTTTTTGTTTTTGCCAGGTCACTTTAATTGCAGATGAAAGTGTAGATACAGACGTAACAATGTTACTTTGCATATCATGTCTGAACAGTGTTTATAAACACTGTGAGTAGTTAATCAAAACTGGAGCAGCTGTGCATTCAAAACAGCATCTATGTTGTTCAGTTAAACTTTGAAAATTAAAGCCATGTACAGCTGCTTTTGACAAATTCCCCCCGTGTCAGATAAAAATGCTGCCTTTAAAAAAAAAAAAAAAACACCAGATGAAAAGTGCCAGCACATGTGGGTGGGAGCAAAAGGACAAAACTGGCATTGATTTACAGAAGGCGAGAGCATTTACCCCAGGCTTAGTGTATGAGGTGACTCACTGCTAGCTGCCTTTATCCATGCACTAGCAAAAAGGCTTTTTCTTATATTTTCCTTTCACGTTACTATTGGGTATTCTTTTTGCAAAGTGAAATCTCATATTTAAGTGTTCCTGGCATGCTTTTTTTCTATTAAAAGGAATGTTTACATTCCTTGTAATAGGAATAAAAGTGATAAAATTTTTTTTTTTAAAGAATGGTGTAAACTTATAAAGTAGAATTAAAAAAAAAAGTTTAAAGCGCCCCTTTCCCGCGAGCAGACGCAAACACATAAGTAAGTCCCCTACCCGCATATAAAAGCGGTGTTCAAACCACACATGAGGTATCACCGCGATCGTTCGAGCGAGAGCAATAATTCTAGCACTCTAGATCTCCTCTGTAACTCAAAACTGCTAACCTGTAGAAATTTTTAAACGTTGCCAATGGAGATTTTTAGGTTGCAAAGTTTGTCGCCATTCTGCGAGCGGGCGCAATTTCAAAGCATGACATGTTTGGTATCAATTTACTCTGTGTAACATTATCTTTCACAAAATGGAAAAAAATTGGGCTAACTTTACTGTTGTCTTATTTTTTCACTAAAAAAGTGCACTTGTAAGACCACTGCGCAAATACAGTGCGACAAAGTTTTGCAACGACCACCATTTCATTCTCTAGGGTGTTAGAAAAGAAAAAAATATATGTTTGGGGGGTTTAAGTAATTTTATAGCAAATAAAAAAAAAAATGGTTTTAACTTGTAAACACCAAGTCAAAAAAATAGGCCCGGTATTGAAGTGGTTAAACCAGAAGCAGAATCTTTTTTTTTTTTTTGTCATTTTTTTTACCTTGAACTCTTGAAAACACAGTCTATCAATGCAAGGAATCTTTGTAATCTGAAGATAGTATGGCAGGCCCTTTTACAATGAACGACTGGTATTTGTAAGCTACCTACCTAACTGTTGACTGATGTCTGAGGAAAACATTTTCAACAAAAAAGGGATTTTATTAAAACTTACCGTAAAATCCTTTTCTCCGAGTTCACTGACAGACGCAGCTTCTTCATTTACTTCATGGGGTTTTATGTTCGTCCAACTAGGTGAGCCTCTTTTCCTAAAATGCCATTCAAAATTATTTTAGGGAAAAAACAACTTTTACAAAAGGAGTCTGTAGTCAGTTGTCAATCCATCCATCGAATGTTTATGGTCAGCAAGTAACATTTTCCCGGACGGTATGATAGAAGTCTAATGTTTCTAAGGAACGTAACTATCTGACACAAA
>BLSH010313692.1:546748-572030 GCA_018402905.1 Glandirana rugosa | reverse complement strand
CAGAGTAGCACAGAGGACGACGACACAGAGGAGGATACAGGAACATTCTCCCTGTGCAGCTTTCAATAAAGCAGCTGAATGCCGCGGAGGGGAGATTGGTGATTGTAATTTCCCCCACCGCCGCACCGATCATCCCTGAATGTCCCTGTATCCTCCCCTCTGTCATCCTCTGTGCTACTAAGCCCCCCTCCTCTGGTCATCACAAACTGTCCAGTATCGGAACAGGCATCAGGAGCATTTGCGCGAGTACAAATACTCACGCAAATGCTCGGTATTGGGACAACCCTACTGCCAGGGTATGTAAGTTTATGAGTACAACTGTATTTAGTATGAGGCATGGCAAATTTAAGTTGTCATTTTTTGTCAGAATTTTTTCAAAAATAAATAAAAAAATAAAAATTCTCAACTTTTTTTTTTTTTTTAAACACACTGACCAGAGCAATATAATGTTACCATAGTAACATTGTAATACTCTGGGGAAGTGATCAGGATTTATCACATTATAATTGCTTATAGAAGTACATTACATTGCTTTGTTTTGATTAGCAGTGATTCATCTGTAAATCACATGGTACAGATGAGCTGCGATTGGCCCTGTCTGTACCATGTGATCACACTGACCAATCAGCTAGCAACACAATTGTACAGAATGGATGGCATTAAAGGAAGCCAGACATTTTTTTTTAACTGTCATGTGACTGCTGTGATTGGCAGCGAGCCAGTGCACTGGTCAATCTATGCCCGGTTGCGCAATCCAGGAGGACATCATATGACGTCCACCTGGATTGGCAAGAGGCACGCCCAGCTGTCATCTTGTTATAGGCTGGGCGGGAAGTGGTTAATGTCTTTTTACCTGATTAATCCAAACTCAGTAAACCATGACAGTGAAAACAGGATTTTAGAAATGTCTGAATTTATTGAGGAAAACTGAAATATCACAAGTACTTAAAGTATTCAGACCCTTTCCAACAACACTTGAAATTTAGCTCAGGTACCTTCCATCTCTCTTGATCATTGCTGAGATGTTTCTACACCTTGGAACCCACTTGTGGTAAATTAAGTTAATTGATTGGACATGGATTTGGAAAGATACACATCTCTCTATAAAATACTTCACAGCTGACAAAGCATGTTGTATCGGAGCAAAAGCCATGAAGTCAAAGGAATTGCTCTGCAGAGCTCAGAGACAGGAGTATTGCAAGGCACAGATCTGGGGAGGCCAAAAAAAAAAAAAAATCTGCTGCACTAAAGGTTCTCAATTCTCAAATGGAAGTTTTGCACAACCAGCACTCTTCCAAGAGCTGGTCACCCGTCAAAATTGAGCAACCGGGGGGAGAAGGGCCTTCTTAAGAGAGGTGACCAAGAACCCGGTGGCCAGTCTGACTGAGCTACAGAGTTCCTGTGTAGAGATGGGACAATGTTCCAGAAGGACAACCATCACCGTAGCCCTCCACTGACATGGGCTTTATGGCAGAGTGGCAAGACGGAAGCCTCCTCTCCATGCAAAACACATGAAAGACTGCTTGAAGTTTGCAAAAAAGCACTTGAAGGACCATCCAGCTGAGGAACAAGACTCTCTGGTCTGATGAAACCAAGACTGACCTGTTTAGCCTCAATTTTAAATGTTATGACTGGAGGAAACCAAGCACCACTCATCACCAGAGCAATACCATCCCAACAGTGAAGCATGGTGGCAGCATCATGCTGTTGGGGTGTTTTCACCAGCAGAGACTGCTCGGGTTGAGGGAAACCTGAATGGAGCAAAGTACAGAGATATCCTCAAAGAAAATCTGTTCCATGGTGCTCAGGACCTCAGACTGTGCTAAAGGTTCATCATCCAAAATCCACAATCACACAGCCAAGACACAGTAGTGACTGGACACACCTGAAAATTGTTGTCCATTGATGGTCCGTATCCAACCTGACTGAGCTTGAGAGGATTTGCAAAGAAGAATGGCAGCAAATCCCCCAATTCAGGTGTGCAAAGCTTGTTGTGTCATACCCAACAAAAAAAACTCAAGGCTGTAATTGCTGCCAAAGGTGCTTCAACAAAGTACTGAGCAAAGGGTCTGAATACTTAATGTACATGCGATAGTTATTTATTTATTTTTAATGCATTCACAGACATTTCTAAAATACTGTTCTCACTTTGTCATTATGGGGTACTGACTGTGTAGATCAATTAGCAAAAAAAAAAAAAAAAATATTAAACTGTAGTATCAGGCTGCAACATAAATTTTGAAAAAAAATGAAGGGGGTCATACATTATGCATACACTGTATCTAGGGCTTGTATTCCTAATTTGTTTGTGATAGTTGACTGGCTTCAATACTCTAAGTCCCTGTGTCCAATTTACTAGGCAGACTGCAATGAAATTAAATTTACTTGTGTTCACTTAAAACCTCTAATTCTGTGCGAAAAGTTTTTTTTCCTGTACATAAATGGTATGACACAGTTGCAAATGAACTTACAACTAAAGGGAAAACCTTTTTTAGTTTTTGATAGTGTGGAGAGATGGATTAGAACACCTGTCAGTTTTTATTGCTGTCTGTGCCCCCGTTAAGGACGTTCACCCTATTTGTCCTGTTTACCATTGGAAGTGAACGTAAAAAAAAAATCCCAAATTTTGGGTTGTCTCCAGAAAGTATCGTATTTTTCACACTATAAGACGCACTTTTTCCCCCACAAAGAGTGGGGGAAAGTCTCCCTGCGTCTTATGGTGCGAATACCTGAAAAAAACCCGCCCCCCCCCTCGTCGCCGTCAGGAGCCCGCAGTGTAATGCAGCATAGAGCGCTCTGCTCTAATCTCACACAGTGAGAAGACAGAGCAGCCGCAGTAACTGGGGCTTCATTCTGCCCTAGTGGCCAAATAAAGTACTGTGGCGGCTGGCGCTGCTCTGGCTTATGTATGAATGGGATCTGGCTGCAGAGTGGAGCTCCACTAGGCGCAGGGTGATGACATCACAGCGTGGTGGTGGCAGGAGATCTGAATCTCTCTGTCAGGATGGACACAGGTATGGCTGTATTTCATGGGACTGGAATATGGCTGTATTTCATGGATCTGGTATATGGCTGTATTTCATGGATCTGGTATATGGTTGTATTTCATGGATCTGGTATATGGTTGCACTGGTAAATATTTTAGTACACCATTGGGATCAGAATTTTTTTTTCTTGTTTTCTTCCTATAAAACCTAGGTGCGTCTTATGGTCATGTGCGTCTTATGGTGCGAAAAATACGGTAATAGGAAGGGAAATCTTCCAATAGGGACACTAGTTCTGGTGACCTGGGGGTTCCTAAGAAATTCCCTTAATTTACATGAATTTTCTCTCACTTCACTTCCTGTCCCATAACCAAACAGAGAAAACTTCCCAAATGGGACACAGATGGCAAAAAATATAGACACGTGTTCTAACCATACAAAAAAAAAAAAAAAAGACGTTTTGCCTATTGTTCTACTTTAACTTCACCTAACTTTAGATTTCAGTAAACAATTCCCAGAAAAAGGTATGAAGATCAAAATACCTGACTTTACTTACTGGCTTGCTTACTTTTTTACTAGTCAGTGATTCAAATTTTACAAGCCTTTTGAACAGATAAAGCTGGACATCCACTTTTTTCTTTAGCCTTGGCGTCTGTCTACAGACACAGGCAGTGTGGCTCGGGATCACCCCACAGGTGTGCCACAACAAGCAGCGGCTTCCTATGGTGAGACACAAAGAGGAGCGCCGGTGACCGATCCCAAGAAGAGGCGGCTCAGGGCCGCTCTGTAAAAGTATGACTAGTTTGGACTTTGCAAACACTAAACCTTCACAGACCAACTGCTTCAATCAATATTGCACATTTTAAGACCTCTTTCTCACTGGGTTGTTTTTCAGGTGCTGGGGTGCTAAAAATAGCACCTGAAAAAACTCCCTCTCTCCCCTCCCCAGTGTAAAAGCCTGAGTGCTTTCACACTGGGGCGGTGTGCTTGCAGGGCGAGAGAAAAAGTCCTGCAAGCAGCATATTTTGGGCGGTGTGCTGAGCAGTGTATACACCGCTCCTACACCACCCCCCCCCCCCATTATAATCAATGGGCGGCACTTCCAAAGCAGCTAAACACCGCCTCGGAAGCGCCGAGCAATGGTGCTTTTAACCCCTTGTTGGGAGTTAAAAGCACCCCACTGCCGCTTGCATAGCGGCACCATAGCTAAAACTAGCGCCACTTTACCACTACCGCGCCCCCCAATGTGAAAGTAGCCTAAAATCACTGTTAACAATGCTGCGTGAGCCAACTTAAACAATTCATTCAGTGCATAACCATGGCTAGTAAATTTAAAAAGGTTGTACAATCAGAATTTAACCTGCATGGGCAGTTTCAGTCTTTCAATATTGATATTTAAACAAATCTGTTTAATCTTCATAAAATCCCACCACAGTTAAGGTGCTAGAAATTTACATAAAAAAATGTATTCAAACATACACCAATTAGCCAAAACACAACCTCTGACAGGTTAAGTGAACAACATTAATTATCTTGTTACAATGACATCAGAAGTTTGTGTGATATATTAGGCGGCAAGTAAACATATTGGCCCTGAAAGGCGGAAAACAGACATTGCAGTTTGTTGTGTATGGTGCCCATGGTCACCTGTGTCAACAGCCAAAAGTGTCAATGGGCACATGAGCACCAAAATGGGACCATGGAGCAATGACAGAAAAAGATGGCCTGGTCTGATGAATCAGGTTTCCATGATGTGGATGGCTGGGTACATGTGTGTCACTTATCTGAGGAAGAGACAGCACCAGGATGCATTATTGGAAAAAGGCATACCAGCGGAGGCAGAGTGATGCTTTGGTCAATATTCTGCTGGGAAACGTTGGTACTGTAATTCATGTGGATGTTAATTGACACACACCACCGTAAAAATTGTTGCTTCATGGAAACTATTTCCCGATGGGGGTGGCCACTTAAAGCAGGATAATGCACACTGCAAAAATCATTCAAGTATGGTACAAGTATACACGAATTTAATGTTTTGACATGGCTTCCAAATTCTCCAGATCCAACACCACAGAGCATATGTGGGACGTTGCTAGAAAAAAAAACAAGTCTGATCCATGGAGGCCCCACCTCACAACGAATAGGAGAATTTTCTGCCGACTGCTTGGTGCCAGATACCAAAGCATACCCTTCCCAAAGTCTAGTGGCATCCATGCCTCGATAGGTTAGGGCTGTTTGGTGGCAAAAAGGGGGACCCACCTAATATTAGTTAAGGCTGCTCAGTGTATATGATATGTAGCCAAGAAATTTAGATCTAAAATGGCACATGATGCAATTCCACATATATGTGTTCACCTTTTCAGCTTCACCTTGGTTACAGTATTCTTATCTCGTTGCATCATCTGTGTTCACTTGGCTCCTTCAACCTATCTACTCTTACAGCTATAACCCACACATTTGGCGTCCATTATCTTTATCACTTTGGTGCTGGGGCCTCCTGTTTCCACTCCCTTGGACCAGACCTTTTACATTTTCTTTGATACTCCACATATACCACAGATTGGAGCCCCTGCTTTTTCTGTCGTTGGGACAATCTGACACCAATTAATCACTTTCTTGTGCTTCATCGTACCACAAACTACACCACATCTCCTGGCACGGGTGTTTGTGTTAGCCCGCTTATCTCAGCTCACTGTCATGCGCATGCTGGTTCAAGTAAGAAGCTTACCATGTTCTCAGTCTACGTCAATTAACCAAGTTTTACCTTTTACCATTTTCAGATTCCACTCACTTAGCATCAGCCCCTGAAGAGTGGCCCCACTGCCACAAAACGCGTCGGGCATATATAAGATGCAAATTGTTTACTCAGGTCATGTGTGTGCTGTCAGCACTCCACCATTTGGAGCTTGTTTTTATTAACCTACTTTTTTATGTGCAACAAGTCTGTAACAGATCATTGTTTACCATTATGTTTATGTATGCGTCACTGCATGGTACTGTTGTCAAGGTTCAACAATTAAATACTTACATTATCTGGTATCTATGCTTGAAGTCGCATCAATGTATACCTCATATAAATTCCCGCCCTTATTCCCTTTTCAAATCCACATATATGGCAAGCCATACACTAGTATCTCCTAAGATGTAGCCGCGAGGGCCTCTGCTCACGCTCAGTGCCCTGGTTACCAACTAGCACTCTATATGGCTAAATCCTTGCCTATGGGATTTCATTGTGGGTGTGTACAAGCTATTACCAACATTAGATGGGCCAATTTGTAAATAGAATCTCAAACTACTTACATCATAAGTATTGTGTATAAATGAATATAGGGTGAGACACACGAAAAAAATCTCATATGAAAACCCTACTTGTAAAAAAAAAAAATGCAGCTCCACAAAACATGGCTAGAGAAAGAAAGCAGTTCATCATTCTCAACACATGGGGCAAAAATCAAAAGATTAATGTGTAGAACTTCACCAATCAATCATGTTTGTCTCGTAGAGGAGCAGCTGGTTAACTCACAGGACATGACAAATATGGGCATAATCTAGAAGCAAGCTGACAAGATATCTGGCTAGCTTTCCTGAAAATGTAACTAACCCTGCTTGGTTTTGTGCCAGTTTGCCTGTGTATTTTTACACGCCAATATTTCATTGCTACATGTCTTTTCCCTAGAACAATCCAATCATATTAATTATTCACTGCTGATGCCTCAGAACAAGGATTACAGCCAATGCATGTGTGGATCAAAAGCACATTATGTGCTCCTTCAGTGTTGTATGTTAAGAGTATGAGAAAGATTACAATAATACAAATGCAAAGTTTCAGAACATAAAATTACAATAGATATTTTCTACATATTGTTATACAAAAATATATAAATAGGTTCACATTCTTTGTAATGCAGCCAGCATACTTGACATTCAAAACTGTAGTGGTTTCTGAATGCAAAATTTTTCTTTGTCTTCCACTTGAATGCATACAAAAACACAGGAGATGCATTGTTTTGTAGGTTTGTTTGGACATGAACTGTGACATCCCAACTCCACCACTTTTTGTTAACCTGCACATTCTAGGACATTTGAAGAAATGCAGAATGAAAAAAAGAATGCCAGGCCTTCTTCTAATAGAACCACACAATCAACTGGGTAAAAGTGAAGAATCAGGTGCAATAAATGTACACCCATCTTTCGTTGGACAGCCATAACACTGAAACAAACCCCAAATCATAGATTTCTTCCCTTTGCAAATACTTGCATAGGTGGACAATGTGTGTCATTCAGTTTAGCGAAAATGCCTGAAATATTAGGTGCCATTACAGAGGTACACTTACTTTGCTTTATTAATTTTTTATCAGCTACCAAGACATTCTCAGCATCAACGATGATTACTTTTCCATCTCGAGGTCCAACTGCAAAGTTGTCAAAGCTGACATCTAAGAGGTAAAGTGCAAATTCAAAGTCATTATTTGTGAGCTGCTCAGCAATTTCCATTAGCTGCCATGCAAGGTCCACACGCTTTTCCCATGGAGCATTGTAGAAACTCCAAAGTTCTTCACCTACATAATTCACAGCCACCATTCTTCCACATGCCCCCAGGTATTTAGCAAAAGGCCAGCCTTCATCCGATGGGAAGCTCTGGGTAGAGAAAAAAAAATTGGGTTATATTACTTAACAGTACACAAATTAATGAAGTCTTATTACTGTAAAAGGAATGAGACACTAAAGTCATGACAGTGAAATCTAGAGAATGGCAATAGCTATACTAGGAATATGCTGAAGTATAACAAGCTGAGCTTCGTGTGTCAATACTAAGTACTTATTTTCCCACAGCAACCAATCGGGCGACATTTAACAGAACAGATTTGGGAGCGATTGGTAACTTTGCGGGGAAAGTACAGAAAGCTGAGCCATAATAAAACAAGGCGCAGTAACTTTGCAGTATTAGATCCCTAAATAGGCGAGTCATGTTCGCCACTCCTAAAATGTCCTCTAAACAGCAGGCTGGAAAAGGCTTCAGTCCTGTAAGAGCTAAGCAATGAAATCAATGTGTTATAAATGCAAGAATCTTGCTTCTTCCCCTAAATTAAAAAAGGGAGTTCTAAAGCTGGCTTATACACCATGTAGATTTCAACCAGTTTTCAATTAATCAGCTGAAATTTTCTACATGGTTGGTCATGAAGGAGCCAGATGGAAATCTGTCCTAATACAAGCGGCAGGCATCCGTGGTGTAAAGCATGTATGGAGCAAATGGTTAGATCATGGGCTGAAGAAAAGAATCCTTGCAGTGAACGTCCTACTTAAGAGGATGTTCCGTTTAGCTAAAATAGAGGTTTGTAAAGGAAATCTCTGCAGACTGCTTACTTCCTGAACGAAGAAAACCCGATTAAACACACACAAAAAAAAAAAAAAAAAAAAAAAAAAAAAAAATGAAAATGCTAAATGAGAGGAAAAGGTTTTTATCAAAGTACTACTTCACAGGAAGAAACCATAACATTGGTATTTTATTTGCCCCATGTGTATGAATTTTTAATACAGCAATGTACAAACTGCCATTTTAAGGGCCAGTTCACACCATAGAAATGCGTTCCGGATGCTTTTCTGCATACACATATTTGATGCTTTCCTGTGCGTTTTTGATGCAGTCCAGTGCATTTTTACCCTTTTTTTTCTTAACCTAAAATAAGCACGTGCGAGTTTGTTTTTGGTGCATTTAGATGCATTCTGGTGCGTTTTCCCGTGTGCCAGCACAACTCAGTGCAGAAAAAATGCAGTATGTTATACTTTAGTCCTGCAACTGGAATGTACTAGTGTGAACTATGTCATTCAAAACCATATAACCTACATCAATGAGTTTTTGATGCAGAAGGAAAAAAAACACACACACTGGACAGCATGTGGTGTGAACGCTGGCCCTTAACCACTTGCCGACCGCCAACCGCAGGTTGATGGCGACAAGGTGGTTCGATATCGCAAACCGCCATCATACGGCAGCAGCTGCGAGATCGAGCACTGTGAGCGCTGATCTCTGATCTCCGCCGGAAATAACGGAGGTCCGTGAATGTAAATACGGATCTCCGTTCTGTGAGAGGGGGAAGGGCTGTGATCACAGCCTTCCTCTATATGGAAGCTGTGATCGCTCCCCTTCCCCTGCTAGGGCAGCCCACACACAGAACACGCCCAGGGAACAGTGTTAACCCTTAGAGCGCCCCCTGCAGGTTAACCCCTTCACTGCCAATGGCATTTACACAGTAATCAGTGCATTTTTATAGCACTGATCGCTGCATAAATGCCAATGGTCCAAAAAAAGTGTCAAAATGGTCCGACATGTCCGTTCCAATATCGCAGTACCGCTAAAAATCGCAGATCGCCGCCATTACTAGTAAAAAAATAAATAAATAAAAATCCCAAAAATTAATTATCCGTAAACGCAGCAACTTTTGCGCAAACCAATCAAAACGCAGATTGCGATTTTTTTAATCACAAATATGAGGAAGAATATAAAATCGGCCAAAACTGTTGAAAAAAATTTTTTTTGGATTTGTATTTTAGCAAAAAGTAAGAAATTTGGGTTTTTTTGCAAAATTGTCGCTCTTTTGTTTATAGCGGCGATCAGAAATGACAGCGGTGATCGAATACCACCAAAAGAAAGCTCTATTTGTGGGGGAAAAAAAAGGACGCAAATATAGTTTTGGTAC
Source organism: Glandirana rugosa (assembly GCA_018402905.1). Lineage (NCBI taxonomy): Eukaryota > Metazoa > Chordata > Amphibia > Anura > Ranidae > Glandirana > Glandirana rugosa. The sequence goes on along the minus strand of BLSH010313692.1, from coordinate 562,348 downwards.
AAAGTCGCACGACCGCGCAATTGTCAGTTAAAGCGACGCAGCGCCGAATCGCAAAAAGGGCTCCGGTCCTAAAATGTGAAATCCTTCCGGGGCTGAAGTAGTTAAAGAAAAAAAATACATGCATATGTATCAGGCGTGCCGATATTGTGCACTTGAAATGCCTGCCTAAAAATTACAGTTTCACAAATTAAAACTCAATAGCAACATAAAACTTTTCTTTGAAGGACCTGAAAAATAAAACTAGCTTGACCCATTTTTTACAAACATATACAAGCCTTCTATATGTTTAGAAATAATAATCAGTTCACTTTTCCAACAGATTTTCATGTGTCAGAAAATCTTGGATGTCTTCAGCTTTAGTTACCAAACTATTCACCATTCAGAGAACACATTGCATTTCCTCAATGAATGCACGTTGTTCTCCAGTTGAATGAGGTGGAGAAGCAGGGCAGGGATGTCACAATCTCCACCTCGTCCAATGAGAAAATGTAAAAAGTGTTCTCTGAATTGTGCCTGTGCCAAGACAGTAACCCCCTGTGTCCGCATGTAGCAGGGTAGGATCCGGAAACTAGCAGCAATCACTGTAGTAGCAGTGCATACTACAGTGATTTTCAGCTTCCACAGGGATCGAGCAGTGGTTAAATGAGTAATTTTTGTAAAGAAAACCTCTGTGCAATTAACCTGTATGTGCAAAAAAAAAAAACATACTTCAGCATTAATCACAAGCTACAGCACTCCCAACATCCAAAGGCTTTATTATTCTTACTTTTAATTTTCATCTCGCCTCAGTGTGGATGAACTGCCTGTGTAAAATAGTAAAAAAAAAAAAAAAAAAAATTCAAAGTGTCTTTCGAAGAATCAGACCCCTTTCACACGGAGGTGCCTCCTAATTAAATTCAGTGTGTCCTTTCACACTGGGGCGGAGCACCTGGCAGGAGAGAAACTCCTGCAAGCAGCATTTTTGGGGTGGTGTAGGAGCGATGTATACAGCGCTCCTCCGCCGCCCCCGCCATTGGAATGAATGGGGAGTGCCGGCACACTGCTTCGGAAGCACAGTACACTGGAGCCTTTAACCCCTTTTTAGGGGTTAAAAGTGCCCTACTGCCACCTGAATAGTGACGCCAAAGCGCCACTATAACAATGGTAAAGCACCGCTAAACTAACGCTCGGGTGGCCCAGTGTGTAAGGCCTCAAAGAATTTGAGCAGGGCAATATCCAAACAAATGAACATCATCTTAATTCATGGAAGGGGGGGGGGGGGGTGCGGCTTTGCCCATTGTTTCAAAAGATAAATTCAAAGGTGTACACTGACCTAATGAATCCTTCATATCCATAAAATGGGGCACCTGCACATAGCGGTAGTCAAGCCTACAGAATTCTTTTAAAAAGTTCAGGAAGCAGGGGCAGCTGCCATCTTTGTTTTTAAAAATGCATACAACCCAAGAGTCTCTACTCAACCAAACAAACTACCCCAGTTGCAGCCCATTTTCTTTATGTCTCCCATGTTCCAGGAGCAAAAGGTGGGAAGTAGTCAGATATCTAGCTATCTATCTTCACACATAAAAATGTCTGTTTTCACGAACTCCGCTTGCTCAGCGGGGATCAAGTGCACAGTGAGCAGAGACAGACCTGTCAGAGCCCCGCTTGCCTCTATGGGACAGGATAAAAACAGATCGGCCTGTCTGTTTTCATCTGATCCGCCAGACAGATGGAAAATAGGGTTTCCATCCATCTGGATTTAGCAGAGCGGAGAGGTTACCGCTGACATCCATCGCTCCATAGAGTAACATGGAGCGTCCATTCAGGTCCGCCTGAAAAACTGACAGGCAGACCTAAAAGGGCCGTGTGTGTTTAAGAGCCCTATTCCAAGAGACACAACCAAGGAAAGGTTTCCTTTGCTTATATTATCTTTTTTCACACCAACTAATATCAGCAAAAGCTTTCTCCCTAAAAGTATGATAGAGCAGCAATTACAAAGGAGCATTCCTATGTAAAGAGACATGCTGATAAGATTCCATATTTAGTACCGAATTAAATTTGAAAACTTAAGCTGATCAGAATTTCACCCTCTGTCATATAGAACGTTAAATATAAGATTTCAAGGAATTTTCAAGAAGAACTACTTCACTGGTAGTTCCAATTTAATAAAGATGCCCCCCAAACAACATCTTTATATAGACTCAATAGGGGTGTGAGGTTTGTTTGTTTCTTGCACAACTATCCCACTCTCCATCATTCCTCTTCGGCAAATAATGCCCAGCATCATACCATCCCCAATTCTGTCCTGCACATGCATTCTGACACACCCACTTCTCATTTACCTACAGTTAGGGCCGGTTCACACTGTAGCGAGGCAGAGCGGCGCGACTTTGCAGGCCGTTCACATCTAGGCGAATTGTCAGGCGACTTGAGTCGCCTGACAATTCGCCTCAATGCTGTGCAAATGGGACCGTTCTAATAAGAGCGAATCGCTTCGCTCCGCATTAGAAAAATGGTCCTTGCACTATTTTTAGGGCGATCTCAGGCGGCTTGCATTGACTTCTATGATAGAAGTCTCCTAGCAAGCCGCTTTGAGATCGCCTAGATCGCCGCATCGCGCCGCTCCGCCTCGCTACAGTGTGAACCCAGCCTAACACTCAGCCTCCCCAATTCGCTTTTGCACATATGGTCTTGTAAGACTGCACTTCTCTACTAAAGCATACTGCCCTGTTCTACCTTCTGCAATCGTCTGCTGCATAGATCAACCCATTAAGGGCCGACTTTCACTCCTATTCTGTGTATATTGCCTACTGTTGGTTCATCTACTGAATATATGCCCCTAGGCAGGTCCCTCCAAAATCCTCTTCAGTGCATGCTCACCATCTACATATAGTCTGGACTCCTCTACTGCACATACTCCCGCCTCTCATATGTAAACCCCACAATACATTTCACTGTCATTTAGGCCTCGTTCACACAGGTGTACTACAGCATAAGGTCTAGTACAGAACTTGACAAAACTTGCTTTAAATCTAGGAGCCAGGTTTCTTTTTTAGCGTAGCGTGGGGTTGTCAGCGCCAAGGTTAAGGCAAGTAATTTGCCCCCCAACCTACTCACAGCAGAGCAGTCCGTCAGTAACTCCACCGTAACACTGTTACATCAGGGCTATAGGCTGGCCAGAAAGAGTGACACTAAACCGGTTATAGGAGGGAAAACTCATTATGCCTAGTGCATCATGATTGCGGCATGTAAAACACCCTCATCTGCTGCCTAATGGAGCTTAAAAGGTGGCCATCGGTGGGTGGCAAAAACATGTCTACTGCACATAAAAAAAATGAAGCCTTAGTGACACTTTAAATAAAGTACAAAAAAAAAAGGTTAAAAGTATTCCAGTGCTGCTGATCTTCTGCTGCCTCTTTGCAGCCACTTCCTGCCTACATGTGTGTCCCCCATGGTGACTATTCATTGCTCTAGTGCAGGGGTGTCAAACTCCATTTCATCGAGGGCCGCATTAGCCGTATGGTTGCCCTAAAAGGGCCGGTTGTATCTTGGGTGCGATACGTAAAAAGTACAGAGTGCAGAACTGAGGTTTATGCTATGTACAGAGTGCAGGGTTCAGGAGTGCGTTGCATACAAAGTTCAGTGGTGTGCAGTGTACAGAATGCAGGGTATAGGGGTGCCCTATGGACAATGTGCAACACCAACCCCATCACCGAAGCATCCTTGCTTCTCTCTTCTACCCTGCCTGGCTCTACTACCTCCCTTTGTAGGCGGCTTTGTCTCACCTTGCAGGGAGTGGAAGCAGAGGGTGAAAGTTGAAGGTGGCAAAATGGAGTTCTGCCACATTCCGGCTGCAAAACTGGGTGCGAGGGCCACATGACAAGGCCTGGAGGGCCGCATTCGGCCCGCGGGCCTTGTGTTTGACATATGTGCTCTAGTGGGTTTCTGGTCACCATGAAATACTGGAGCCCAGCTGCACATAAAGAGTGGTAATTGTTGATGGTGCACAGGGCTTTATCACAATTTTTTGCTTAGCATAAAGATCACGATCCTTGAGGTGTAACATCTTTCACACTAGAAAAACGGGCTAACCTTACTGTTTAGTTTTTTTTTTTCCATTCAAGTGTATTTTTTTCCCAAAAAATTGCCTTTGAAAGACCGCTGCGCAAATACCTTGAGACAAAATATTGCAAAAACCGCCATTTTATTCCCTAGGTTCGATAGATAGAATGCAAAAATACTTTGTTTATAGTTAAAGAAAAAAAAACTCCAGGCAGCCTGCCAAGTTTAACAGCAGTCAGCTTGAGCAGAGAAAGGTTCTTTGCTGAATCGGAGATAGCGAGGGGAGAGGAGGATCGATGGCCGCTCACCAGAATGCGGTTTCTGGTTGCCATGGCGACCTGACGCCCCGGGGATTGTCAAGCCCTGATTTAGTATGCCCATTATTGAAGGCTAAGGCAAGATGGGGTCTGAACCATTTTTAGCTTGTCTGCATGCCGCCTCAGTGGAGAGTAAAGGGTGAAAATCTTTTGAACAGTCTTGCCAAAGGTGGTAAGAAATGGCTGTATTTTGTACCGTTAATGTATTTGTAAACCCAAGCAGTGCAAGTACCAGATTGTTACTTGGTATCAGCATACTGCAAAGTCTGTACAGCAAAGCTTTGAGAAGGGGAAGGAGAAGTAGCACAATGAGCCCATCAGGTGTGCTGCAGTGCAAGAAGCAGGCTGATAAGATTAGCAATGTGCCATTTACCTATTCACTGTCCAGTCACAGGTTGGGAATGGGGGAAAAGACCCTTACAGTGCTGCCCATAATTATTCATACCCCTGGCAAATTTTGACTTAAAGTTACTTTTATTCAACCAGCAAGTAATTTTTTGATGGTAAATGACATAGGTGTCTCCCAAAAGATAATAAGACGATGTACAAGAAGCATTATTGTGGAAAACAAACATTTCTCAGCTTTTATTTACATTTGAGCAAAAAGTGTCCAGTCCAAAATTATTCATACCCTTCTCAATAATCAATAGAAAAGCCTTTATTGGCTATTACAGCAATCAAACGCTTCCTATAATTGCCGACCAGCTTTTTGCATGTCTCCACAAGTATTTTTGCCCATTCATCTTTAGCAATGAGCTCCAAATCTTTCAGGTTGGAGGGTTTTCTTGCCATCACCCTGATCTTTAGCTCCCTCCACAGATTCTCAATTGGATTTAAGTCTGGACTCTGGCTGGGCCATTCCAGAACGTTAATGTTGTCCGATAACCATTTCTTTACCACCTTTGCTGTGTGTTTTGGGTCATTGTCATGCTGAAATGTCCACTGGTGCCCAAGGCAAAGTTTCTCTGCAGACTGCCTGATGTGGTCGTTGAGAATCCTCATGTATTGCTCTTTTTTCATGGTGCCGTTTACTGTCATTAGGTTCCCTGATCCATTGGCTGAAAAACACCCCCAAAGCATTAGGTTCCCACCACCATGTTTGACAGTGGGGATGGTGTTCTTTGGGTTGAAGGCGTCTCCTTTTTTACGCCAAATGACGGAAACATTGTGACTAAACAATTCAATTTTTGTTTCATCTGACCATAACACAGAAGACCAGAAGTATTCTTCTTTGTCCAGATGAGCTTTTGCAAAGGCCAAGCGAGCTTTTGTGTGCCTTATCTGGAGAAATGGCGTCCTCCTTGGTCTGCATCTGTGGAACCCAGCCGTGTGCAGTGTCCGTTGGATTGTCTGCCTTGAGACCTTGCCACCAGCAGAGCCCAGATTCACCAGGATGGCCCTGGTGGTGATACTTGGATTCTTTTTCACCTCTCTAACTATCCTCCTGGCCAGCACAGGTGTCACTTTTGGCTTCCGACCACGTCCTCAGATTTTCCACAGTGCGGAACATCTTGTATTTTTTAATACTTTGTACTGTAGCCACTGGAACTTGAAAACATTTATAAATGGCCTTGTAGCCCTTTCCTGACTTGTGAGCAGCCACAATGCGCAGCCGCAGGTCCTCACTGAGCTCCTTTATCTTAGCCATGACTGTCCACAAACCAACTGGAGAGAGCTGTTTTTCATCCGTTGAGTTGATTAAAACAGCTGTTCCCAATTAATCAGGGTAATAAGGATGCTTTAGAACAGCTTGGACTATTTGGAATGGTATAGAACTTTTGATTTTCCCACAGACAGTTTGTGAAGGGTATGAATAATTTTGGACTGGACACTTTTTGCTCAAATGTAAATAAAAGCTGAGAAATGTTTGTTTTCCACAATAATGCCTCTTGTACATCGTCTTATTATCTTTTGGGAGACACATGTCATTTCCCATCAAAAAATTACTTGCTGGTTAAATAAAAGTAACTTTAAGTCAAAATTTGCCAGGGGTATGAATAATTATGGGCAGCACTGTAAGTGTAAGGCTCCATGCACACAGGACTTTAACCACTTCCTTACTGGGCACTTAAACCCCCCTCCTGCCCAGACCAATTTTCAGGTTTCAGCGCTGTTGCATTTTGAATGACAATTGCGCGGTTGTGCGACGTTGTACCCAAATAAAATTGAAGTCCTTTTTTTCCCACAAATAGAGCTTTCTTTTGGTGTTATTTGATCACCTCTGCGTTTTTTATTTTTTGCGCCATAAACAAAGAGCAACGATTTTGAAAAAATAACAATATTTTTTACTTTTTGCTCTAATAAATATCCAAAAATAAAAAATAAAACAAACAATTATTCATCGGTTTTGGCCGATTTATATTCTTCTACATATTTTTGGTAAAAAAAAAAATCGCACTCGGCGTTTATTGATTGGTTTGCGCAAAAGTTATCGCGTCTACAAACTATGGGAATTGATTTACGGCGTTTTTATTATTATTTTTTTTTTTACTGGTAATGGCGGCGATCTGCGATTTTTATTGGGACTGCGATATTGGGGGGGGACATGTCGGACATTTTTGACACTTTTTTGGGACCAATGACATTTATTCAGCGATCAGAAATTTAAATGTCCACTGATTACTGTGTAAATGTCATTGGCAGTGAAGGGGTTAACCTGAAGGGGGCAGTGAAGGGGTTAAATATGTTCCCTGGGCGTGTTCTAACTGTGGGGGGGCGGGGCTGGCCGGGACATAACAGATCTAACTGATCCCAGTGACAGGGATCAGTAGATCTGCTTGTCCCCTGTCACAGAACGGGGAACCGCCGTGTTTACATCGGCGGTTCCCCGTTCTACAGCTCTGTAAGGCGATCGCGGGTCAGGAGCGGACATCGAGTCCGCCCGACCCGCGGGCACGCCCACGCAGCGTGCGGCGGCGGCGCGCGCGCGCGCCGCCGCTCGTGAGAGCGCGCAGGGGGCGTGTTAAGGGGCGGACGTCAATAGACGTCCTCCCGGAGATTCAGATCCGCGCTGTAGACGTCTTTCGTCTATAGCGCAGATCTCTACTGGTTAAAAAAACACATGCAAAATACGTCAGTAGCTTATCAGTGATTTTTTTTCAGCTTTTACCAGCGTTATATTACCGCCGTTTTTTTTACGTTTTTAAAAAGGGCCAGGGTTTTTTTTCTAATTGATCTAAAACATCCAAAAACATTGGGGATCGACATTGAGCGTTTGAATGTTTTTACAGCTGAAAAACATCTCTCAGAACCCTCTGGCCTTGGGTTTTTTTACAGCTCAAAAACGACACTGCTAAAAACAGTTGATAACAGCCTTTGTGTGCATGAACACATAGGACAACATGGAGGGTTTATTGACTGTAGAAAAAAAAAGTCTGTAGCTAAAAACAGCTAATGTAAAACAGTCAAAAAAATGTCCTGTGTGCATGAGGCCTAAGTGAAACTGAGAAATATTTCCCTGCTAGAAAGGTCTGTGCTGCTTGGCAGAGCAGTTACATTTCAAGACCGGATGGACCAAAATGTGATTAGTTTGGCAGGTAAAATCTCTCTTGCAATAATAGATAGAGATATAGATATTAAAAAACAAAACAGAAGGAAGGCGCACACACCTAGTGCATTACCAAGGATAATTTAAATGAATAGTTAAAAGTGGATACTCACAAAATTGGCGTCACAGAGCCATATAAACAAGGCAAGATAAAAATCAAAGCACAAGGCGGGATAAAAGCTGACACGTTTCGGGGGCGTACCCCCTTAGAGCTACAGCTACCCTGAACGAAACACATCAGCTTTTATCCCGCCTTGTGAGTAGGCACTTTTAACTTTTTTATTTTCATTAAATCATCCTTTGCAATGCACTAGGTGTGTGCGCCTTCCTTCTGTTTTGTTTTTTAGTCACTTTCGGATTTCCCTGTCAAGTTTGCATGTTCTCCCTGTGCCTGCGTGGGTTTCCTCCGGGTACTCCGGTTCCCTCCCACACTCCAAAGACACAGCCGTAAAAAGGCGGCGATATGCGGACACTAGGGGGCGCACGCCCGCCGCACTGCTGAGGAGTGTGCCTGTGGCTCGGGCGGACCCGATATCCGCCGGCGAGCCGCGATGAGCGGCCAAAGGGAAAGAACGGGGAACCGCCGATGTAAACGCGGTGGTTCCCCGCTCTGTTCGTAGGGGCATGAGAGATCTACTGATCCCTGTCACTGGGATCAGTTAGATCTCTCATGCCCATGTTAGCCCAACCCCCCCCACAGTACACACCCAGGGAACACAGTTAACCCCTAGCTCTCCCCCTGCAGGTTAACCCCTTCACTGCCAATGACATTTATACAGTAATCAGAGGACATTTACATTTCTGATCGCTGAATAAATGTCATTGGTCCCAAAAAAGTGTCAAAAATGTCCGACATGTCCGCTGCAATATCGCAGTACCGCTAAAAATCGCAGATCGCCGCCATTACTAGTAAAAAATTTAAAAAAATAAAAACCCCAGAAATTAATTCTCATCATCCGTAAACGCGGCGACTTTAGCGCAAACCAAGCGCCGTTTGCGATTTTTTTTTAGCACAAATATGAGGAATTATATAAATCGGCCAAAAACTGAAAAAGTGTTTTTTTATATATTTTTTTTGGGTTTGAATTTAAGCAAAAAGAAATTAGTTTTTTTTCAAAATTGTCGCTCTTCTTTTGTTTATAGCGGCGATCAGAAATGACACAGAGGCGATCAAATACCACCAAAAGAAAGCTCTATTTGTGGGGAAAAAAGGACGCAAATTTTGTTTGGGTGCAATGTCGCACAACCGCGCAATTGTCAGTTAAAGCAACACAGCGCCGAATCACAAAAAGTGCTCTGGTCCTAAAGCTGGAAAACCTTCCGGTTGGTAAGTGGTTAAAGAAAACCCCTCCACATTTCCCACATGGAGAACTGTCACAAGGCCTGAGAAATACAAATTTACTTACACAAGAAAGGTGAAGGCTACAAGATCAAAGCTTTAGGCCCTGTTCACACCTAAGCCTTTTTCAGTTGATAAAACGCTCAGCTCTGAAGCTCAAGAGCGCCCAACAAGCAAAATCCCATTCATTTCAATGGCTCCTGTTCACATCTGAGCGTTCTGTTGCCTGAAGCAAAACACCTGAAGCTCAAAAAGTAAAGGAGCTTCTTTTTTAGGCAGATTACAGGCGGTTTTCTGTTTTTTACATTGCTAACCTTTTGACTGTGGCAAAGTCCTGCGACTTTCTGCCTGAGAACAAAAACACACTGTGAATGCAGCCTTATCAGTCAGAATACTGTAGCAAAAGTGATACAAAAATGTAACAAAGATGAAACTGCAGCCACCTCACAGAGATGTCCAAGGCCCTCCATGGAAGTTAACACCTCGACAGGTGCGTCTTCTGATAAGGGTTGAAGAAAAAAAAAATTGCCATGCAAGTTCACTGCAGTTAGCTTAAGAAGTGGAAAGCCAAACTGGGGTGATTTTTTCCCGTGACACAATACGGCATACAATGCAGAGGAATAGCATGCATGAGTGTCATCCACCAAGGAAGCCTCTCCTAAAGCCCATGCGCAAAGGCCCGCCTTAAATTTGCCCATGCCCATGCTGAAAAAGAAGACTACTGGTAATCTGTACTCAAGTGATGAGACCAAGATAAAGGTTTTTGCAACTGATGGTGTTGCAAATGTGGGGAGTACAAAGAAAAATGCATGGCGCCAACAGTGAAATATGGTGATGGCAGTGTCTTACTGTGGAGCCGCATGATTGCTGCTGGTGTCGAGGAGCTGCATTTCATTGATGGTATCCATGAGTTAACAGATGTGCTGCTCTATAATGAAAGAGCAGATGCCAACCATCACTCCACACCCTTGGTCGTCATGGACTTTTTCAACATGACAATGATCCAAAACACATAGCTAAGGTCACTGTTGTATTTCTGAAGAAGAACATGGTGAAAGTGATTCAGTGGCCAAGTATGTGTCCTGATTTGAACCCAATCGTACACATATGGAAATTCTGAAGAGACAAGTTGAGCATCACTCTCCATCCAGCTTTTAGGAACTAAAAGAGCTCATTCTTGAAGAATGGAAAACGATAGATGGTGCAATGTCGCCAACTTGTTCATTCCGTGCCTAGAAGACTTGTTGCTTTCCTCACAAATCATGGATTATCAACTAATTTGAATAAAACTGAAGATTTTGTAATCAAGTTATATTACTACTTTCATGTAATGAGCTAAACAAAAGTTCTATAAAAAATTCAGTTTTGTCAAAATTTTGTAAAATTGTTCTTGTGTTCATTGAGATGGAGTATGCCGTCCAGTTCTGGGCACCAGTCCTAAGAAAGGATGTCCTGGAACTGGAAAGGATTCAGAGAAGGGCAACAAAGCTAATTAAGGGATTGGAGGACCCTAGTTATGAGGAAAGATTACAAGCACTGAACTTATTCTCTCTGGAAAAGATGCTCGAGAGCGGATAGGATTTCAATGTACAAATTCTGTACTGGTGACCCCAAATAGAGAAAAAACTATTCCGCGCAAGGGAGCACACAGACATACGGCCATTCAATAAAAATAGAAGAAAGACGGTTTAACCTTAAACTGTGTAGAGGGTTCTTTACAGTATGAGCAGTGAGGATGTGGAATTCTCTTCCACAAGCAGCGGTTTCAGCTGGGAGCATAGATGATTTAAAAAAAACGAATAAATGGGTACCTAAGGGAGCAGAACATTGAGGGATATACAATACTGACATAAAAGCACACACATAGGTTGGACTTGGACTTTTTTCAACCTCACGAACTATGTAACTATATTGATTAAAAATAGGATTTTTTGACTTACCGTAAAATCCTTTTCTCTGAGTTCATTGACAGACGCAGCCTCTTATTCATGACACGTGGGTTTATGCACCTTTTACCAGGAGTAGACTAGGCAGAACGAAAGTTCCGAAAAGCAAGGCTGGCCCCTCCCAGGGGGCCGTCCTCACTCAGTGTATAACCCCTCCGCCCTGCAAAAGCACACCAGTCCGTGACAAGCAGTACAAACTTAACCACAGAGGGGTGGGTGCTGCGTCTGTCAATGAACTCAGAGAAAAGGATTTTACAGTAAGTCAAAAGATCCTATTTTCTCTTACGTTCATTGACAGACGCAGCCTCTTATGACATTTGGGGACGTCCCAAAGCAGTGTTAAACAAAGAAGGGTGGGTAAACAACAACTGTGCCCAACAGAATTTTCCAGCCTACAGTGCCACCAGCAAGACTTTGCGGCCAAAAGCAGCATCCGCAGATGCTGACACATCAACTTTGTAAAACTTAACGTGTGCACCGAGGCCCAAGTAGCCGCCTTGCACACCTGAGACACCGAGGATTGGCGTCAAAAGGCCCAGGAAGTACTAAGCGCCCTGGTGGAATGAGCCGTGAAAGGGGGCTCTTGCCCCCAAACAGCATACGCATGGGTCACAGTCTGTCTGATCCAACAGGATATAGTAGCCGACGAGGCCGCCAAACCTTTGCACGGTCCTTCCGTCAGCACAAAAAGCGCATCAGACCTCCGAAAAGGAGCTGTAGCTGACAAATACACCCGGAGGGCCCTCACTACGTCCAGGGAGTGCAAGGCAATCTCCTTAGGATGTGACGGGTGCGGGCACAAGGAAGGGAGGACAATGTCCTCAATGTGAAAGAAGGAAACCACCTTCGGTAGAAACGAAGGGGAAGGGCGCAGCACCACCTTATCCTTACGTAGGACCAAGTAGGGAAACCTACATGACAAAGCCGCCAATTCAGACACCCGCCTAGCGGATGTAAGGGGCACCAAAAAGGCCACCTTTTGTGACAGCAGGTGTAAGGGGATATCCCTGATCCATTCATAGGGCGGTTTCTGCAGTACAGAAAAACACCAAGTTCAAATCCCACGGTGCCAAAGATGACCATACCTGAGGAGCCACATGCCGTACACCCTGTACAAATGTACGAATCAAAGAATGCGTCGCTAATGGACGCTGAGACAGTATCGCCAGAGCAGAAATCTGACCTTTGAGTGTACTCAATGCCAATTTTTGATCCAGGCCTTGCTGGAGAAAAGCCAGTACCCGAGTCACAGAGAAAGAACGGGGGTTCCAACCCCCCCGCCTCGCACCAGGCAATATAAGCCTTCCAGGTGCGATGACAAATCTTGCGCGAAGTGCACTTGCGTGCCTTAAACATGGTGGAGAGCACTGACTCAGAGACCCCCCATGCCTCAGCACCTGGGACTCAATAGCCAGGCCATCAAAGCCAGCGAGGGTAAAGCAGGGTGCAGGATGGGTCCCTGCGACAGCAGATTTTTGGGAAGCGGGAGCCGCCAGGGAACATCTGTTACCATCCGCACCACGCTGGAGTACCAAGGACGCTGAGGCAAATCCGGAGCCACCAGGATTGTCGGGATTCCCTCCACTTCTATCCTGCGCAACAGCCATGGTAGAAGTTTGAGACGGGGGAAGGCATACAGAAGCCAGTACCGAGACCATGGGGCCCCCAGGGCATCCGTGGCCATCGCCAGCGGATCTCTCGTCCTGCACACGAAGGTCTGCATCTTGTGATTGAATCTGGACGCCAGTAGGTCCACATCTGGCGTGCCCCACTTTCGGCAAATCTGGCGGAACACCTCTGGGTGCAGGGACCATTCTCCCTGGTCCAGTGTCTGGCGACTGAGAAAGTCCGCCTGCCAATTTTCTACGCCCAGAATGTAGATGGAGGAGATTGCTGGCACGTGAAGTTCTGCCCACCTCAGAATATGGGCCGCTTCCGCAGCCGCTGCCGAGCTTCTTGTCCCACCTTGAAGGTTCACGTACGCCCCCGCCGTGGCTTTGTCCGACTGAACCCGAACCGGGAGGCCTTGCGGCCTCCCCGACCAGTGGGAGAGGCAAAGCCTGATCGCCCGTAGCTCCAACACATTGATCGGAAGGCGAGGTTCCTGCGCCGACCAATGGCCCTGGGCAGATAAATGCCCCAGGACTCCCCCAGCCCAATAGGCTGCCATCCGTCGTGACTATTGACCATTCCAGGGGTAGAAATGACTTCCCCAAAGTCATCCCACCAGGTCAATGACCCCCTGGTCTGATGATCCAACCTGATCAGCCGATCCAGGGACAAGGGAGACTTGTCCCACTGCAGCAGGATAGTCCGATGCATGCTGCCTATTTCTGTTCATAAGATTTCACCTCATTTCCTGTCCCAATGATAATTGGATTTTGAAAATTTTAGGTTGTTGTGAAGACAAACCATCAGTGGAGACCCCTTTTGCCAATAACTCTTATAGGAATTAAATTCCCTTCCTAGGTATAGATTTCCTCTCACTTCCTGTCGTCTCCCTCCATTTGTAAGTCGGATGTTTGTAACTAGGGGACCGCCTGTGCTTTTCTATTTTCAGCCTATTCCGATGATGAGTGGTAGCTGCAGGGGAGAGTAGGGAATGATCAACAGCTGGTAAAGCCTGAAATAGTAATAGTTTTTTTTTTTTTTTTTTTAAGACAGCCTAGATCACTTCTACATAAAATTCCAGGGCCCACAGATAAAAATAAAAACAGACTTATAACTTCTTGTACTGCAGCTCTAAGCATGTTTTAACCTGTTTACTCATTGGATTTGCTACACACATTCAAGAACTGAACTAGTTAAACTGCGATCATATCATCCTTAGTGCAGAGTCCTTCTATCCAGTTACTTTCCAATGGGACCCTCTTTCTTGGTTTCCCCATCACTGCCCCTGGGACATGGACAACTCCCATTAGCTGTTCTCTCAGGATCCAGAAGGCTAAACATCAGCCTGAGGGGAGTCAAGGGGACTGAATGGTGAAGGTTAAACTGCAGCAATTAATTAGCAGCTCCAGAAGTGTAAAAAGACAACAGCGAGGAACCTCGATGGGTGCACTCAGGTGAGTAGGGGTCTCTAGGTAATAAAATCTAAATATCAGACAGGATAGGTTGGAGGGAGGCAGGATAGGAAGATACTTTGAAAGCCCATCTGTGAGCAAACCTTATGCTACTAAAAGAAACCTAAATCATTACAGACAAAAATTGTATTGCTCCGTAAACATGCAAAGCAGCAAATGTTAAAATTGAAGCCTACAAGCAGCCAAAAGAAATAAATCAGCCCAAGGGACACAACTTAGTCAGTAGAATGTGTCCCTTGTGCTGATGTCTCTGTTAGTACAAATCTTACTCCAGGGAAAAGCTATAGGTTCACTTTAAAGCCTTTCAAAGCTCAAAATCAATCAATCATTCATGAACTCAAACGATCTGCATTAAAATTTGTTATTCAATATATGAATATATATTTGCTAGTTTGCAATACCATGGCTGGTTTAAAATCGGTCCAGCACATCCCTTTGGCTGGCTTCTGTTGAACAGACAGCAGTACACATGTATGGAAAGTTTGCTGGTTCCTGTAGAACTAGCAGATTTTCAGCTAGTGTGCATTGGGCTTTGTACAAGCAGAGTTACATGAACTTGACTAACAAATTCCAGATAACACTTTATAAAGCAGTTACAGCAAACTTTTTTTATCTTTGGTATAAAGGTTTTACATGAATGAATAAAAGCTGATCATTGTAAGCTCTGTCAGTGTTAAATGTTTTTTCTCAACCCTCCAATACTCACTCACAGGGGCATACTTATGGATACATCCATGCCAAGGGCAGCATTTAACCCCATGAGATGCACAGGGTGCATGTCCCCAAATGCACAATATCTGTGCTGAGAGAGACAAACTTGCATGGTCGTCAAATGGGGAAAAGCAGCTGTATCCGTGCAGCTACTTTATCCTAATAAGACACAATGGGACAGCCTGTGTGTGAATGCATGGAACACCATTTTTTATAGAATCAATTTTCTAAGGTTATTTTGAAATAAACACGAGTTTATGTATGGGTCCGTAATTGCCACAGCCTCGATATGACCGACTAAAAAAATAAATTTCATTATATGTAAAATTAACCCCAAATCTTACACAAAAGACGAACTTCTAACTTTAAACCTAATCCCCAAATTGTACTTCTAGATTTAGACTTAAGTCACTAAGTCTATTGAGCGGTGGTGTTTTATTGACAAGGAGTTAAAAATTCACCGAAAAGAAAAGGTCTCTGGGTATGTATTTGAGCACAAATAAAGTTTTATTGGAATCTTTTAACTAAGATATTTTTTACCACAAGGTACGTAAGTGTGTGTCCGACAGGGTAACACAGAATAATCCTATTTCATCGACGTGCCTATGTCGACGAA
>BLSH010313692.1:519923-544273 GCA_018402905.1 Glandirana rugosa | reverse complement strand
GGTGTGTGAAGAGGAGAACCCGGTAACAGCTCGTTACCGCGGATTCCCGTCATTTTGTGACCGGCTGTGATTGGACACAGCCGGTCACGTGGTAAAGAGCCAATACTATTGGCTCTTCACCGGGGTTGGGCATTGTCCGAGGGACAAGCCCGCCCGCCGATCGCCGCACTGCGCGCCCCCTGGGGCGCGCGCGAGCGGCGTGCACGCCGCTCAGTCGCCATTGATGTCAGTGACCGGCTGTGATAGGACACAGCCGGTCACGCGGTAAAGAGTCAATTTTATTGGCTCTTTACCCCGATCACGGAAGGCCGGGGTCCCGAGGGACACGGCCGGTCCCCGATCGCCGCGATGCGGGCCCCTGAGGGCCCGCAAAGCGGCGAAAACAAGAGGACGTCATATGACGTCCACTTAGGATGGGGAGTCCACCTTGCCGGCGTATTTTTACAATACGCCGGTAAGGAAGTGGTTAAGTCTTGCTGTAATAACTTCAACAAATGTGATAAACCACTAGTCTAGGCTATACAATGCATAAGATGCAGGCAACAACATTCAGTTCTGCTTGTTTTTGAATTACAAGTTACTGAAAAGAACTTCATTTTGTGGATTTTACATAGAGCGGCACAAGGGAGACTCAGCTGTGAAGGACCAATACTTCAATGCAGGATTAGAAATTTAGAACACACCGATGTTTGTATTTTTTACTTCATGTTATAAGGCAGCCAAATCCTAATTTACTTCATGAAGAAAAAATCCACAGACATCTGTGTTTAGTTGAAGGATATGTGAAACAAAAGCTCACAATAAAGCTTGTAATGTAAATGCAATTTGCATCTCTTCATTGACAGAATAGAAAAAAAAAAAAATAGGTAGCTGTATAATAAAAGAAATGGGGGAGGGGGGCACACTCAAGGAATATAGCAAGAATTTAAACTTAATTTCATATCGGCTTCTAGTTTACACATCCAGGCCCTTCCACCAGCTTCCTCACCATAAAGCGAGCACCAAGAGGGAGGATTTACCCAATATGATCATACTCTTATGTATTAAAATAAAAACAGTTAGGGGTAAAAGTGAAGTGGCAATCAAACGAGCTAGAAACGAGATTTCTAGGGCAATTCTGTACAGAGACAACCAAGAACTACAGAACACCCAATGTTCTGCAGGGATACACTACTGATAGAGCAGCAGGTCCACGGAACTGCAGAGCATAGCAAAGAGATGCAGGCATCAAAAAACACCTGAATTGTCAGGTCCTGAAGATCCTAGCAGCACTTTTATCTTTGCAAGAAAGCAAAGACTTGATTCATCTGCAGCAGTATTGAGGAAGTATTTACATGTCTATTATAAAGAGGCACTGTTCTTTGGGATGCATGTACCTCAACAATGGTGTCTCTAAGCCCAATTTGTTGAGTTCAGCAGTACTTGCTGTTAAAAGGAGACATCCAGCCAAAGCTTGCTTGGCTGGGCTTCTACTACGGATCACAGGAGTACAATTCGATTTGCACTCCTGTTAGCCGTTTTCAGCAGAGAGCGGGCTGAAGTCCACTCTGCTGACCTTACAGGAATCAGTCCAGGCACCGCATCAGCACGACAATGGGAGTCGGGATCCACCAGGTGCCTGGACTGACACCAGTCTCAGCCCCTCAGCGAGCCGCTGAGAGCCTGAGATAGGCGCTCCCCGCCCCTCCACAACTCAGTGCTCCAGTGAGTATGGAGGAGCAGAGCAGAGAGCTGCTGATTGACAGACAGCAGCTCTCTGCTAGGGGATCTGTGAGAACTGAGCCATCGGCGGTGTTCCATCGCTCGGTTCTCAGTGTAGAGGCGCCAGGGGACAGATGCAGTATCATACCGATGTTGCATCCACCTAAGGGGGGGACCTTTACTCCTCTCAACGCAACGGCTTTATCCAGAGCATAAGCAATAAAGCTGACAGATCTATGCACTGCATAAAAAAAAAAAGGTCTGTTCATTAAAAGGTCCATTTGTTGACCATGAAACTGAGCTGCAGCATGGTGGCCAAGATCATACAGTGGTTAAACAGGACAGGTTCTACTCACAACAGGCCTCACCATGGTCCACCAAAGTTGAGTGCACTTGCTCAGCATCATATCCAGAGGTTGTGTTTGGGAAATAGACGTGCTGCCAGCATTGCTGCAGTGGTTGAAGGGGTGTCCATGCTCAGATCATACGCCGCAAACTGCATCAAATTGGTCTGCATTGCTGTTGTCCCAGAAAGAAGCCTCTTCTAAAGATGATGCACAAGAAAGCTCGAAAACAATCTGCTGAAGACAAGCAGTCTAAGAACATGGATTACTGGAACCATGTCCTGTGGTGTGATGAGACCAAGATACACTTATTTGGTTCAGATTAATTTATTTTAGTTACTTATATAGCTCCGTCAATTTACGCATCGCTTTACATATACATTGACATCAGTCCCTACCCTCAAGGGGCTTACAATCTAAGGTCCCCAACTGACATTCCTACATATAATAGGGCCAATTTAGACAGGATCTAATTTACCTACCAGCAGGTCTTTGGAGTGTGGGAGGAAACCGAAGTACCCACAGGAAATCCACGCAGGCACAGGGAGAACATGCAAACTCCAAGCAGGTAGTGTCGTGGTTGGGATTCGAACCAGCGACCCTTTTGCTGCCAGGTGAAAGTGCTATCCACTACACCACTGTGTCGCCCTAAATTATGTCAAGCATGTGTGGTGGCAACCAGGTGAGGAGTACAAAGACAAGTGTGCCTTGTCTAGTCAAGCATGGTAGTGGGAGTGTCATGGTCTGGGGCTGCACGAGTGCTGCCGGCACTGGGGAGCTACAGTTCATTGAGGGAACCATGAATGCCAACATGTCCTGTGACATTCTGAAGCAGAGCATGATCCCCTTCCTTCGAAGACTGAACCACAGGGCAGTATTCCATCATCATAACGACCCCAAACACACCTCCAAGACTACCACTACCACTTTAGGTCTAAAGACCAGACCTAAACCCGATTGAGCATCTTCAAAATGGAAGGTGGAGGAGCGCAAGGTCTCTAACATCCACCAGCTCCGTGATGGAGGAGTGGAAGAGGACTCTAGTGGCAACCTGTGAAGCTCTGGTAAACTCCATGCCCAAGAGGGTTAAGGCAGTGCTGGAAAATAATGGTGGCCACACAAAATATTGACACTTTGGGCCCAATTTGTACATCACTTAGGGTGTACTCATTTGTGTTGACAGCGGTTTCGACATTAATGGCTGTGTTGAGTTATTTTGAGGGGACAGCAAATTTACACTGTTATACAAGCTGTACACTCACTACTTTACATAGTGAAGTGTAATGTCTTCAGTGTTCTCACACACAATATATATATATATATATATATATATATATATATATATATATATATATATATATATACACACACACACACACACACATATATATACACACACACACACATACATATACTAGAGTTGCGTGAATAATCGTAAAAGAATCGCAAGTCATAATGGAGACAGTCACTAGAAAAAACTCAGCTCAGGAGATAAGCAGCTTTACACTGGGAAACTTGGCTACACTGGGCGATCCGACTCAGCAAGCCACTGTAAAAAGTATAAGTCAATGTGGGCAGCCTGCCAAGTCTGAGAACATTGTTGATAAAAGAAGCAAAGATACAATGTTTCTACTTTTAAAGGAATGAGCTCCAATGTGTAGAATCATTTTAAGACTAAATCTTTTCTGGCGTTTGTTGCTTACAAGTAAAAATCCAGTATTTTCTGCTAGAAAATTACTTCGAACCCACAAACATTTTTTTAACAGAGACCCTAGAGAATAAAATGGCGGTTGTTGCAATATTTTATGTCACACAGTGTTTACTCAGTTGTCTTTCAAACGCAATTTTTTGGGAAAAATGACACTTCAAAGAAAAAAAAAAAAAACTAAACAGTTAACTGTGTATATGTAAGATGATGTTATGCCTCGAGAATCATGATCTTTATTCAAAGGAAAAAAAATTATGATTCTCATTTTGGCCAGAATCGTGCAGCTCATGTAATAAAAAAAAAAAAAAAAATACATATTATATAGACAGACAGCTCCACATTTAGATGCAGTCTGTCCCTGTAGTAGTGGAGCCAGTACCTACCGAAAGTCAGCCCAGTTTATCAGAAACCCAAAACCCTCCTTACACCAGTTTCTCAGCCACTTGTTTAACTCCCTGAGCCTCCTTGCCTCTATGGTCTAGCTTGTGGCACAAGTCGTATGTCTAAAAAAACTACCTAGTAGGGTTTTTTTTTCTTAATCTGGCACATCATTTTTTTTCTATCACACTTCAACTTCTTTGCTTTTGTCATTTGTACCGATACATACCAGGATGTAACATGGGGTCCCATCATGGATTCTACCCCCCCCCCAGGCAGCCAGGAAAATTAAGATTTATTCTAAAAGCATGGCATTAATTAAAAAGCTGTATCTGTAATTTTATGGAGAATAGAGAAAAGTTTAAAAAAATGGGCAGGATCCTGAAGTTCAGTTTTAAAGTTTGTTTTCTTTAGGACACTTAGTGCTTGAGGTTGTTGCGAATTATCTGCAGATTTTCTAAGGAATTGGAATAGGAACTGATAAAATGTAGTCTTGTATATCAAGCTTTCTGAATATTTGCAATCTGCATAATTTACCAGAGTTTATTGCCTGTAATTGCTAGCACTTGACAATCCTGCAGCATCAGTAAATGATTGATTCAGCTTTTATAGCTAATGTACAAATCTTTGACATCTGCTGTCTGAGATCTCCCTGTTCTCAGAAGAGATTATCCTCTGTATATTTGACAGACTAGAATAATTAAAGCATGGTGTCCTGCCTTTGGTTTGCTAGCTAACTTTTGTAATGCTCTGTACAGCTGTCATTTAATCCATAGCACATATTTCATTAACTCCAGTCTTTATCAAGAACCTTATTTGCAGAAGAAACCGATTGCTCAAGATATTGTCAGATGTGTAAACGTGACATGCAGAGGAGGAGATTGCTTAACCCAACTGTGATGGGGAGTGATCCCCATTCTAAGCTGCTACATGGTAACAAAAAGGGAATTTGGCAGTAGTTTGAGGCAATGGGCACTGCTGCCAACTATCACCGCCTGGGTGCTTACAACCTCAGAGTGCTGGACAGTGCACCCACTGGTAAGATGGGGAGACATTGTGTGCACACTATAGATGGCTATGCTCAGGAGCTAGCACTGGGTTCTGACTATCATTACAGAATACACTGTACAACAATACTATATAACTGGTTGGGCGAGGGAAGGGGCAGGGGCTGTAGCACACACAAGAGCAGCATCTCTTTGGATATTCAATTGTTAAAAAGTCTAACACTATTTTTCCTGACAAACATGGGTAACAAGTGAAGGCAAAAAAAATGCTTTTGACTGAATAGTAATTAAATCTTAGCTGTTTGGCTGCCAATCTCATACAAGTTTGCACTCACATAAATCTGTCTTTTTGGACATTTAAACAGGATGACACGCCACTGTTGTACACAAGTGGGTGTAAAGTATATTCATAATTGTATGCCAAATCTTACCTTTATTAGACAGACATTTGTAGTAAGCTTTAGCATACTGACTTCTATAGTCACAAAAAAGTTGCACGGCCCTTGTGCCAAGGTTTTTAAAGCTGGCTAACAGTTATGGGTGAGATTTGTTCAGACCTGCATTAACATGCATTACATTTACATTCCCCTCCCTTAGATAGGCCCAGCACAGTTTATTGGTTATGCTCAATACTCATCAATGTAGCACACAGGGGATAGGGTTGATTTCACAAGTTTAAAGTACATGACTGTGTACTGTAGTGAACCAAACGTGAAAAAGAGCAGGTGTTTATACATTATAGCATGATAAAAGAATGACCATTAAACTAAAACTGCTGGAGTGTATCATTAGCGATGACTGAGCATCAACATAAATCATCAGACCAATACTTTGAGCGATAACTGATGCCTCAGGTAGTCAGATGCACCCATTATTTTCCAGGAACTATTTTTCAACCTGTTACAAATCCCCCACATAGCAGGTTCCAAACCCTTTCCTCTTCTATGAAAAGCAACAAAGTATTAGATGTACACGTGTCGATGCTAAAGACAGAAAAGATGGGCAGGACAAAGATTTCTCTGAGCAAATTATTTGGGAAGGTATTTGTTTGTTTACTGCCAGCAAATTAACCAATTTAACTCACCAGGTTAAAAAAAAAAAAATCAGTTTATCACTGTAGATAAAGTCTGGTAGCCCAACAGACCTAAATAAGTCCATCCTCTGCTGACAGCTGCAAAGTTGGACCCCTGCTCTCTGTGGAAGCAGTGGTGTCTCTAGAGAGGTTCCCCATGCTGCAATCAGCGTTAGAGATTGCAGTCAGAAGGATCACTGCTTCTCCACAGAAAAAGATCCCACAACGCAGCACGCTGGAAGGGTATTAGCCATATATGGATGAACGTTTGGCTGGTTCAGCAAGGACCGGCCAAATTTCGATCCATGTATGGACAGGCCTGTTCTATCAATCGACTAACAACCAGCCTGTTGGAAACTTCTCTCAATCAGCACCGGCAGTGCCAACAAGTGTATTCTGACAGTGGGGAAACCTCCCTCAAGGAATACGATAGCTCAGTGGGACAGAAATTGAGTTCTTTTGTTCAACCTGCTGGTTGACAAAAAAAATAAAAATAAATAAATAAATAATGACTCGTGTATGGCCAGCCTTAGACTATGACTTATTAAAAAAGGAAAAACAGACATTACCACCTTTTGCTTAGATGCACCTGGAATGTATTTGCCTAATTTGAACCGAGTGTTTAATTCACTGCCCTGAGGTACTAAAAGTAAATAGCAGCTCTTGCTACTATTCACCTGTTTCTCCAGCACTGTTCAACTCATCGCTTTATGATCCTTTTCCAGGTTAAATGATGTTAAGCCTCAATTAACTATCTTCCCATGATCCGGAAAGTCAAATCAATATTCCATCTACTTTTACGTAATAGGTTTGCAAACAATGGTGCCAGGGCATCATGTGCAAATGATCTCTGCAGTTTTCAGAACCCATTCACCCCCCCAAAGAAGAAAGAGAACCCGGGACGAAAAACTGGACCCAAGACCACTGACTAATAAGAGAAAAAAAAATGCAATATACAGTATAATGATCATCTGAATTTCCAACATGCACAATTAACTCCCGTGTCCTAAGGTTATCAATGATTTAGGTAAGGTGTGGGTGGGTTGCGCTGCTCAACAGTCATGAATAAAAAGCACTGCCAAAACAATAAACAAAAATCACAACCAAACTATTCATTAGGTTTTCTTAAAGCAGAACTCCGGGATTTTCAAAAAATCCCCCATTAGTACACTCCCCTACTAGGGGGTGCGCATCTTCACTGGCCTCACAATTCGATTAGGATTATCAGGTCAACATGAATCACTCCCCTCATTCTGCAGCCAAGCCCACTAAGCAGTGACACACAACTTGTTTTCTCTCTTCTCCAGACACAATAGGAGATAAACATTTTCCCCTTACTTTCTTTAATCGTTACTGATCTGTACACACAACCAATAATGATATATTATATGCACTGCACTCTGCTGTGACTGAGATCTTTCTAGCAGCAATCAGTGCTGGTTTGGTGTATGAGAACATACTCAGCCGCACCACAGAAAGAGTTGAAAAGTTTTACATCAGTATGTAGCACAAGTAAATGTCAGCATGAAAAAATACAAAAGTGCAGCTCTAACTTACTAATCAATAACACAATAATGGTGGAAACCCTCTAATGTATGGAAATCTCAATACACTTCAATATTACCACATCTATGATATGTAACATCACATATAATACACATCACACTAAAAAGAAAAGATAAAAATTACTGCAAACTTTGCAGGGATGGTGGAAACCCCTCATACAGATATTTAGCAGTGGACGGTGTCTACTGCTCATCAGTGCAGCCTCTTAAGTGCCGTCATACCAGTGCCCACCAGAGCCGCTTGTCAGTGCCCATCAGTGCGCTCATACGTGCCCACCAGGTGCCGCTCATCAGCGCCCACCAGGTGCCGCTCATCAGCGCCCACCAGGTGCCGCTCATCAGCGCCCACCAGGTGCCGCTCATCAGCGCCCATCAGTCCAGTCATACCAGCGCCGCTTATGAGTGCCCACCAGTGCCCATGGCCGCTAATCAATGCTGCTCAGTGCCCACCAGTGCGCTTATTGTCCATTGCCGCTTATCAGTGCCCATCAGTGCAGTCATACCAGTGCTACTCATCAGTGCCGCTTATCAGTGTGGAGGAAGAGGTGGAGAGAAAGGGAGCGGTGTTTTCACATAGCAGACATGCCAGGCATACCAGTAATTCCTGGCATGCCTGCTACACCAATGTAACTTGTGATCCCCATGCCCGCATTGTAATAGACAGCACAGAGTGCACTGTTCCAAAGCAGGGATAGGAGGAGAGAGAGCGGTGTTCTCACATAGCAGACATGCCAGGCATACCAGGAATTTCTGGCATGCCTGCTATGTGAAAACACTGCTCTCTCTCCTCCTATCCCCGCATTGTGATAGACAGCACAGTGTGCACTGTTCCAATGCGGGGATAGGAGAGAAAGCGAGCAGTGTTTTCACAGACATGCCAGGCATACCAGGAATTTCTGGCATAGCTGAGACATCTGCTCTGTTGATGAGGAGGGCGGGGGCTATGCTGGCAGGGAGGAGGAGGGAGCAGGAGAAGAAACCACCTCTAAGCAGCACAGGCCGGGGGCTGTGAGACCCCCTCCGCCCACTACAGTGAGCAGGGTGGAAATACAAGTCCCTGTTTGTGTTAGAAAAACTACAAGTGGGCATGTCAGACCGCTGCTAGCAGTACAGGATGGAGAGGCTCCAGAGGTCGTGCACACAGGAAATCACATGGGGAATAACGTTTTTATAGCAACTTCAGCAGGCTATTGCAGAGGAACTACAGAGCTCAGCGGAAGATGGATGGCATAGTTGGTGAAGGTAGGAGATCAGCAACAAGACATGGAAAAAAGTTATTTCTGCTTCAAGCTGCCCATACACCAAGTTCCTTTTGGAATATACTAAGCGAAAGATGCAGAGCTACATTCTTAATTCTGCCCCTATTGAGAATTGACAATATATCAGCAATAATGTACACCAGCAACAGCTTCAGTTAAAGTGAACCTGGCATCAAAATAGAAGGTCTGTTTCCTAATTAGATCACTGCAGTGCTCCCCCATTTAAAAAATGTCACACAGCCACAAGTAGCAGAAACAGCTCAATTGGGGGGGGGGGGGGGAAGAATACTCCTTTCCACCTCTATCCAAAAATAATAAAAAACAATTTGTAACATCTTCCCGACCACGCTATAGCCAAAGCACAGACACAGCTGGGGCCAATCCCAGCTGATTACTTGTAAACATATTTGCTGGTTTTCAGCATTCCTTTCCTCATGCGATGTAACAGCGTGATGAGGAGAGCAAATATTGCAGGGGATACGTACATAGTTATCAGGCCACTGATCATCAGTGCCGCCCCATCAGTGAAGATAAATGATTTGCAAAATGTTATAACCGTCACTAAGAAAAACTCGCTCTTCAAAATTTTCGGTCTTTTTTCATTTATTTAGCAAAAAATAAAAACCCAGTGGTGATTTAAGATTACCAAAAGAAAGCTCTGTCTCAAAAAAAAAAAAAAAAAGATAGAAATGTCATATGGGTACAGTGTTGCATGACTGCGCAATTGTCATTCAAATTGTGACAGTGCTGAAAATTGGCCTGGGCAGGAATGGGGGTTAAAGTTCTCAGTACTGAAGTGGTTAAAGTGGAGTTCCGCCCATTAAAAAGTCAGCAGCTACAAAAAGTGTAGCTGCTGACTTTTGACACTTACCTGTCCCACGGTCCAGCGATGCTCCTCTCCACGGCACCGCCATTACAACTGTGGGCGCCCAGCTGAGGCTTAACAGCCAGGCACGAGCTGTGCTGCGCGTTCTGTATGGCCGGGCAATCTTCTGGGACCTGTGACGTGTCCCAGAAGTTTGCAGGGAGGGGAGGTGAACTTCCTTCAGGCGCTGCAGTGCCAAGGGCGGAAGTAGGAGCTGGGTACCTGGGTAATGCGCCCCCCCCCCACAAAAATGACATGCCAAATGTGGCATGTCAGGGGGTCACCAGCACTTAAAATAGAAGTTGCACTTTTGGGTGGAACTCGGCTTTAAGCTAAACAGTTACGTTAGATGAATTGTGTTAATTACATATGAGCCTTACATGTACAAAGATACATGACAATGTTGCAAGTATAGCACTTTCCAGCACTATGTCTGTCTACTTTCAATTGCAGCTAATACATTAACTTTTGTTACAAGGCAATTCTGTGGCATGATGCAAACACAAGTAAGATTTTTCTGCTATAGAAGTAACATTTTTAAAAGAGTCTATAACCATTTTTTCAGTCTAGGAAATGTAGGGAACAATTTCAATACAGGTCTGACATGCCTGTTAGAGATTTCCCTTTAATTCCTGTCCTGATTGGTGCAGTGCAGCCATTAGAAAAACAAAGTATATCAGCAACAAACCACTGTTTATTCATGATTCATTGCCTCCTGAAAATGTATCAGGCTAAAAACACAAGCATCATAATATAAAATCTATAAACAGATTAGTTAATCTGATGAGAATATAACCTGTTGATTGTGTTCCAAACCAAATTCAGTAAGAATGTTAATTTAATTCAGGTAAATAAAAAAAAATAATAAATACTCATATGTAAAACGCTGTAAGCGCTATGAAAGGCCCTGTGTATGAATCAGTAGTTTGACCTTACAAATAAAAAAACACACCTACTTACAAAATAAACTACAGAGTAGAGCTGCATGATTCTGGATAAAATGAGAATCTTTTTTTTTTTTCTTTTTTTGCTTAGAAGATCACTATTCTCAGTGTAACCTCTTTCACATTATACAAAAAACAATTGGGCTAACTTTTTTCTTTTTGCTGTTAATTGGTATATTTTGCCTGAAAAAATTGCATTCGAAAGACCGCTGCGCAAATACAGCGTGACAAAATATTGCAACGATTGACATTTTATTCGCTAAGGTCTCTGCTAAAAAAGCATATATAATGTTTGGGGGTACCAAGTAGTTTTCTATCAAAAAATTCAGGATTATAAACTTGTAAGCAACAAGAAAAGGCTCAGTCTGTGGTTAAACTGGGCTAATTTGCAGACCTAAGTTCATCCCTTTGATTTGTAAATGAACAGAAAGATACAATGTTTCTTTTTAGCTCTCTTTCAGCGCTTTGATTTTGTTGCAGGGAACGGTTTTACACTTGCATCCTGGATTGGTTGAATGGAGATTTTTTTAACGTTTAATCGCGCAGCTCTACTACAGAAGTATGTTTTAAAAACATGCACTGTGCTTCAGGGAGCCATGCAAGTGGTGCAGGAAAATTAGCAATATCATTCCCTCTTTAAAAACTCCATATGAAGTTTGTTACAGACAGTAAGAAACTGAATGGAAACTTCTAAATGGACTGTCAACAGTATATTCTCAATGCACTTTTCTGAAATTATAAAAATGATCATCTTATATCACTGTATATAAAAAGAAATGAACAATGAACTTTCAGAATTTTCCTCTGAGGTATAAATAATCCCCTCACCTCTGACCGTTAATCACCTGAAGAGATTAAATCTGACAAACATCAGCGATTGGGACTATTTTGTAAGCACTGCTACTGTACTATAATCCATACTACAAATAGATGACTAAAACTTCAAAGCTACCAAGAACATTAATCCCACACCAAAAGACTTGCAAGATTTATGGCCATCAGGCATCTGAACAAAGACCAATGCGGTCCAAACACATAAATATTCACGCAAACCCTAGAGCAAAGGCATACGTTTATTGCATAAACCAGGTTAGTAAACCGATACAAAATTCTCAAACACCGTCCAATTACAATATCTGTTGGAAGCTTGTATCCGAGAGCAGTGCTAGTTCCCACTTAATGACCAGTGGTAGCTAATAATAGCAAAGTTCAGGTAGAGATGACACCCAGTGAGATGAAATAAAAAGATTATGGAAAGGTATGATTCCGTACTAGGCTGTACTGTGCACTCCTTCAGACCATCCTGGGTATCCCGTCTCATTCAGGCATACAAAAAAAAAAAAAAAATGCTAGAGATAGTGTATTACCTCCAAGGTTTATTAACATGCCCCCCGCTAAAAACACACTTACAAGAATGTAAAATGGAAAGAACAAGCGCCCCTTCTCCCTCCTAAAATAAAGTGCAAATTTGTGAGCGTTCCCTCTATGGGACACACACACACACACACTAGTATGGGGGGCAGCTCACCTCGGACAAAAAGAACGCTACAAAATGCATACACAATATTAATAAGCGCCTCCCCTAAAGTATGATGAAAAAAACAATCTATAAATAAGTGCAATGAAAAAGTGATAAATCAAAGTCCATAAATCAGATATCTTCATGCCATCTGAATACACATATAACAGTGCAAAATCTTCAAAAGGTGACTTGTGCTTTAAAGTGCTCAAGAAGGTGCTCAAGTATTATTCCAGGTGCAATGTGACAAAAACCGTGCCAGACCCCCTTTTTGTCCCCACTCACCAAAACGTGTTGACCTACTGCTTTTCAGTCAGAGGTCACACAAACTTATGTCAGTGGGGAGAGACTGGATAGGAACAGGATGCCCGAACCTCTGGAACAACACTTAGTCTTCCATAAAGGGTGTCCTCTGGATAACTCGAATCAAGCAGAAAAACAACCTCATGTGCAGACTGTACCAAATCGCTTTATTCCGCCATTAAAATCATACTCACAGAATAGCAGAAATAAAAACGCCTTATAAATCATATGATGTCAGCAAACAACGTGCGTTTCAAGCTCTCCTACCACCGGAAGCGACATCGACGGCTGCGTCGACCGGAAATGACGTTGACGCGTTTCGCCCTTTGAATAGGGCGTCATCACTTACAAGAATCAATGATAAAAACTTGCATCAAACGTATTTTACATCACCGCACACCAGTACACAACTTGGGCTTCTCTCACAAGACCGCTGCTTCGTTTCCTGGTGCTGGAATGCACACATCACTTCCTGTTGCCGCCGGGTCACGGCTGATGCGTTTCATCACCACGACTTCGCCTGAGGGCCCTCACGCTGCGTTTTACAAACTGATTGTGTGGGTGTTAACATACACACCGCAAACAGTTTGCATGGACAGGCTGCAATTTTGACGCACTGTGGATTTGCAGCAAATTTGCACTGCATTTAGTGTGAACCAAGCCCTACTGATGAACGCTTAGGCCCGCAACACTTGTGCAACTTGGGACTGCAAAGTCACATGACAACTCGTACTCTGATTTCCAATGAGTACCATTCATATCTGTGCGACTTCAAATAGTCCCTGCACTACTTTGATGAGATTTGAGGTGCATAGACCAAGTTTATACAGGCATTGCTTAAAGTCACTTCAAAACTGCAGCAAAAATCTGCAGCAAAATTGCGCGACTTTTAGGTCGCACAAGTGTGAAAGGGGCCTTAACCAGTCTCTGATTCTACAGACTAAGGACTCATTCATACTGGACAAAAGTTTTTGAGAAACACAAAAGCTGATTAAACTCACTTTAATCAACCCCCCACCTCAATGAAGTCAAAGAGGTATTAAAACACAAAATCAAAAATAAAATACATTCCAGCTTACCAATCATTAGATGTAGTGGCTCCATCTATCTTCTTTTCTTGGGCTTCTTTCCCTCAGTTTTCAACTGATGATCTGCCCAGTAACACATCTGTATTAAGAGTGTCCCTACTCTGGAAGAATGAGGACATCTGGACAGCATCACTTTAAATCTGGAAGGGGAGTGATAGATGTACTAGCACAGGGCTCCACAAGCTCCAGGTAGCCATGGTGACCAGAGGTTATTACCTGGCACCTGGGCTGCCACCAGAATGCTCCCCACACCACGTGCACCCCCTCCCACTATGTATCCCAAGCTCTGCTTGCCCATCTGCAGCCACACGTCCGCTCTCTTTCCATTCTAGTTTTTGACCCGGAAGTGCCGTGTGACGTCATTTCTGGGTGCCCGTCAACCGTTTCCCTAGCTATCAAGTACGGGAAAGAACGTAATGCAGTGCAATTATTATTGTACAGGATTTCTATAGTGCCGACAGTTTGCGCAGTGATTTACAATTCTAGTGCAGACCGCACAATTACAATACAATTCAGTACAGGAGAAATCAGAGGGCCCTGCTCATTAGAGCTTACAATCTAGAAGTGAGGATCAAGTGATACGAAACGGCAATAACTGTGGGGGGTGAGCTGATGGAGAAAGTGCAGTGGTTATTAGGTGGAGGCATGATAGGCTTCGCTGAAGAAAAAAGTTTTCAGGGATCGCCTGAAAGTGGATAGATTTGGGGACAGTCTGACAGATTGTGGTATGGAATTCCACGGGATGGGAGAGGCTCGGGACAAGTCCTGGAGGCGAATATGGGATGAGGTGATGAGGGAGCTAGAGAGCAAGAGGTCTTGGGAGGAACGAAGAGGACAATTAGGTTGGTATTTAGAGACTAGGCTAGTGATGTAGTTGGAAGAAGAGTTGTGGTTGACTTTGTAACATGTTAGTATTTTCAATTTAGTTATTTGGGCGAGTGGCAGCCAATGAAGGGATTGGCAGAGAGGGGTGGCAGACACTGAGCGGTTTGTAAGGTGGAGGACTCTGGCAGCAGTACTTAATGATGGACTGAAGAGGGGATAGTCTATTTAAAGCAGGGCTTGACAAATTTGCTTTGAATCTAGGAGCCAGCTAAAAAAGTTAGGAGCCAGTTTTTTTTAGAGTAGTGTGGGGGTTGTCAGCGCCCGGGATAAGGCAAGTCATTTGTGCCCCACCTTACTCACAGCAGAGTAGCCAGTCAATAACTCCAACGTAACACAACGTTACATGAGGGTTATAGGCTGGCCAGAAAGAGTGAAACTCCTCATTGTGCCTATAATGCATTGTGACTGCGGCATGTAAAACCACCTCATCTGCTGCCTAATGCAGCTAAAGGGTGGCAATACATGTCTCTACTGCACATCTAAATGAACCCTTAGTGACACTTTAAATTAAAATACAAAAAAAAAGGATGAAAAGTATTTGAACACTGCTGATCTTCTGCTGCCTCTTTGCAGCCACTTCCTGCCTACATCTGTATCACCCACGGGGAATATTCATTGCTCTGGTGAGTTTCCGGTCACTATGAAATACTGGAGCTTAGCTGCACAAAGTGATAATTGTTGATGGTACACAGGGCTTTATCACAATTGTGATGCTTAGAATAAAGATCACGATTCTCTTAGTGTAATATCTTCCACATTATACAAAAAAATTAGGCAAACTTTACGATGTTAGTTTTTTTTTTTAAATCATTAAAGTGTCTTTATTCCAAAAAAGATTTCATTTGAAAGACCGCTGCGGAAATACCATGTGACATAAAATATTGCAACAACCGCCATTTTATTCTCTGCTAGGACTCTGCTAAAAATATAAATAATGTTTGGGGGTTTCAAGTAATGTTCTAGCAGAAAATTGTTTTTTTCTACTTGTAAGTAACAAATGTTAAAGGTTTAGTCTTCAAGTGGTTAAACTTCCCTTATCTAGAGGCCGGAGTAAATTCCTTTGATCTCCACAAAGATACATTGTATCTTGAGTTTATAGTTAGCGTGTTGGCCGGTTGTGTTTTTTTTTCTCTTTACAGCTGTCAGCTTAGAGCAGAGAACAGCTTGTAGATGCGGTTACACAGTGAGGGGAGAGAAGTATCGGAAGCCACTCGCTAGGACGCGATTTCTGGTTGCCATGGCGACCGGGTTTGTCGAGCTCTGATTTAAATGTAGACCAATGAGGAGGGAGTTGCAGAAGTCGAGACGAGAGATGACCAGGGAGCGAATCAGGAGCTTTGTGGTTTCATTGGTTAGGAAGGGCCATATTTTAGAGATGACGCAGAGGTTGAGGCGGCAAGCTTTGGAAAGTAATTGGATCTGGGGCCAAAAGGAGAGTTCAGAGTCCAGGATAACACCTAGCACCCTGACATGTGGGGATGGATGGTTGTGCCATTGCTCTTGACAGAAAAGTCAGGGGAAAAGGCACATGGGGGGATTATGAGTTCGGTTATGAACAAGCTGAGTTTGAGTAAGTGGTGTGACATCCAGGCAGATATGTCTGTCAGTGCGATGTGCATTGCTTCCCATTCAGTGTAGCACAGAGGAGAAATGCAGGCTCTCGAAAGCTCTGTACTAACGATCCAATTATCGTACGACTGCTTCGAAAGCGGTATTTTCCGTCCGATTTTCGGATCGTGTGAAGGGGGCATAACTGGCCAAATAACCAAAAAAAAAAAAAAAAAGTATGCAGCCATCACATCTAAGCCATGGTAATCTGCACTATAATAAGCGTTTGCTTTTGGGTTTAATATGGTTTCAAATCCAATGAAAACTAAAAGCTCTAACTAGCTCCTCTTCGCTAAGAGGCAAATCAGAATCAGACAGTACCACTGGAGATTCCTGGGAAATCTTTCCAAGAAGTTGGTTATGGCACATGACTTAATAGAATGCTGCAGCAACAAATATAAGGGCAGGGATTTCCTAAACATAATGTAGGGTTTTGCAAAGGAAACAAAAAAAGTGAAAGTATTAAAAAAAAAAAAGTGTTTTCTTGTGTAAAAATGAATTTAAGGGAAGATCTTAGACACTTGACAGCAAATTAAATGATTACCATCCAACCAAGCCATTAATGTACAGTGCAAATTACAATACTATATACACACACACCATGACCCAGTACTGCCATCTACTGCACTCACTCCTTCCTGTCAATCCTGATTTTCCAGAAAAATTGACTGCAGGCGTGATCACATTGCAAATATTTAGGCAAGACACAGCAATGTACACACACAAGGTTATATTAAGAAAGATTTAACAAATTAGATTTTAACATGATCTTAAAAAAAGGTAACTTTCTTTTAACTGTTCACTATACATTTTAATACGTAAAATAAAGAAGGTGTTTACTATGACCTGTATATATAAATATATTACAGCCAATAACACAAAGGTAAAGTGTGTCTTACATTGTAAGCATCAACTTAACGCTAAATGTTGCATTCCCTTAAATTCATTTCCCCTTAAGATAAACGAAGTACAATAGCAAACTAGAATACACACAACTAAGACACCAGAAAACGGTAGATCGTAGGACATTGTACTGTAGAACGCAATACAATGTCCTTATGGAACACATTCTATAAACAAATATTGTTCAAAGTTCCATTTCTTAGGAGCACCGACTACTTGATTTTAAGCTTTGTCTGATCATTTAGAAATGTCAAAACGCATCTTATGCATACGTGATCTATTCAGAAGATATCTGAAGAAAAACGACACTGTAAAATGCTTACTACATAAAAAACTACACTTCAAGCCAACTTCTAACTCTCCGACAGCACAATTACAGTCAGCTATACATGCCTAGCAGCAAACCAGGTTCACTGTGACTGGATCAAATCATTTATGGATCATTTGTCAATATACCAAACCTAACTACAGTGAAATAAGCAGTGCATTTGAAAAATAAAACATGTCAGAAGCAGCTTTCTAGCAGTATGTGCATTATATATATTAGACAAACAGAAGGACAAAAACTCTAACCAGCATACATCTTTGCAGAACACATCTGGTCAGGAATCAAAACTTATTTCTATGAAGTAAGCTTTGAGTGTTGCTGAAACAGAAATGAAATACTGTACATTTAAGCAGAGATTTCACCTTGAGGAAACAAAACACGCTGGTCAGATGTTCATCATCTGAACATGAATGAGGTGGCCCAACACACCCACCACTGATATCATAACAATGACTTGAAAACAAAGATTGTAATGCTTCATGTACACTGCTGCTGGAAAAAGTTTAGGAGCAGTTGGGTATTTTTTCCAGCTGCCCCTGAACTCTCCTTTTATCTTATCAGTACATGTACTGCTAAGTAACTCACCTTGAGTAGCATTTTGTTTAGAGGCATTTTTCATTAGAAAAAAAAAAGCTTCTAGACACAACACGGGTAAACGTGGCATGCAAAACGCGGCTAAACTGACCTTTTTAAACAGCAGTCTCTAGCTGTCGCGTTAAATCATTCAACAAAGGTTAAACAACGTCCCCTGTAAATTAAGGCTTAAATGTACACGGGATGCTTTTTCAACCTCTCCTGAATTATGTTTTTGATGGCTAGAAACCGACGCTTAAAAACAGCGGTTTAGCCACATTTAGCCATGTTTGCGTCTAGGAGTGTTTTGCTTTTTTTTTAATGAAAAAACGTGTAAACAAAATGCGGCTAAACGTGAGTTACCTAGTTTAGCAGCGTTTACAAACAGTTACAGGCATTTCACATTTTAAATGCCTCAACTTCCACCCGAATGCTTTTTTTGGGTTCCAAAAAAAGCTTCTAAACTCAGCTGCCTAGAAACAACCCTGTGTGCATGTACTGATAAGATGAGAGTTCAGGGGCAGCTCAAACAAATGCCCAACTGCTCCTAAACTTACCAGCAGCGGTGTACATGAGGCCTTAGGCTACAGTCACTCTTACCTCCTGTGTTTAGTTAAAGTGGATGTAAACCCACCACCCACCCAGTATAAAGCAATGACACAGTATTAATGTATATATGCATGCAAGCCTTCTGCATCTATCCCTACCTTTCAAATGTCCTTCCTGTAAGCACTAGCAGCTCTGTAAAACTCTGAAATCTGAGGGTGTCTGTGTTTGCTGGAGTTTGGTGGGTGGAGTTGTGATGTCATAAGCCTCCCCACCCACCTCTATACTGAGACATTGAGGAGGGGGGTGTGTAAAACTTTCTCTGCTATGTGAAGGAGATAAGCAAATTGCTTGTCACTCTCAGAGCAAGGGGCGGATCGACTGTGTATTTCCCTGTTAGTCAGACTTTCTCTTCCTGAAAAAGATAAGCTCATTACTCACAGTTGGTTTAACTTTTTGTGGCAAGACTGGGCACAGATGATATGACATGCTATACTCTACCAGGCAGAATTATTAATTCAATTTTTTTTTTTTTGGGTTTACATCCACTTTAAGGAGAAATGATCTAAGTAGTATAAAACAAACTTTATGCTTCCCAGATCACTTTCATCTGCATTTTAATGTATGTGTCTTTACATGCATTTAGCCGTGTTCACGGTATCTAATCTGACCCGGACACAGAGCTTTATTTTCTCTAAACGCAGCTAAAGTGAATACACCTAAAATGTGGGCAAACAGTGTGAATTCCAAAATTCATATACATTGCATGCAAATACATGTATGTCACTGCCGGAGTGAATGAAGCCTAACCTAACTGCAGAAAAATGTGACTAACTCCTTTGTAAATACTGTACTGTAGACAAACCACTGTGGAAAAATGGAAACCTCCAGTAAGGCCTCATACACAGACGTTATTTAACGCCGCCTTTGAGCATTTTTTTTGCAGCTCTTCATGTTATTCAATGGACCCATACAAACACTGACATTTTTGAGCTGCAGATAGCGTCAACATTAGTTGAGCTGAAAGCAGAACCCACAGCCAGCGCGTTCTGAAGCTGCAGTGTTAGAGCGTTTTTGACACTAAGCCCGCAAAACGCTCACTAAACGCGCATTAACGCCACATTAGCGCATTAACCAGCGTTTTTAGCTCCGGCGTTTTCGGGTTAAAAAATAGCACCTATTGACACCGACACTCACTAACGTGCATTAACGCTGATGCCAAACACAGACGAAATTGCGTTTTTGACACCGATCCCGATGTTTAGCTATTACGTCCCTTAATGATTCCGACAACCCAGGAAGCCCTGTGTAAAGAAACCTTTCCTAGGAGAGGCCCACACTGATGATTCTCATTCTGTATACATAAATCTTGGCTGTCATGTTTGAACTCTTGTTCCAATATGCTGTGTCTCTTACCTGGAACAAGCATGAATGATATACAGATGTCTGGCTGTACATATATGTATACTTTGTCTATTTAGTCACAGTACTAAGGCAGACAACTTATCTACACAATGGGATTACCACTAACAGCACACCACTCCCCATCATATAGGTCTCAATAATGTTTGTTTTAATAATTCACATTCTGGCATCACTCGCGGGTAGGTACTAAACATGGCTATTTCTGTAATATTCAACTCTTAAAGACCCCCTCCTCCAGGTAGGAAGGGAAAAAAATATATAGCCCTTTAACACCCCCCCCCCCCCTCTGAAAAATGCTGATTAGGCCTAGAAGGTAACAAAATTCCCTATCCCTCTCTCTATGCTACCCAATTGCCTCGGTGCTCTCACATTGACATCAAGTAAAAAGTAGGGCCAATTGTTCTGCACTGTATGTGAGGAGCCAGAGAGATGAGCAGACTGCCACAAGGAGGGGAAAGTAAAGTTATTACAACTTATTCTTCCAACCCTTTAACATTTAACCCTTGCCCTACTGTAAGGACAGATTTTTCTACAATCCCAGAGTTCAGCTTTAAAGTATATAACTAAAGGCAAATCTTTCTATATTTTTCATGCATACGATTTTCTGCTGTGTTCATACCGCATTTAAAAAAGCAACCGACTACATCTGGTGTAAATGAGTATTAAAGAGGTACTTTAACCCTTTTTCCCCCCTCTAATCCCTTCCACCTTAAGCAGGGTTACCTACAAAAAGCCCTCCCGCCCAGTGAAACCAGCACTGTCCTGCTGACATGCCACCACCTACATCATTGGGAGCTGTCTCCTTGGGGTTCTTGCAGCCAGCTCCCCCCCCCCCCAAATGATGCACAAAGTCTGTCCTGTGGCCATAGTAGGTCCCTACAGTCTCCTGAGATATGTGACAGGAGGCTGCAAGAGCAGGAAATCGTCATTGGCACCCAAGTGCTAAAGGAGGCAGAGGGGTGGGGTGGAGAAAAGTAAACAGCAGAGTATGAGTTTTTTATAAAGAGTGGAGGAAGGTCGTTTTTAGGAGTGAGGGTTCGCTTAGACTGACCATACATAATACAATTTTCTTATTCAATTTCCTTAATATTTACCTTTAACTATGTAGTGCAAGGGCCTGTATGATTACACATTGAAATGTAAATTTGACCTCATATTATAAGGTTTTGGTAAATCTAAAAGGAAAATTGCACAAGTAAATTGTATAATACATGGTAGCCTTACACCACAATTTGTGTTCACAGTTTCTACATGTATTTTTTTCTGAATAATGTTCTCATTTATTCGCTAAGTAAGTTGCTCTTACATGTGTTCATGTTCATGCACATTTGCAGTGTAGCTGCTCGTGTTTACGGTACAGAAAAAAAAAAAAAAAAAAAAAAGAAAAGCAGCATGTCACGCTTTGTTCAAACGCACATGAAAGCACTAATGGTATAAACTAGGCACCTTGGAATACATTAATTTTATAGCATGTGTGTTTGTACCGAATTAAAAAAAAAAAACGCACCCGACTACATCTATGACACATTAGCCATGTGGGCCAGTTCACATCAGAACACGGTACAGGAAAAAGCGCGTTCTCCATGCCGCAGGTGAACACGGAGATGCATGTGGGTGCCAATGAATTGTTAATGGCACCCCAAACGCAGCACATTTGCATCCAACAAATATCATGTACCATGTGGTTTCAGTGTTGCGAGTTGTGAATAAATAGTTCCTGCACTATGTTTTTCTGCATTCCAGTGCGTTGTGCATCCCATTAAAATAAATGGGCTGTTGGGAACACAAGGGGAACGTGCATGGTTTTGCCCTTAAAGGAGAAGTACAGCCAAAGCTCATTTGGATATACTTCTCCTGTGGATCACAAGAGTGTGCAGTTCATTTTGCACTCATGTGACCCATTTCAGCAGACAACGGGCTGAAGTCCACCGTCTGCTGATGCCACAGAGGCGGCCCAGGCTCAGACAAGACTGATACATTGGAGTTGGGATCCGTCCACATGCTTGGATCGGCACCCATCTCAGCCAGATGCCGAGAGGCTGCAGCTGCTCCCTCCACAGCCCAGCACTCCAGTGAGTGAGGAGGGGACAGAGCAGTAAATGACAGTCACTGGGGGAGCTGTGAGAACCGAGTGATCGGCGGTGTTCGATCACTTGGTTCCCAGTGCTCGACAGGGGACAGATGTTGCATCCACCTAGGCAAGTGTAAATCTGCAAAAAAGGAAACTTAAAAAGGAATGCACTCAGTTCTGGACTCCTGTGACACAGATTCAGCAGACCGTAGGCTAAAGCCTGCTGTCAGCTGATGTCATAGAGCTGATCCTGAGTTAAAGAGCAAGTCCACCCTAAAACTGAAATCCCTGAATCTAAATACATATTCACAATCTAACACTAACCTATCTAGCACTGTAAAGAGATCAGCATACATACCATGTTTTGAAGCCAATTCACCCGATCTCCAGCGGCGGAAGCTCTGCAGAGAACACATCTGACAATGGCTGTGAAGTCACCAATAGACTTAATATGGGGCTTCCTTGTCGGCTGTGTCCTCTGCACCCGCCTCCACAGTGAAGCTGCAGGTAACAGCTGAGCGTGGGATCAGGTCGGATTGGCTTCAGAAAAGGTATGTATAATGTCTAATTTACAAGGCTAGATAGGTTAGTGTTAGATCGTGGAGGTCTGTATATGCAGAGATTTTAGTGTTAGGGCCAGTTCACACCACATGAAGTCCAGTGCTTTTTTTTTTTTATGTATCAAAAATGCATGGAAAGTAGGTTATATGGCTTTCAATGGCATAGTTCACTCCAGTGTGTTACAGTTCCAGAAAATAAAAGTAGAACTTGCTGCATTTTTTCTGCACTGAGCTGTACTAGAACGCAGTAAAATGTATCGGACTGTACCAGAAACGCACGAAAAAAGAACCGAAACTGGCCCTTAAGGGTAAGAAAAAAGCACCGGACTGCATTTCTATGGTGTGAACTGTGGGATCCAACAATTTGCAGATGGCTCAGCCCCTCAGTGATCCACTAGGAGCCTGAACCAGCAGCTGACTCGCAGTCCAGTGAGCGCTGGAGGGACAGAGCAGAGAGCTGGTGGCTGACAGCCATGCTCAGAATGGACCTCAGAACTGAGCAATGAGCTGTGTTTGATCGCTCGCAGCACTGGATTGATGCTGCAGCCATCTAGGCAAGTTCAGATTCAGAATACTTCTGATTAAAGTATGTTTATTATGGTGGTACCCTCACCCCAATGAAAAGTTTAGTCTTTGGCACAGTTGAGCTGTATGAGAAGGCAGGATGGAGGTAGTGAAGTTCCCCGGAGGGTATGAGTCTCACCTGCAGCACCAGGGGCTCCGGGTTGAAGGACAGGGTGAGCAGCAGCTGCATGCGTTCGGCGTCCTTAAGGTTCTTGAGCAGGAAGCTGCCGGAATCCTTGGTCTCGGCATAGCGGCGGACCAGCCTGTCTAGCAGTCTCTGCGATGGGCAGTGCACCAGATCGGACCATCCCTCCACCACGTCCGGGGTGAGCAGGCGGACGTCTCCGTTGAGGCGGGCGAAGTCGGTCTTGTACATGGCCTGGAGCAGGTCACAGCGGGGCCGGCTGGTGGCTTTCTTACAGATCTTCTGGTCTAGGTCGGCCAGCTCTTGGTTGGAGCCCAGGCGTTTGAGGACGACCCTGCGGCTGCCCTCGCGGGGCTCCCCGTACTGGGCGAAGTGCACGTTCTTGACGTTGAAGAAGTCGAGGAGGCGGAGCCGGCTCCAGCCCTCGAAGCTCAGCTGCCCGTTCATGAACTTGCGGCACCAGCTGGTCCCGAAGCACGCCGGGCACTTATTGAGGCTGAGGAAGCGGCGCTCGGTCAGCTCGTTCCGCTGGAAGGAGGCGAGCAGGGAGTGTGTGTTCATCAGCATGACGACCAGCAGGCTGGCGGCGAACAGCAGCTTCACGTAGCGGTACAGGCGGCCGAACTTGAGCGAAACAGGAACAAAGCGAGTTCAAGCCGGCGGACATGGCGATGCACTTCGACGACAAGCGGCGGTCGGACGACCAGCAGTACGACTACTTGTGTGTGAGGGACGAGCGGAGGAAGGTCGCCTTGCTCGACTGGCTCGCGGCGAAGGAGTCGGAGTTATTCACGGGCCGCACGAAGCCCTGGTCGACCACGGCGTTCAAGTACTTGCCCGTCGACTCGAAGCTCCCGACCTCGGCCGAGGCGGAGGAGCTGAAGAAGTTGCAGTTCTTGCACGTGAAGCGGGTCATGCCCCTCGGGGCGCTCCCGTCGGCGTCCCAGCAGGAGTTTGCGGACCCGAGGTTGGTTCTCGACCGGCTGGAT
>BLSH010313692.1:491837-502376 GCA_018402905.1 Glandirana rugosa | reverse complement strand
CCTTACCAATGAGACCTACAATGCAAGGAGTACACAAAAAGCACTTCACTTGCTGATTGGCCGGATGAAACAGAAGATTAAAGATCATTTGTACTCCATAGTATGTAAACCATCTTTACGTTTTATTTGCATACTGTCATGAGTGGGGTTTTGCACCTGGCATTAATACCATCGGCATATTCATATTACTTGAAAAAACAACAGCGTTCCATATTTCACTTGATGTTGAAGGACAGGAATGACAGCTTGGGTTAATGTTTGTTTTGTAGGGGTCTCCTTTGTGGTGTAATGCTCCAAGCTACAGGAGATCATTTTGTTGATGCTTTCAAAAAATATGCTTGTGCCGTTTTAGCATATAACCAACCACGACACTACCTGCCTGGAGTTTGCATGTTCTCCCTGTGCCTACGTGGGTTTCCTCCGGGTACTCCGGTTTCCTCCCACACTCCAAAGACATGCTGGTAGGTAAATTAGATCCTGTCTAAATTGTCCCTAGTATATGTATGAATGTGAGTTAGGGACTTTAGATTGTAAGCTCCTTGAGGGTAGAGACTGATGTGAATGTAAAATATATATGTAAAGCGCTGCGTAAATTGACGGCGCTATATAAGTACCTAAAATAAATAAAATAAAATAAATATAGCATGCAGTAACTTTATGTTTGTTTAATTAGGAGGATGCAAATTGTTCCCGATGCAATCAGACTGAAAGAAAGGGGAAAAAAAGCAATCCTCTAGATTAAAAGGCTTGAAATTCCTGACAGTATTGTTAATTCATTCAACAGATTTTATCGGTAATCTGCCATAAATATTATGACGAATTCATTTGGGTGCATTTACTAAAACTGGTGCACACAGAATCTGTGCAGTAATCAATCAGCTTTTTTGATCAAATAAGCATTGACAATAACACCAAACCTGGAAGCTGATTTTATGATGCACAGCTGCACCAGATGCGGTGTGCACCAGTTTTTGTAAATGCTCCCCATTGTGTGGGATGTGGGGTAGAATAAACAGGTATCATGCAGTTCAGTGCCATGAATCAGGTTATACTTTGCTATGCATGTCCACATACCTGCTACTGCTTTGGCATCACACACTCCCTGGAATTCGTAAAGACTGGTGCAGACAGATTTAGCAATAGTGTCTCTCATGAGTTCTAAAAGAGGCATACGCCAAATTCAGGTACCTGTCTAGAACTTTGACTTGTATTTGGCGCATGCTGCGCCACTTTTAGAATGCACATGAGACACTTTTGCAAAAATTGTCTGCTCCAGTTTCTCTTTCTGTACATTGAAAGAGAGTTGATCTTAATTATCTCCACTTTCGTAACATATGAACTGTTGGTATTTTATTTTGACATTGCCGCATTCATTGCGCCACAGTTTAAAAGTGGCACTTTTTTAAAAGATTTTTATTGACTTATTATTATTATTTCAGGTACTTATATAGCGCTGTCAATTTACGCAGTGCTTTACATATATATTATACATTCAGTCCCTACCATCAAGGAGCTTACAATCTAAGGTCTCTAACTCACATTCATACATATACTAGGGCCAATTTAGACAGGAGCCAGTTAACCTACCAGCATGTCTTTGGAGTGTGGGAGGAAACCGGAGTAACTGAAGGAAACCCACACAGGTACTGGGAGAGCATGCAAAGTCCAGGCAGGTAGTGTCATGGTTGGGAGTCGAACCAGTGACTCTTTTGCTGCCTGGTAAAAGTGCTATCCACTACACCACTGTGCCACCCCCATACAAGCCCATTAAGCATACAAGCCAATGTACATTAGAAGGTATAAAGTGGCGCATTTAAGAACTACCTGAATTTGGTGCACGAGTTGCTGAAACAGAAGTGTCAGAAATGCTTCATGAATTTGGTGCAATACATTACCAAAAGGTAGCTTTTTTTAATCCCCCCTCCCCCCAATTGCATCTGACATATGTAGTGAACATTGCCATGGAGGTAAGTAAATGTTAAAGCACATGTTAGCCCTAACAATGAGTGTGTCTTATTTGTTCTTTTGGTCTATTAAATATACCATTGTAAGCGTTTTGTTAAAGCTATTGGGTAAGTGGAATAAAACGACCTGTTGATTGCGCCAGAAATCTAGTAAGTTGATAAATTCATGTGCTTTCTGCCTCTTCTCCATTGTTATCAGTTAATGTTGTTTCCAGCTACCTCTGTGGACTTTGGAACTACCCCCTCCACGGGTTATGGAAAAGATGAGAGAGAGTGTTCTATAGTCCTAACACATTTCCTGTCCTAGGGTAACAATGCTGCTCCTCCACATATATTGTATGGTGAGTGAGAGTTGCCACCCTAGGGCCAGACATGTGTTACTGGCCGGATTACCAAGTGAAAATAAAAGAAAAAAGCCTGTAAAAGAGAGCTATTGCAGCCACCATATCTAAGGACTGGTAAGTTATAATATATTGCATTTTTGTTCTTGAGTTTAGGTAGGAACCAATCCGCAGTCCTGACCTAGCCCACTGTTGTACTGGATGCCTCCTGACCTGTGCTCAAGTTGATCTATGAGTTCTGCCCAGTACCAGCTCCATACTCTGAGTGACCCCCAATTGCCTGAACTGCTGCTTCACTCTATTTCTTTGTGGTACTTTCTGGAACCCTTAAGTAATGATGCAAATCTTTTTATTTGATGATGATTTGTACGTTTAGAATACTTGTGATAGTTGAATAATCATCATCCTTAAAATTTGTTCAGCCAGGTGGTCCAGAAAAACAGAAAGTTTGACAAGCCTTATATGTAAGAGCGTATCAGGGTATGACAGATACTCTGTATTAAGATATAAGGGGCCTATTAGACCCCTAATGTCTCCTCTGTCTCTACCCCATACCTATTAGGGCCAGAGAGTCCCAGATCTCCTGCTTACCTGGCCAGTTCTGCTAGTATGTGACAACTCTCAGCTCCGAAGTGGTCAGTTAGACCCCTTTCACACCAAGGCGTTTTTCAGGTGCTTTTGTGCTAAAAATAGAGACTAAAAAACGCCTGAAAAACTCCCCCCTAATACACCCCAGTGTGAAAGCCGAGTGCTTTCACACTGGGGTGGTGCGCTTATGGGACGGTAAAAAAAGTCTTGCAAGCCGCATCTTTGCAGCGGTGTGGGAGCGATGTATTCACCGCTCCTATATCGCCCCTGCCCATTAAAAACAATGGGGCAGCTCTCCCGAAGCGATGAACACCGCTTCGGGAGCACTGTAAACCAGCACTTTTAACCCTTGTTTAACCCCTTGTGGGGGGGTTAAAAGCGCACTGCTATAACGAGTGGTAAAGCACCGCAAATTAGTGGCGTTTTACCGCTAACGCTCGGGCGGCCCCGGTGTGAAAGGAGCCTTACTGATTACTGCTCACTCTCCATCCTGATTGCCTCTATAGCAGTACCCAGCTCACAAAGGACTAACGTGATCTGGAGACCATATGGTATTGTATATGAAACATAAAAACATAGGATATTTCACAATTTGAATTCAACATACAAATTGAGTCAACTGTTTCACAAGCTAAGGAGATAAAACTTTATTTTTTTATTTATCTTCTGACAACAAAGGTCAATGTCAATTAAAAATTCACATGAGTCCCTGTCTCTTATCTTATGCAGTTGACTAAAACAATCAGCCTTGGTTCACATTATGAACCGCATGTGAATTGCACAGGAAGCGCACTGCATTCTTGTTCAATTCACATGCTTTTCAGTGCGGTCGGATTTGATCCCATTCCTTTTGAATGAAGTCGTGCATTTATCGATTTTGGAACTGCACTGCAACCAGATAGCATGGCACTTTTGTACCATGTGATCCAATGTGATCTGGTGCAGGCAAATGCATTGCCTTTGTGGCCTGCATTTGGGGTGTTGTTAAAATTGCACTGAAACCCACTGCAGATGACAAGGGCAGTACGATTTGAATGTGGTGCAGGAAACACACACAGATTGCGGGGTTTCCTGCACCGCATTAGTGTGAACCTAGGCTAATTGCTATGAAGATCTGTTTCAGGCAAGTTACACTCCTGGATCCACCCAATGTAATTCTTAAACCACCACAAAGCTGATGAATTCACCTGGAGAACATGATGAACAAAATGCATAAACAGAGGTTATCTTTAGTGAGAGCCATATAAAAATGATCAGTAGAGAGAAAATTTAAAAAACTCCAGGTAGCTGCACTCCAAAAGAGATCCGTTCAGCGTACATCAGAGATCAAAGAACATGGTATGGCAAAGAAGACACCGTGGGGATACAGCAGTCAACACGTTTCTTGTCTCAACACTTAAGGCTCATAAACACGATGCAACGGTCGTACAACAACGGTCTTACAACAGCTTGTTGTATAATAATCCGACCGTTAGTACGCGCGATTACAACAGCCAACATTCAGCAGTCGTATTACAGAAGTTGGCTGAGCAGACTAGAAAACTTTTGTTAGCCAACAAGCTGATGTATGACTGTTGACTTGTGTGTACGGAAGTTGGCCCAACAAAAGATGTATGTGCAAAACACGCATGCTCGGAAGTCAGGAACGCCCGGAAGTGTTTGGTCGTGTAAACCTGCATTCCTAATTCACAAATCACATTCACCTGAACTTCCTCTTTAGATGCTTGTAACACGTCACTATGTTCGGCTTTGTTGAATGACTACTTGACTCCTGTCAGTATGCTAGACACAATAGCCAACAGCCGATTTTGGGCAAAAGTTGAACGTGCAGTCGTACGACTGTTGCACCGTGTGTACGAGGTATTACTCATGACTGCCAAATATTATAGACAGCTAACTGTG
Source organism: Glandirana rugosa (assembly GCA_018402905.1). Lineage (NCBI taxonomy): Eukaryota > Metazoa > Chordata > Amphibia > Anura > Ranidae > Glandirana > Glandirana rugosa. Next base: position 497,581 of record BLSH010313692.1, on the reverse strand, counting down.
TATGCATATCTTGACTTTTCCTATAAAAGTAAAGCTTCACTCTGCCTCCGCAGCCTCTCTATTGATCCTTCAATGTGATAAGCAGCCTCATTGACCAATGGGGAAGTATAAGTCTTTGGACCAAAAAGGTTGAGATTTGCATATAGGCCTATATCACTAGATTTAGGGCCGGTTCACATTGTAGCGAGGCGGAGCGGCGCGATGCGGCGCTCCAGGCGATCTCAAAGCGGCTTGCTAGGAGACTTCTATCATAGAAGTCAATGCAAGCCGCCTGAGATCGCCCTAAAAATAGTGCAGGGACCATTTTTCTAATGCAGAGCGAAGCGATTTGCTCCTATTAGAACGGTCCCATTTGCACAGCATTGAGGCGAATTGTCAGGCGACTCAAGTCGCCTGACAATTCGCCTAGATGTGAACGGGGCGCGAAGTCGCGCCGCTCCGCCCCGCTGCAGTGTGAACCGGCCCTTACTGATTGCATAATGACATGCAGTAATTGCACTGCTTTGTGAAAGGTTTAATAACAATCAATTTTGTATTGTCCAGCAAGTTGGCCATTATCCCCCATGACTTAAATGGGATAGTATAAATTCAGAATACTTCTGTTAGATTTGTGCAGCCAAGCATTTATGCACCCCAGATATAGTAAAAAGTTGAGCACAGGACCCCAGGTTACAAACTGCTTAATTTTAGAATGCTGATTGCATGTGTTAGAACACCATTAGTTAGTAAAATATAAAGTATGTGAGCATTTAGATGGTTTCCTAAAGCCTTAATGATATCTGATTTCTATGGACAGCATTTTAAGCAGGTCACAGATTTGATGAGCATGTTTCCTTTGTAATTATATTTATCAGTGGCAGATTATTTACTTGCAAAATAAATGGCTCCATCTCTAGTAAAGACTTCAGAATGAAGATTTTTCTATAATTTGTGTAAGTATCCTACACTAGCTGTTCGTCCTTGTGCTGTGTCTAATAACAGACTGCTCTTGAGCAACCAACAGACTTAGTTAACCTCTGTGAAAATGAAGTGGAATGTAGTGTAAGCTTTAGAAATAATGAACTGCACAAACACTCTGAAAGCACGCAGGCAATTTGTAGACTATACATTTATCTAATCCTGTGAATATATCAGATTGTTATGTTTTAGTAACAGCAAAAGGCATCAAAAGTGGATGTTACAAACACCCACTCTGAAATTTGTAGCAACGATGATTCTAAATGAAAAATGTATTGATTACATCTAAATGTTTCCAGTATATTTAACGGTAACATATCCAAATATTTTTTTCTTGCCTTTTTTTTTTTAGCGTGTGAACTATACAAGTAAACTTAAACTAATTTCCTAAACTATATAGATAGACTCCTATCCTCCCTCTCCTCATTAACCCAATATGAAGTAATTACCTTGTACATACACACTTACTTGACAGCAGTTCAAGGCTTACTGAGCACTTGTACTGATGTTACTTTTAACACTTAGCCACAGAAGTAGGGAAGGACCTGTGTGGCAGCCCTACTGATTATCTGCCTTTGCTTGAGGATTAAACCAGTAGCACCCCCTGCAACAATACAATACAAGGACTAGAGTTGGAGTGAGCCCTGAACTGCTAAAAGAACCCATTTGCAGTGTTGGCAGGTGTAGTTCTCACTCCATTCATTAGGTGGTGTCTTGCCATGTGTGGATGGAGTGGGACGATGTTTCCCTAAGACCCCTTTCACACTTGTGCGAGTTGTCCTGCGATTTGGGACTGCAAAGTCTCATGACAAGTCATTCCCCATTATTTCCAATGAGTACCATTCATATCTGTATGACTTTCAAGTCGTGCCGACTTCAAAGTAGTCCCTGCATTACTTTAGTCCAACTTTGATGCAACTTGAGGTCCATAGACTTCAATGTTAAACCCTCAAAGTCTAATGCAAATCGCACCTGAATAATATAGATGCGATTTATGTACTACTTCTGTACGGCTGTGTAATATGTTTTCATTGAGTTGCAACAAAGTCAGATCAAAGTCGTACTGATCCCAAATCACGTCAAAATCGGGTCGCACAAGGGTGAAAGGGGCCTAGGCATCACAAGGAGAGCAACTGTCCAACTGGATGCTACAATCCCCAGTGGCTTTATGTGGCCATCTTGGATGGGAAAGCCTTTATAAATAGGGGACCCTGCCAGGATTTGCATTTGCGAGTAGATAGAATAGGGACAGGAACCTGCTCATTAGAAACAGAGATTTAGTGCCAGGGAAAGGTTCCATTACAAGGAGGGCAAATGTACAGATATCGCGGGACACCCCTCAAGTACCAGTCACCAGAGCTGCTTAGACCCTCCTGAAATTCCAGCTGAGTCTGCCACCCTGCCAGTCAGCCAACTCACGCGCAGATGGTGTCCCAGTCAAGTAGGCTTTGCTGATAGTGAGCCATACAGTGTCTGGAATACTTCTGCATATGTATGTGTTGATGCTATGTGGCCTGTCGGAATTGCCAGTAAGACCATTACTGTCCACATTACCTCAGGGATATAAGTGCCTACACCTGCATCCTGTTGGGGGCTGTTCTGTGGCTGAGCAAAGTATTAATCTTACCTGTTGCTACAAGCGTTACTTCCTCTGCTACTACAAGTACTACTACTTCTCTTGGTATAAGTGTTACTGCCATAAGTGTGTGCAGGGGATGTGCCTGGGCACACCCTAATCACTCACTGTGCAGTCTCAAATCCCCCAACTGCCCAGGTTTCCCCCCCCCGTGTTGCGCTCCCCCATTCTTCCCACAGTGCTGCTGGCTTCCCTTCTCTCCACTCCTCTCCTGAAACATCCTGTGATGTTTCAGGATGGAGAGTGGGGGAAGGGGCTAGTCAATATGTCATTTACCGGTGCTTTCCTTTTCCAAATGAACATGTTGAACACACTGACTCATTGTGTTCATTCCTAACTGAAACATAGTAAAGTGTGTTTCTATGCTTCAGTATGTCAATGAATAGGAAGCCGCTCAGCACTGAGCACTACCCATTCATTTGTTTGAACTAGATGGACTTGTGTCTTTTTTCAACCAGATTAATTATGTAACTATGTGGCTTCACAGAGCCTGGGGACCTGTCATTCACTGTCCAGTGCAGCTAAGGCTGCAGAGAAAGGCATGTGTGTTTGAGCTTTGGGGTGCATACCCTAATGCAATAGGCTGTGCACACCTATGGTTACTGCACCTGTTAATTGCAAGTACTACTGCACCTGTTACCACTAGTGCTAATGCCAACTGTGTTGTTAGCTTTACTAAAACTGGAAAGTGCAAAATCTGGTGCAGCTCTGCATAGAATCCAATCAGCTTCCAGGTTTAATTGTCAACACTTAATTGAACAAGCTGAAGTAAAGCCTCGTACACACATTGCGACGGTCATACGACCAAAATCGTATGTTGGCTGTTGTATCTCGCATACTGACATGCACTAAGTGATCGTACAACCAACCGAACGTAGTGACGTGTTACGAGCGTATAGAGAGGAAGTTCAGGTGCATGTGATTTGTAAATTAGGAACGTAGGTTTACATGAACGGACACTTCCGGGCGTTCCTGACTTCAGAGCATGCGTGTTTTTGCACATACAACTTGTTGGACCAACCTCTCTGTACACACGGTACAACAGTCATATGACCGCTTGTTGTACAACCAAAGTTTTCTAGTCTGCTCATCCAACTTCTGTTGTACGAACATTGCACATCGGCTGTTCTAATCGCACGTACTAACGGTCGGATGATTGTACAACAAGCGGTCGTACGTTTTCATACGACCGTCGCACCATGTGTACAGGGCTTCAGAAGCTGATTGGCTACTATGCACAGCTACATCAGATTCTGAGTGCTCTAGTTTTAGTAAATCTCCCCCAATGTGTTGGTGTGAAAAGGTGCACTGGGATAAGGTAAAAGGTAGGGCATGCTGAATTTTAATGCAGTTGCAATGCACTACAGCACATTATAACGCGCTTTGGTGCATAGAAACGAATTAACTGTAATTCTGTGACATTTAAATAAAATAAACATAGAGCATACCATGCACCCACTATGGTGAATGGACCCCTAGGTATAAGTGCGCTGGAGTGATTTCTGAATACTAGGTAACTGAGGAAAGCAAGGGGGAAAAATTGGCTAGGTTAGGAAAGAAGTTTTGGTGCCCTTTAAAGTGTAGGTCAGGACAGAAATAGTTAAAAAACGCATATGTAGTACATCTCTGCAATATTTGCACATTATCCCACGTGTTATCCCTTTAAATACCCTGCCAATAAAGAACCACTGATTGTTGATCTGCGCTCATTTTCTACTGTGGGCTGACTTACACAAAGCCTTTTCTGGACCGAAATTGCAACAAATAGTATCAGCTCTGCATGGTTGAGTTTTGCGAAACTACAGAATACCTCCCTTCTCGTCATCTCCACAAGATAGGAAGTGTTTGGTAGTCCAAGTTAAAAGCTAGGAAGGCTGATTAGACTTCTTGAAATAACACAGGTTTCAAGACAGCTCTGGGTCATCAGGATTTTTTTTTTCATTTATGGAACAGATTTAACACACTTTTTAATTGCATATCCCAAAACAGAGTGAATAAAAGAAGGTCATTGTCAGGGGTTGATATATTTAAAAGTGGACCTTTAGGCTGGATTCACACCATTGCGGTGCGAATTCCAGCTCTGTTGCCTGTTAGAAGGAGAGGAGACCCTGTTTAGCGGCTCCTGTCTGTTCTCACAACGCGTCAGCTGGCTGGAGGGGGGGTGCAGTGAGGAGGGGAAAATATCCCCGTTCAATGCAGAACACATATGCAAATTAGATGTATTCCCATTGAACTAAATGGGGCTGTAATTCGTACCGCACTGCACAGAAAAGAAGTACCTATGTGAACTGGACACATTGAAAACAACATGTTTTCAAGTGTCCTGCAAATTGGATGCGGTGTAAGCCACATCCAATTCGCATAGGTGTGAACCCAGCCTAAAAGAAACAACACTCTAAGCACTATGCTGAATATTGATAATAATGATACTTTTCATAATGTTTTTGTAATGTTTTCATAAAGGAAAGCTCGCTTTAATTAACATCCTATTTTGGATTTACAGTATCAAAAAAAGAATCCATATGTGAGGCTGCAAATGAAAATGTTTCTGTGATATTTTAGTGATGCAGAGGCTCTGATGTATAGATTTTCCGAACATACTGATTTTTCATTCATATGGGATGTTTACACCTGGCAGTATTGCAATACCACAACAGGACATGAATTCGGGCACTGATTACCCACAAGGTTAACTTGGCAAATGAAAAGATTTGATTTCCAAGGGCAGGCAGAAGTGCTAGATAATGCTTTGTGCCTGATCCTCTGAAGATTCATTATGCAAATGTGTGAAATTGTCTAATTCTGAAGGCTGGACTGCATTCAGCGATTAGAAAATGGCCTCAGCCACCTCTGCCATGAGCAGCAGTGATCAGATCATCTACCTAAAACAGATGAAACTAAGGCAGACTACCACAGTCCTCAATGTATAACAAATAACACAAAAGTACATTTATGATTTACATGAAAACACAATAAACAATATGTAACTCCTGACACCATCAGACGGAATCAAAGTAGACAAAATCCATCTACTAGACTAGTGACGACGAGTACCGTCTCCACCGACTCCGGTAAAAGATTAGCGACTTACGTCAGGTCGGAAGTCTTAATCTGTTAAAGTGTGTAAACGTATTACTTAGAAGTCTCCTAG
>BLSH010313692.1:438734-464821 GCA_018402905.1 Glandirana rugosa | reverse complement strand
CTCAATACAAAAAAAAATACCATGTTGGCTACCTCCTCCTACTCCTCTACCACCGCCACTTCCACCTACACTACCACGGTCACGGCCTAGTCAACCTCTAGGCTCCTACTCCACATCCACCCCCCTTCCCATTTTTTTACTTGATTTTAATTTATTTTCCCTATCCCCATTTATTTGTAGGGCACTTGCCCTAGTTTGAAGATGATTTTAGAACAGTTATATGGTTTCTACCGTTAATTAATACTTTTCAGACACAGTTTGAAGATGATCCACATTCACCTCCATTTTTGCTTTTTTTTGTTTTTATTTTTTTTTAAATATTTAAAGTTATTTCCCTGTCCCCATTTTTTTTGTAGGGCACTTGCCCTACCCTTACCCCCATTTTACTTCCTTTTGCAGCCCTCTGGGGCTTTCTAGGACTTTGCTACAGCCATTTTTGTGCCTAAAAGTTTGGGTCCCCATTGATTTCAATGGGGTTCGTTGTCCGTGCGATCGTTCGGGTTCCGTCCGGACCCGGACCCGGACTTTGTCCCGAAGTTCGGACAGACCAGCAGAATCCGAACGTCCAGGTGTTCGCTCAACTCTAGTGGTCACTGATGGGTGACGGGTGTCTGGAGGTGGTCACTGATGGTTGACCGGTGTCTGGTGGTGATCACTAATGAGTGATGGGTGACTGGCGGTGGTCATAGATGCGTGACGGGTGACTGGCGGTGGTCACTGATGGGTGACAGGTGACTGGCGGTGGTCACTGATGGGTGATGGGTGACTGGCGGTGGTCAGTGATGGGTGATGGGTGACTGGCGATGGTCAGTGTTGGGTGACTGGCGGTGGTCAGTGATGGGTGACGGGTGACATGCCACGGTCACTGATGGGTGACGGATGACATGTCACTGACGGGTGACAGGTGCACTTTATGATGGCAGTCTGATGACAGGTGCACTTTATGATGACAGGTACACTTTATGATGACAGGTACACTTTATGGGGCATATGGAGTGACTGTTGGGTGACTGGTGCATTGGGGGGGGGGCAGGGGGATGTGACAGGGTGTGTTTTTACTTTACAGATCAGCTACCGCTCTGTTTAAATTGGATGTGATCGGCTGTGAAGTAGATCACAGCCGATCACAAGGTAACAGCCGCCGGCCGGCGGCTGATACCAGTGTCAGTGACAGCGCATGCGCCGTGCGAATGGGGGACGTGCCATTTGTGATCGGCCGTGACAAAGGTAAACAGCCATAACCAATGGCTGTTCACCCCTGTCGGTGACGCGGTGTGTCTTGGGGACACACCGACAGAGCCGGGATGTGCGCGCCCGATTGCGTGCAATCCCGGCTTAAAGGGGCGACATAATATGACGTCTGCCCGCAACAATAGCCATTCCACCTCGCCGTCATTTGACGGTGGGCGGACGGCAAGTGGTTAAATATTAACAATAAAAGTTGCACTTTGCAAAGGAATTTCCCCCAGAGCTTAGTAGACGAGGTGAAGCTCTGCTGACTTCCATCATCCAAACAAGGGCAAGCAAAAATGCTGTTTTTTTATTTTCCTTGAAATTAATTTGGTATTCTTTGCAAAGTGAAATCTCGTTACATTAACTAAGCTTTTTTTTAACTGAGGTGTCAGTCAAAAAAAAAAAAAACTAAATATGAAAAATATATCAACATACATTATATATAAAAAAAATACCTTCATTAGTTAAGTATTCCCCAGAAAAATGGCAAAATCCTACATCATAGAAACATAAAAACAATTCATAAAGCAAAAAAAAAAATGTTTTGGCTGTTGTTTATTTTATTTCTTTTATGTGTCTTTTTTGGGGGTTTTGCATTATTCTAGGGGATATTTGGCCAATAAAGGAATTTATTAAATATATTTTTTCATATGTAGGTTTTTTTGACTGACACCTAAAGCTTTAATTTTTGTTGCATAGTTTATAGTTTTTTCTGGTAAAAATAAAAACACGGTTTATTTAAATGTTTTTCACAAGTTACCATTGTTTCAGGTTTCATAATGTTTTTCATATACTCAAGGCTTGCTGCTGCTGTGATGTCTTTTTTTTCTGTGTATTTATTTTTCTTATGTTATTGCGGACTGTGACAAGTTCAAACATAATTCATCGATTGCATTTCTTTCTCTGCTACCCATTACATTGTTAGCTGTAAATTCAGCCATATAATTTAGGGATATACTATGAATACAAATTCCTCCTATTCATGCATGTACAAATTGCATATTGGAAATGAGAGGTGTTATTTACCTAATGATAGCTCAGCCTGTGCAGCACTATCATCCCTCTGGCAGCTAATCAAGACTGGAGATGTGCTATATTTAATGTATGAGTATAACGTACACTTGGCCATGTTCTGCAACATAACTATATTTATTTGATCAGTCATTAATGAAATTACTTGAAACAATTAGCTCTGCTGTATTTGATTTTGTCAATGTAAAGTGGTTACATGATGTGATTCTCAGTGATAGGTTTATTTAAAGGAAAACAACAAAAAAAGTCAATGACCCCTCACCATGCAGGTGTTGCAATCAGCATTCTTCTTAGAATGGGGGAGGGGGGGGGCACTGATAACAGATCAGTGACATACAGCTGCAGATCTCTCTTTCATTCAATGAAAGGCTTTTGTCTGATCTTGACACACATGCACACCTGCAGGGGCACCTACCATGCTACTGCAAGATGTGACAGCAGACACAATCATATCTAGGATGGCTGCTTGACACATACAACATGATCTGACAGTCCTCAGATTAGACCAGCCACCTGTGTGCCCTTTTTTTCTCATAGTACCATCCACTACAGCTCTCAGTGGTTCTCCATAGAGCTCCCCAATGCTAATCAGGTCCAGGGGCAGACATTATAAGGTTAAGTTCACAGAACCATTAAAAAGTATTGCTTGTTCTAAGCCTGCATTCACATAGGGGCGACCCGACTTCGGCGCGACTTCGCTAGGCGATTTCAGCGCGACTTCCAGCGCGACTTCAAGGACCTCAGGCAACTTTACAACACGACTTTTGCCAGGCGACTTTGCCTTGACCAATCAGAGAAGGGAGGGAGGGGGCTGCCTAAAAATAAATTCTATTCTTTTAACTGTAAAGTCGCTTCCATGTAGATGGGAATCCGACTTGGAGGCGACTTCTATTGAATCCTATGGGCACAAGTCGGATAGAAGTCGCCTAGCAGTAGTACAGGAACCTTTTCAGAAGTGTGATCAGCTGTCAGCCAATGACATCTGATCAGGAAGTAAACAGAAGCCGGTTACCAACTTTTTTTCTCCTCACGATCAGCACGAGGAGAAAAGAATAAAGCCGGTAACCAGCTTCTGTTACAGGGACAACGGTCCCAATCTGTGCTACCCATCAGTGCCCACAAGTGCTGCTAATCAGCGCCCATGAGTGCCATCTATCAGTGCCCAGTAGTGCCACCTTTCAGTGCCAATCAGTGCCCATGAGTGTCACTATTCAGTGCCTATCAGTGCCCACCAGTTCCACCTTTCAGTGCCATCAGTGCCACCTATCAGTGCTGCCAATCAGTGCCCATCAGTGTGTCATCAGTGCCACCCAGCAGTGTCCATCAGTGCCACCTATCAGTGCTATTCAGTGCTGCCTATCAGTGTCACCTCTTAGTACCCTTCAGTGCCCATCCTTGCCCATCAGTGCCACCTATCAGTGCTTCCCCATCAGTGCCCACCAGTGCAGCCTCATCAGTGGCCATCAGTTTAGCCTCATTAGTGCCTATCAGTGCAGCCTCATCGGTGCCCGTCAGTGCCGCCTTATCGTTACCACCTCATCAGTGCCTATCAGTGCCCATCAGTGCAGCCTATCAGTGTCCATCAGTGCAGCCGATTAGTGCAGCCTCATCAGCGCACATCAGTAAAGGAGAAAAAAAAACCTGTTTGCAAAGTTTTATAACAAACTATGAAAAAAAATTGTTTCTGTTTTTTTGTTTTGATTAAATACCACCAAAAGGAAGCTCTGCTTGTGTGAAAAAAAAATAAAAAATTTGTTTAGGTCCAGTGTTGCATGACAGCGCAATTGCCATTCAAAGTGTAACAGCACTGAAAATTGGCCTGGGCAGGAAGGGGATGTAAATGCCAAGTAGACAAGTGGTTAAGCACTGCCATATCCTTTGGATAGCAATATCCACACCTTGCTATTAATAGGTTCATAAGTGAATACATTTGTTTTAGAATGGTTTTATGTCATTTGAAAAGTGACTTAGAAAGCTTTTAGAATGACTTGCTAAATGTTTATTGTTACAACCCTTTCCAGATGGTCAGGTTAGTCTTTGAAATGTTCGTAAAGCAGAAGGCATTAGGTGGGCTTCTTTGGTCAAGTGATCACTCTGACTGGCTGACACAGTGATTATGTGATCAGCAGCTGTCCCCACTGGCTCCTGATTATAAACAACGATAGCTACTTGTCGTTGACAGTACAGCCATTGTGCTGGGTGCACCAAGTGAATGCATTCCCAACACAAAGGATGCTGGCGTAAAGAAATGGCAGCTTGGCATTAAAGCCCCCTCTGTGCTGCCACATACGAGGGTTCTTCAAAAAGTTTCCGCACTTTTTTTAAAACTATTTTAATAAGAAAAAGTGAGAAACTTTTTGAAGACCCCTCGTATGTGCATACGCCCGCCATGCCTTGTTTGTGAACATGTGATCAAGAGCCCATTCCACTGGCTCCGCATTATAAACAGTGACCAGGGCTTGGTCGGTGACAGCACGGTCACTGTGCCTGGGGCACCCAGTGAGTGCATTCCCAGCACAAACAGGGGGTGTTGGCTGTTTGTATATATTTGGCATGTTGGCATTAAGGCCCACTGCCATGCTGTCACGTTTATGCATATGGCTTATCCCATTATTCAGTAGTTCACCTGCGGAACATACACCTCTGTATACTGTTCCACAGCATGGATGAGTACAGCCATTGTCTCCTCTATTATCCCCTGGTAAACTCACTAAAATATCCCTTACAGAGACTGGGATGAGCATTGAGGTTTACATACACCTTCCAACAATCTTAGGAGTGATTGTGATGCACTGACTTTTATTTTTAGAAACCTGTCAAACATTGCTGACAACAAAATAACACAAAGAAAATCAAGATAAATGCAAGGAGATTTTTATAAGTGTACCAGACCATTTACTTTCATCTTACAGAATGGGTACTAGCTTTAGAAAGTCTTTGGAAAACCTGAATAGCACAAAGCAGGTACTTCTTCTCTATGCCCGTGTAAATGAGGGCCAAAGGAGTCCTTCCATAATCTGGACTAGTGCACATGTGAAGCTGGGTTTGCTAAACCACTTAAGGATTGCCCCACGTACATATACTGCGGCAGGGCGGCCCTTAAGCACAAAATCACGTACCTGTACGTGATTCCTCAGATCGGCTCTGGAGCATGCATGTGCGCCACCGGAGCCGCGCTCCCGCTGTGATTGGACACAGCAGGAGTCAATCAGTGGGTCTGATGGTCGCTGACCACCCGCGATCGTTGACAGGAAAGGCAGAACGGCAGTCTGCCTATGTAAACAAGGCAGACAGACCTTCTGTCAGAGAGGAAGAGAGAGATATTGTGATCTTGTGTTCCTGCTAATCAGGAACACAGATGTCTCTCTTCCTCCACTCAGTCCATCCCCCACACACTTAAGCCTCATACCCGCGATACGACGGTCGTACGACCAGACATCCAATATCGTATGTCGGCTGTTGTATCTCGCATACTGACATGCACTAAGCGATCGTACGACCAAGCCTAACATGGTGACGTGTTACGAGCGCATAAAGAGGAAGTTCAGGTGAATGTGATTTGTGAATTAGGAACGTAGATTTACATGAACGGACACTTCCGAGCGTTCCTGACATCTGAGCATGCGTGTTTTGCACGTACAACTTGTTGGACCAACTTCTCTGTACACACGGTACAACAGTCATACAACCACTTGTTGTACAACAACAGTTTTCTAGTCTGCTCATCCAACTTCTGTTGTAGGACCGTTGCACGTCGGCTGTTCTAATCGCACGTATTAACGGTCGAATGATCGTACAACAAGCTGATGTATGACTGTTTTCATACGACCGTCGCACCGTGTGTACGGGGCTTTAGAAAGCACTCCCTAGGAGCACACTTAACCCTTTGATCGCCCCTGATGTTAACCCCTTCCCTGCCAGTATCATTTATACAGTGACAGTGCAATTTTTTTTTAGCACTGATCACTGTATTGGTGTCATTGGCTCCCAAAAAGTGTCACTTAACGTCAGATTTGTCCGCCGCAGTCCCGCTACAAATCTGATCGCTGCCATTACTACTAGTAAAAACAATAAAAAAAAGTCCATAAATATATCCCATAAATTGTAGACACTATAACTTTTGCACAAACCAATCAATATACCCTTTTTGGGATTTTTTCTTTACCAAAAATATGTAGCAGAATACATATTGGCCTAAAGTGATGAACAAATTTGAATTTTACATTTTTTTATTGGATATGTTTTATATCAGAAAGTAAAAAATATTGTTTTTTTTTTCAAAATCGTCAGTTTTTTTTTGTTTATAGCGCAAAAAATAAAAACCACAGAGGTGATCAAATACCACCAAAAGAAAGCTCTATTTGTGCTAAAAAAAAATTATTTGGGTACAGTGTCGCACGACCGCGCAATTGTCAGTTAAAGCAACACAGTGCCGAATCGCAAAAAATGGCCTGGTTAGGGAGGGAGTAAAACCTTCGGATGCTGAAGTCGTTAAGCTTCAACTATTGAGCTTGGCAAACTAAAGGATTTTTATCCTGGAAAAGCTAGGAGGCACCTGGGGCTGTCCTGGCTATCTAAACATATGAATGTGAAATATTAATGTGCAATTTATCATATTATTCATATTAACCCAACATATATATATATATATATATATATATATATATATAAACATATATATATATATATTTATATACATATATATATATATATATATATATATATATAAAATATACAGTATATTGTTTTTGCAATAAACCCTGAAGCCTTAAAAATATATGCAAAGACACTATACATTTTTTTTTTTAAAGTCACATCAAGAGTGAGTTCCTACATTCACCCTCCTTACTACTCATGTAAAATGGTCTTGTACTTCATGCCAGGGTGAGTCAGGACATGCAGAGAAGAGCCATAAGCACCCAAGAACTATGACAAGTCAGGGCTGATTCATTCAATCTCCCAGCTTACTGCATGCCCACTCTACTTCTGAAAGGCAATGCCATTCCTGCACCAATTATCCAGCATACATAGCATTTGGCTCTAAACAGCGGCTTCAAATTTAGCATGGTATGCTTAATTTCCAGAGATTGATACTTATTTCTCAAAGGGAAAATTTTACAGCTGACATTTCTTCTGAAAAGTAAATGTTACATCTACAATTACAATTATAGTCTTGCTGCACTGTTAAAAGAAGATTTATGGTTGCTATATGACAAGTACTCTTTATTGCATGTTTCCATGCTTTGATTTATACACCTGAAATTTGGGCAAGAGATAATACTCTTCATTATATGCCTTTATAGTTTTGTTTGAGCTCCAAAAAGAGCTCAAAGTGCTCAACTTCTTTAATTACTAACAGACAGATGAGATATATGAATAGGGATTGTTGAAACATAAATTCCCATTCGTATATGTGTGCTTTTCAGATTTCACTAGTACTTATTGTAGGTTCATTTTGTAATAGGTTGTGGGTTTATTTTATAGCAACATTTCTTCTGGCTTTGACCTTTGTATCTGATTTTAAACTATTATTTATAGTAGCTCCTGTCTAGCTTTTAGGCATTATGTTCCTTCCTTTGCCTTGCATGTCCTGATTTTTACGCAGCCTGATGGTTAATGCCCAGATCTAAAAATACATAAAACAATTTCAGGAGGCTTTTTATTTAAGTAGGTAACTCCAGTTCGTATCTGGTGTGTTCAGATGAGAAAGCCTAATTTGCATATCATTTTGCTGATATCTTGATCGTGCTGCAATTGCTGTTTTTGTCTTTTGCCTTATGCATTGTACATGACAAATCATACCATAGGAAGTTATCAAGGCTAAGGAGTTTATTTTAAATTCATTTTCACTCTATTTTCAACACACATTCGCTAGGAAGAGTCCCCTGCACATTCAGCAGATCATGCTATATTGACATTCATTCTTCAACACAATGGGGTTGATTTACTAATGTTGGAGAGTGCAAAATCTGGTGCAATTCTGCATAGAAACCAATCAGCTTCTAGGTTTTTTTTTTGTCAAAGCTTAACCACTTCAGCCCCGGAAGGATTTGCTGCTTTAGGACCGGAGCCCTTTTTGCAATTCGGCGATGCGTCATTTTAACTGACAATTGCGCGGTCGTGCGACGTTGTACCCAAACGAAATTTGCGTCCTTTTTTTCTCACAAATAGAGCTTTCTTTTGGTGGTATTTGATCCCCTCTGCGTCATTTCTGATCGCCGCTATAAACAAAAGAAGAGCGACCATTTTGCAAAAAAACCCAAATTTCTTACTTTTTGCTAAAATACAAATCCAAAAAAATATATAAAAAAACATTTTTTCACCGTTTTTGGCCGATTTATATTCTTCCTCATATTTGCGATAAAAAAATCGCAATCGCCGTTTATTGATTGGTTTGCGCAAAAGTGGTCGCGTTTACGGATGATGAGAATTCATTTTTGGGGTTTTTATTATTTTTTTTTTTTACTAGTAATGGCGGCGATCTGCGATTTTTAGCGGTACTGCGATATTTCAGCGGACATGTCGGACTATTTTGACACTTTTTTGGGACCATTGGCATTTATACAGCGATCAGTGCTATAAAAATGCACTGATTACTGTGTAAATGCCATTGGCAGTGAAGGGGTTAACCTGCAGGGGGCGCTCTAAGGGTTAACTGTGTTCCCTGGGTGTGTTCTTACTGTAGGGGGACTGCCCTAGCTGGGGAAGGGAAGTGGTCACAGCCTTCATATACAGGAAGGCTGTGATCACAGCCCTTCCCCCTCACACTCCGGGGGGGCCATCGCGGGTAGCCGGCGGCAATCGAAGCCGCCGCACCCGCTCCCTGGCCCTCCCCGAACACAGTGAGCACGCGGGCGCGCCTCTAGCGGCGCGCGTGCTCACTAGGCTCGTGAGCGCGGCCGCCGTCGTATGACGGAGATTTGCGCTCACGAGCCACCTTGTCGCCGTCAATTGCCGATCAGCGGTCGGCAAGCGGTTAATTGAACAAGCTGAAGTTTGAAGATGATTGGCTACCATGCACAGCTGCACCAGTTTTTGCACTCTCCAGTTTAGTAAATCAACCCCATTGAAATAACTGTTTAGTGAGTAACGGTGCCTACTCCACTGTTTACCCTATTTACAGTATAAATGGAAATGCCACTTGCCACACATTTGTCAAAAAGCTTTACTTAGCTCATACTATAGTCTACCTTGTGGATCTGTTTTAAAAGACATTTCTAAGGTTAGGTTGTGAAGGGGACCTGGCCAATTGGACACAGAGTTATTGTTAGGTTGCTCATTTGCAACGGAGCCCATTTGGCAGTTAAAATGGCTTCGGTTACAACTTATGATCTTCTCTTGGCTCTGGTATCAACCAATAATTACATCCAGCTGTTGAAGCATGATTTTGGAATAAATGAACTACAGGTATTTTACTCCTAAGTTAAATAACCATCTTCCCCTAGCTGCTGTAATTACCTGCTTCTTTCCCAAGATTAACACAGAGCCAACGGTTTGGGCAGTTATTGGGAGAAGACTGGGGCAGTCTGGGTTCTTGCAGCTGAAGACCACAAGATAGAAAAGCACAGTAGCCACACTGGAGCAGTTTTTAACATCCACAGCCTGGAGGGCATAGATAATCTGCAGCTCAAGGGATTTACCTCTACTCATGAATCTTCATAGAAGTAAGGCCATGGACTCGATCCAGGGGTGGGAGTAGTCCAACAGCCAGTCAGGATGGCTTCTGGGCTTAGCGGTCCCCTGAAGCACATGGCTCCCTTTCCTCCAGGGGAAGAACATATCTCTGGGCTCCTGTCTTTTTACCTGCCTCCCATCCAAAAGGCCAGGCTTCCCCAGCCCCTCAGCCAAGACCAGCACAGCACCTTGTTCAGTCAGGGAGAGACCTTTTGGCTAAGATCAAGTGTAGTATCTGTTCTTATCAGTTGCCAAAGGAGGCACTGTGCTACTGTCCTGGCTACGGACCAAGCCAGGATAGCAGTGGCTATGCGATCTCTAGGCGTGAAAGAGACTGAAAGGCAAGTACTAAGGAGCTAGAGCCATTTTGAGGGGATGGCAAAGGCTTCTGGGAAAGCTGGACGGTCTCTCCCTGACTGAACAAGGTGCTGTGCTGGTCTTGGCTGAGGGGCTGGGGAAGCCTGGCCTTTTGGCCGGGCCGGTGTTAAACTGTGCCTGACAGTTGTGGATGGATGCGTCGAGTTGTTGCCAAGGCAAAAAGTGGCCAGGGGCTCTTCTCGGCAAATCCTGAAGCGTAATTGGATTCTGGAAGGTGGATCCGGAAAAGACCTGGACTGTTTCGCCCAGCGGGTAAGCTGGGGGCGGTTGACGGGGTGACTGGTGAAGCCGGAAAGGTCCTTCTGAACGGTGCGGGGAGACGCTGGTCTGGCCGGAATGGCCGGGCTGAAAGAAGCCCGTGGTGTATGTGCCCCTGGAGTGGCAGTCCAGGGGTGCCGCAAATCTCACTGTGGGTGGCAACACACTGAGTTTGATGGCACCAAGGTCACTGCACTACATACACACTTTTTTTGCACCTGCCTCCTGGGCCGGGCCTTTTGGCCAGGACCGGAGGAATTTTTGATTCCTGGCCGCAAGGCCGGCCTTTGTTTCCCACAAGGGCACCTTCTGCATCTTCCTCCACTATCCCTTTCCTCACTTTGATTGTTTTTTTTTTTTTTGATTGTTGTGTCGTGTTGTGGCACCTATTTCTTTGGGTTACACGAGCACCGTGTGATTAGTAGGGTGTACGGTCTCTCGGGGCCTGCCCGAAAGTCTTGGTTGGCGGTGGGTATGGCCTTCTGGCTTGATCCACCGCCTCTCATGGGGTCTCCCTTCGGGGGAGTCCCACAGTAGTATCGGGGCGGCCGGTTCCGGCTGGTCGCCAAAGAGAAACTGGGGGTTGCCCGGCCTTTTGGCTAAGCAATCCTTGGTGCACGATACCTCAGTCCCCTAGGAGCTTCGGCCACCGGGGGATCAGGGTAAGAGGCCCTTCCTCTTCGGAGGGGGGCTATTGTGTACACCCATGTGCACTTTTTGTGTCTTCACTTTTGTGTTGTGCACTTTTTTATGCACCGGGTAAGTCTGGGTGTGTCTCACACCACCACGGGCTTCAAAAAAAAAAAAAAAGACTGTGGAGCCAGAACAGACCAAAACAGGTGACAGCTCCTTTGGCTACTGAGCAAGCCACACTAAATTTACCTAGCATTTGTAGCCTAGGAGGGTACTACTCATCTATTAAACTATCACTTGAAGCTCTGAATTTTGGTAGCTTTTTCCTTTGGACTTCTATGATGAAATAAATATTCCTGTATTCCAAACCATGGGTGTGATGCTCTTGTTTTTGCTACATCCTCCAGCTCATTAAATTGGAGGCACCGGTGAAGCCATGTTAGTTTCAGGATGATTGAGTACATGGCTGTGCCCAAACATATGCATGGGCCCATACTGCAGCTTATGGACCGGTTCATAGAATCAGGACTGTGCGCGTATCAGTTCTGCACCGTGCATCTGCATCTTAGTAGGGACAGGGTTTGGCTTCTCCATGTCAGAACCTCCAGCAAGAAGGACAGTGAGCAGCACAGTAGTAACATTACCTAATGTTACTGTGGCTGTGGCCATAGTAATGCCAAGGCACCCTCACATACTAGGAGGGTCACTGCTATTTTTCAGAAGGAATCCCAGATTAGAGGTAAACGTTTCTAGATACTCCAATTAGACTGAAAATATGAATTTTTCTATTCAGGTCTATTTTAAAATAGAATATAATGTCAGAGAAATGCACATTAAAATATACATTTTATTTGCCAAAGGATTTGTTATGTTGTCCAGCCACTACTGTAATTTACACATTTCTGCCACAGTGCACTGCCAAGAAGATCACTTTACTGCTTCCTGATTTAGCTTTACTAATTCCCTGTTCAGCTTTGCTGCCTACTGGATCAGTCCCCTGCCAATTGGCAGAGGTGACGAGATACCAATTTATTGTCCAATGAACAGGCTGGAGGCAGAGAGGTGATATAGAATAAGTGTGTCCCCTGCCTGCAATGTGGCAGATTCATGTAAATCACAAGATTTGCTGTACAGAATTGCATATCCTTTGGCAGACCAAACGGTAACCACATACAGTATGTATGTTGTATGTATGTAGCTTTTTTTGGATTCCCATTCTAAAGCAATGCCAGCCAGCCAAGCTATATAAAATGCATTATTTATGCTGGGTGCCTTTTGATTTCTTTCAGATTTTGCTTTCCTTATTTATGTGCACGCACATTTTTCAGTGCCCATAGGAAAGTTATAACAATAGATAGTTTCAGTAATGCATCTTGCATTCTAATTTCTATAAATGGATGCAAGATGTCTCTATTCTGTTATTTTCTGTGAAACAGCTGTCATTGTCTGGAGAAAGCTGAGTGTGTGCAGGATAGTGATGTAAAGACGCTGAGGTTAAATCATAAGAACTGTATTATTATTAAGTCATGTATTGAAAACTGCTAGGGCAATTCCTGCACATTCCCGTGGGGTGCCAATTTGCAGCCCATTCATTTGAATAGGCTGAGATCCAACCAGAACGTGGAGAAAAAGTTCATGCGTTATTTAAAAAAAAAAAAACTCACCGCACCAAATTGCAAGGTACCATAGTATCATGTGATATGGTGCCCGCAAATACACTGCATTTGCAATCTGCATGTGGGTTGCCGTTAACATTACTTTGGCACCCACAGCAGATAGCAAATGCAGTGTGTTTTTAGCACAGTGCCTGAAACACACACCGCATTCTGATGTGAACTGGCCCTTAATGATCTATGCAGATTGGTAACATTTTGTAAATAGTAGCATAGGAGCACATGGCAGGTTTTTCCACCAAGTATGTTGCAGTTAGTACGTCTTGCAATGCAATAGTGAGAGCCATTAGCCATTGTAAAACAAAACCAATTCCCAACTCAACTCACCAACCAGTCTGCTACCAACCAAATTATCCTGTCCAACAGTTTGCGTTAAAAACAGGGGTTTAGTTGGAAAGCATTTGCAAATAGCGTAAACTGCAGTGCCTCTTCAAGGCACCCCAAAATATCTGCAGTCCTAACTCTTGTAAATTTATGAGAGCCTCCATAGTAGAAGCACCTGTTAGACAGGATAATTAGGTTGGTAGCAGACTGGTTGGTAAGTTGAGCTGGGAATTTTCTTTGGTTTTGTTTTGCATTCGTTGCCCTTCCATGTGCCCTTGCTGTGAAAGCCAGTTATAGGTAGGGGCAGGGACCATTTGTTTGTTACTGATGCAATATTGATGAGGGGGTACACTGGACACCTTTGCTACCATTGTGCTATTTGCTGGGTGTCCAGTGTGCCCCTCCGTATATACACTCCTTCTTCCTCCAGCACTGACACTTGCTGACCGTTACACTCCTTCACTTCTCTCCTGCACAACACTTGCTTCTTCATGGTGAGGCCTGAAGTCCTCCACCCTAGCTAGCACATGGTGAGGCCTGCGTTCCTGTTGGCTGGACCTCCGGACCACCCATTATAGGCAGGGGCCATGGGCCCTTAAAGTGTAAAAAAGTTCAATTGTGCTAGCAGCGTTTTGATGGACTACTGCTCCCAGCCCATCCTCTTTCAGGCCACTCCAGCCTACCTTACTGTCCAGAGATACCGCTCCCCTGACTGGCTCCTCTGACCTCCACAGACTGTCCACTGTATCCTTCCAGCCTGCTCCAGTTCTCTTCTCCAACTCCCAGGGTCTGTCACTCACTGACACCAGTGGACCCTTTAAAGAGCCTTTCCGGTAGCTCTCTGTTGCTCTCCTGCTCCCTTGACCTGCTCCAGGATCTCTATCTCCTCCAGGCTGCACCCGAGCTCCCAGGTCTCCAGCTATTCCTGGGCCACTCCCCTGCCCAAATCAAAACATTCAGGCCTGCACAATAGTCAGGCCTGATTAAATTTGCCTCTTTTAGCAAAAATCTATCACAACAGCACCTATTCACTATGGGGGCACTACAAATGAGTGAGCTACCTCCAGGCTCACTCCCCTCTATCTATCCATTACAATGCATGTGCTTCTACTATGGAGACTCTTTTTTACAAGAGTTAGGACTGCAGATATATTGGGGTGCCTTGGAGCAGCTCTGCAGCTTACACATGTATTTGCAAATGCGTGCTAAGCCCCTGTTTTTATTGCAAACTGTTAGACAGGATAATTTGGTTGGTAGCAGACTGGTTGGTGAGTTAAGATGGGAATTTTGTTTTGGTTGTGTTTTGCATGAGTTGCCCTTCCATGTGCTCCTTGCCATGAAGGTCAGTTATAGTTGAGGGCAGGCGCCATTTGTTTGCTACTGATGTAATATTGGAGAGGGGACACACTGGACAGCCATTGTTCTGGGTGTCCAGTGCGCCCCTGTGCCCTTAACCACTTTGCACCCACACTATAGCTGAAGGACGGCTACAGCGCGGGCTTCCACTGCTGGGTAGACATCTATAGATGTCCTCTCGGGAACTCGCTTCCTGCGCCCCCCTCGGGCACGCATCAGAAAGAATCTCTTATTTCCGTGTCCCTTAGACACAGCCAATCACAGATCATGGTAAATGGCCAATCACAGCAGCCTTTTACCACGTGATCACCTTGTCCAATGACAGGTGATCTGAATAGTAAACATATGAGATCATATCTCATTGACGGCTCTCCTTCCCTCATACAGAGACCGTGTTGTGAGTTTGCTACACTTGTTACAGTTGCAGTATATTACACTACCCAAACAGTGTCACAGTGCCCATCAGTGTCATGGTGCCCATCAGTGTCACAGTGCCATCAATTCCACAGTGCCATCGGTGTCACAGTGCCATCAGTGTCACAATGCCATAGTGTCATCAGTGTCACTGTGCCAACAGTGTCATAAGTGTCACCGTGCCATCAGTGTCATAGTGCCCCGGTGCCATCAGTGTCACCGTGCCATCAGTGCCATAGTGTCACAGTGCCATCAGTGTCATTAGTGCCATCAGTGTCACAGTGCCATCAGTGTCACCAGTGCCACAGTGACATCAGTGTCACAATGCCATAGTGTCTCACAGTGCACCTAGTGTCATCAGTGTCACCGTGCCATCAGTGTCATAGTGCCTCAGTGCCATCAGTGCCATAGTGTCACAGTGCCATCAGTGTCATCAGTGCCACAGTGCCATCAGTGTCACCAGTGCCACAGTGCCATCAGTGTCACAATGCCATAGTGTCACACAGTGCCACTAGTGTCATCAGTGTCACTGTGCCAACAGTGTCATAAGTGTCACCGTGCCATCAGTATCATAGTGCCTCAGTGCCATCAGTGTCACCGTGCCATCAGTGCCATAGTGTCACAGTGCCATCAGTGTCACATTGCCATCAGTGTCACTGTGCCACAGTGTCATCATTGCCATCAGTATCACAGTGCCATCAGTGTCACATTGCCATCAGTGTCACACAGTGTCGCATATCAGTGCTGCCTCATTAGTGTAGCTGATTCGTGCTGCTTATCAGTGCACATCTGTGCAGCCTCATCAGTGCCCATCAGTGCAGGCTTATCAGCACCCATCCGTGCAGGCTCATCAGTGCAGGCTTATCAGCATCCATCTGTGCAGCCTCATCACCACCACCATGTCTAAAAAAATATTTTCAATTGAGGAGGCATACCAAATTCTCAGTGCAGCCGACAAGAGCAACCGGGAGCTCTCTGTGTCGGATTCTACTTTGGATTCAGGTTATGATTACGAGTCAGTGCTAAGCAGTGGGACACTGAAAGAGTCAGAGGAGGAGGATAATATGCTCGTCAAATGAAGGCATTCTGGTGAGGAGGAGGCAGTGACATTCACCAGCAGTGCAGTACCATCCACTAGTAGCTCAGTACCTCTGCAAGAAAGGCCAAATACTAATGGGGTGTCACCTCAGCTCCAAAGGGTTAGGACCAATGCCAGCCTTCCCTATGCCCTTCAGAACCCTCTGCAGCTGCCTCCAAACTCAGGAGCAGCTAAAATTCCCCCTTTCACTGCCCAGCCAGCCCACCCCATCCACCACATGCTGATCTACTCAGCAGTAATGCCCAGAACCAAATACTTGATGATAATGAGGTTTCTTCATTATAACGACAATACCCAGTGCCCTCCTCAAAATGACCCAGCTTATTATTAAAATGATATAAAATTCGGCCACTTCTAAATTATTTTTCAGGAAAATTTGCCCAGATATTTACCCCAGATCAAAATATCAGCATGGATGAGTTGCTTTTCCACTTTACCGGCAGGCTGGGCTTCAAGCAATTTATCCCCAGCCAAAGGGTCCGATATGGGGTAAAAATGTACAAATTATGCAACCGAGCCACAGGTACACCTATGCTTTTCGGGTGTACAAAGAAAAGGACACCGAACTGCATCCCCCTGAATGCCCAGCCTGCATAGGAAAAAGCGGGAAAGTCGTTTGGGACCTCATATTCCCACTCCTGGAAAAAAGTTATCACCTGTATGTAGATAACTTCAACACCAGTTTGCCCCTTTTCTGCAACCTTCACTGGAAGAAGACTCCAGCATGTGGCACCGTGAGAAAGAACAGGAAGGACTTCCTCAACAACTCACTAATATGAAACTAAAAAGAGGGGAGATGGCGAGTTTGCGGAAAAGGGAAATTCTGGCTGTGAAATGGAGGGACAAAAGGGAGGTCTACATGCTGTCTTTAATCCACAATAACACCTGCATGGAAAACAGGCCTCCATGGTACTGACCATGGACTGTATATGAACAGTATCCCTGCCTGCTGCCTGTACTGACTATGGACAATATTCCTGCCTGCTGCCTGGAGAATTCTGTTCGCTATCGCTGACTATGCCCCTGCCGGTAGCCTGGACCATTGCTCTCCAAGGTGGACAACTGCACTACTAAAACCACAGGTAATCTTTTATTTAATTTTTGCTCAGCAGAATGTATTTTGGAGTGTAATTCTTGGAATGTGCATGGTATGTGTAGAAAATAAAGCGGCTTCAAAAATGTAATAGGTAGTCAAGAAATTAGATGTGAAATTTATGCACCTAGAACGCCTGGAGGTGCTGCTTGGATGTTGGGCCTCTGCATGTGGCCAGGCTGTGCAAAAGTCTTACACATGTGGTATTGCCATACTTAGGAGGAGTAGCAGAATGTATTTTGGGATGTAATTTTTGCTATGTATATACTATGTGTTAGAAACATCTTATAAATTGACAACTTTGTGTACAAAAAATGTGTTTTCATTTTCTTTCCACATTTTCCAAAAACTTGTGGAAAAAATTACATGCTCAAAAGACTCATTATGCCTCACAGAATATATGTTGGGCTGTTTGCTTTCCAAAATGGGGTCATTTTATGGGCATTTCCATTGTCTTGGTGCTCCAGGGCCTTCAAAAGTGTGATAGGTAGTCAAATAATTATATGTGTAATTCATGCTCCTAGAACGCCTGGAAGTGCTTCTTGGGTGTTGGGCCTCTGTATGTGGCCAGGCTGTGTAAAAGTCTCACACTAGTGAAATCACCATACTCTAGAAGAGTAGCAGAATATATTTTGGGATGTCATTTTTGTGATGTACATGCTATGTATTAGAAATATCTTATAAATTGACAACTTTGTGTAAAAAAAAATGCGTTTTCATTTTCTTTCCACATTTTCCAAAATGTGTGGTAAAAAAAATGAAATGTTCAAAAGACTCATTATGCCTCATAGAATATACAATGGGGTGTTTTTTCTCCAAAATGGGGTTCTTTTTGTGGGCGTTTCTATTGTCCTGGTGCTCAAGGGCCTTCAAAGGTGTGATAGGTAGTCAGAAAATTAGATGTGTAATTTATGCTCCTAGAACGCCTGGAGGTGCTACTTGGATGTTGGGCCTCTGTATGTGGCCAGGCTGTGTAACAGTCTGACAAATGTGCTATCACCATACTCAGGAGGAATAGCAGAATGTATTTTGGGGTGTCATTTTTGCTATCTACATGCTATGTGTTAGCAAAATCTTATAAATGGACAACTTTGTGTAAACAAAACGCGTTTTCATTTTTTTTTCACATTTTCTAAAAACTTGTGGAAAAAGATGGAATGTTCAAAAGACTCAATATGCATCATAGAATATACGTGGGGGTATTTGCTTTCCAAAATGGGGTCATTTTGTGGATGATTCCACTGTCCTGGTGCATCAGGGCCTATAAAAGTGTAATAGGTAGTCGAGAAATTAGATGTGTAATTTATGTCCCTAGAAAACCTGCCGTGCTCCCTGCATGTTGGGCCTCTCTATGTGGCTAGGCTGTGAAAAAGTCTCAAACATGTGGTATCGCCATACTCAGGAGGAGTAGCAAAATGTGTTTTCAGGTGTAGTTGCAAGTATGCATATGCCGCGTGAGAGAAATAACCTGTTAATTTGACAATTTCCAGAAAAAAAATCTTAATTTTGCAAAGAATTGCGGGAAAAAATGACAACTTCAAAAAATTCTCAGTTCACACCAGGGCGACAAGTCATGCTCCATGCAGTGCAATGGAACCGTTCTAAATGGAGCAACTCAAGTCACTCCCACTTAGAAAAAGGTTCCTGTACTACTTTGGCTTGAATTGAGCTCTATTATAGAAGTCGTTTGCAAACCGTGCTGAAGTTGCAATGTGTGGGGCCGCTTCAGAGTGGGGCGACTTTGAAGTCATCCCAGTGTGAACTGAGCCTTACCATGCCTGTTACAAAACAGCCTTGGAATGTCTACTTTCCAAAAACGGGTATTTGTACTTTCCTTTCTCAAAAAATGATATAGGCTGTCAGTACATCAAGTGTGATCAGGTGTGATCAATTTTCAATGATTGGTACCATAGCTTGTAGACTTTCTAACTTTCACATAGACCAAATATACACCTATTTTGGGTTATTTTTAACAAAGCAATGCAGAAGTATACATTTTGACCAAAATGTATGAAGAAAAATTACTAATTTACAAAATTGTTAAACAGAAACAAAGAAAAATGTGTTATTTTTCAACATTTTCAGTGTTTTTTCATTTATAACACAAAAAATAAAAAACACAGTGGTGATTAAATACCACCAAACAAAAGCTCTATTTGTGTGAAAAAAAGGACAGAGATTTCATATGAGTAAAGTGTTGCATAACTGAGTAATTGTCATTCAAAATGTGAAAGCACTGAAACTGAAAATTGGTCTGGGCAGGAAGGGTGTATAAGTGCCCAGTAGGCAAGTAGTTAAGGAGGGGTAGGCTACCTCCAAGCTCACCTGCCTTCTATCTATCCATTAGAATGCATGTGCTTCTACTATGGAGGTTGCCCTTCCATGTGCTCCTTGCTGTGAAGGCTAGTTATAGGTGGGGGCAGGGGCCATTTGTTTGTTACCATTAGCCATTGTGCCAAAGTTCTTAAAAGCATAACCTTTAGCTAGCACTTCCTATACTTCCTATAAGGTGGCAAGTTTGCTAAATGAACTTGGGATTCATTATTTACTCTGCAATCCCACAGTTAGTCCATTACATAACCTACTGTACCTATTGGAATAAGTTTTAAATGCAAACGCTTATTTAGAGCTGGGGAGGAGAACAGAGAAAGAATATACACTTTTCATTTGGAATATTGGATTACAGTGAAGAAGTTTGCTAAAAGCTGTAAAACTCCCAGAATATAGTAGACCTCTCTAACCTCACTTTTACAGTTGTCGCATAATGAATGCCATGTAGATAAAAGCAATATAATCTCTAAAACTTTCCTAATGGTAAGCCATAGATTCCGCCAGTCTAAGATAATGTACAACCCGACAAAATACTTTTGCAAATTCTCAAGAAAAAAAAAAACTTTTCAAGACAAATATATGTGAAACACGCTTGAGCTGAATCTATAATTTGATTCAGAATATGAAGCAGGATTTGTTTCAAAGAAATGTAGTTCACGTATCTTGATATTCTGCTTTTCTGTATGAGTCACAGCATTTTTTTCCCATCTGGAGACAGGTTTCCACACACACAAACATTTAATATCAGGAGAAAGCAAGACGAAATCATATATGATTATGTAAAGTGATTGCCATAACTAATTTTAGGATGTGTATGGAGGAGCACCTGGTACAAAAGTTCACCTCCCTTAAATTACTTTTTGAAACATTTAATGGTAAAGAGCATCAGATACAGCCAGAT
Source organism: Glandirana rugosa (assembly GCA_018402905.1). Taxonomy (NCBI): domain Eukaryota; kingdom Metazoa; phylum Chordata; class Amphibia; order Anura; family Ranidae; genus Glandirana; species Glandirana rugosa. Next base: position 444,422 of record BLSH010313692.1, on the reverse strand, counting down.
ACGTTTTGGGGAAATCCTCCCCCTTTTTCAGGGTTTGTGGATGTTAATAAAATCACAACATAATGCACTAAGGGATCTGTATTAAGGCTTGCTGAAGACTAACATCTCCTAATGGCAATAAAGTCGGTTGGCTACCTTTAGTGTCGTTACTAGTAGACATTAGTTTTCATCATGCTTTAACAGATTTTTTCCCCCGAAAACACATTGGCTGTTTCTGATGCTCTTAAAGAGGAACTCCAGTCTGAAAAAAAATTAAAAGTCAGCAGCTACAAATACTGTAGCTGCTGACTCTTAATATAAGGACACTTACCTGCCCAGAGATCCCACGATGTCTGCACCCCAAGGTGGCTCGTCAATTGGCTTCAGGTGCAGGCACCGCCATTGTAAGGGAAACCGGCAGTGAAGTTGTACTGCACTTTCTTAATAGTCCCGCCATCTTCTGGGACCTGCGTGTGTCCCAGAAAGCAACGGGGGGAAGGAGGAAAGGCCAGAAATGTCATAGATTGCCAATGGCGATCTTACCTGGAAATGGGAGCGGTTACCTGTCAAAACAAAGTACCCACTCCCCCTCCACCCAAAAAAGTGCCAAATGTGGCAGTGGAGGGGGGGAGGGTGCGAAAAAGCGGAGCTTCCCCTTTTGGGTGTAGCTCCACTTTAATAATTAAGTGTTTCAAAAATCCCTATAAGTGAGATGAACATTCATACCAGGTGCTCCTTCATATACATCAAAAAACGTACTGTTTTAGTGCTTCCTTTGTCGCTGCCACAGAGGTAACAGCCTGAGAGTGGAACAGGGTCCACCCATATTATACTTAAATCACAGATTTAGTTTCAGTTGAAGTAAAAAATCACTTTACAGTAGATCCATTGGAACCAATTTCCTCATCAGTTGCTATTAGGGTAGTGTCATTCATGTGCTCTTTTATTAAAAGACACTTGGAGCGACCAGTGTCTACTAAAAATAGCTGGTGCTTCGACAAAATGGAGCTCTTCAGTAGGTTAAAAAAATATTGCTGGACATGCTCCATTCATAATGGTTATGATGGCAACATATAGGGATGGGAGAACAACAGGTAACTGGAATACATAGTGGCATTACGTGTCAGTAGTGACATAAAGGATATCACCTCCAGCAGAAGGGTGGCTTCTTGTGACCTTAGAAACGTAGTCATAGTTTTACAGCTTCTGGTTACACAATAGTCTACAGTAGTGTATGTAATATAACAGGAATTTAGGAAGAATAGCATCAAATCATAACTGTTCAGGAAGATATTTTTCATCCTGTAGGCTAGTCATTTAAAAATGGTGATATAACTATGACATGGCTTGGTGATATCCACTAACATTTAGTATTGATGATGTTGTTACCATTTTCCTCTCTTGTCAACCTCCCTTGGTCAACACTGCTGACAAATCCTTCTAGTCCATTCACACTTAAAAATCTTGCATTTTCCATTGCGACTTTACCGCAGGATTTTGATTTTAGATGAATGTGACTTTGTTATGACTTTGATCATTTTGTTTGTGCTCTACAAAGTTGTGCAGAACAGAAACATTTATTTTGTTTTGTTTGGTTTCTTTTTTTTCTAAAAGGTTCTAAATTTTGAGAACAATTTGAATTCGAATTTGTCAAACATTGATTGACCGATTCAAACTCTGTGTGAAGAATTGCTAGTTTTTAAGGAGCAGGCCAGGAAGCTGGCCACCGCCTCAACCGATGCTCATCAGCTGTCAGCGGGTTTCCCCACTGACAACTTAATGTAAACAAAAGAATGGCAGAAATGAAAAATACATTTAAAAAAACACGCCAAAATAAAATTGAAAAAAAAAGCCACATGCCCCAAAAAAACCATACCAGACCCTAATTTAAGTATGCAGCCCGGAAGGTTAGGAAAGGAGGGGGGACAAGCGAGCACCCTCCTCGTCTTATTCCAGGCCACATGCCCTCAACTCTAACCCAACAAGGGCGGGGGGCTTATCGGAATCTGCACCCCCCCATGTGACTCATTCATCAAAAAAGTGTAAAAAGTTAATAAAACACAACACAAGTTTTGTCAATTTTTTTATTTGAAAAAAAAAAGTCACCCGGTGTAGATCCATTGTCAATCGCAATGCCCGCCGATCTGAAAAAAAAAAAAATACTCTGGATTTCCAATTTTTTTTCTTTTTAAATAAAGGAATTGTCAAAAACTGCCTACTGTCATTTTTTACACTACTCTGAGATTTTTCTACACTTGGAGGCTGTTATTTTAAAGCACTTTTTTCACACAGAGTGGCACTTTATTCAAATGGCTGGTCTGAAGTGGATGTTATCTAGCAGGATTACACTATATGTTCTTTTCCTGAGTTCAAGTTTCTAAGAATTTACTTGGATTGTGTGACTGGTTGGAATCAGCAGATTATTAACATCCTATATACATTTATGCTGCACTGAAGTGAGCAGTCTGTTTTTCAGGTGAGTGTGCGATACAACCATACTAGATCACAGAAGAAAATTTTTCACTTGAATATTCATTTGATGAACTTTATTGAATTATCTAATTATTTTTCATAACTCGCTGACCTGATGAACTTGATATTCTGCGGATATACACATACTGCGTTTACTGTTTTTGATTATTTATATTATTGAACTTTAACTTTAATGTTTATTTCACACATAATTTATGATAAAGTGATTGTAAAGGCTTTTTTTAATAACAAACATGTTATACTCACCTCCTCTGTGCAGTTGGTTTCGCACAGAGCAGCCCGGATCCTTCTCTTTTTGGGGCCCTCTTTGCTGCTCCTGACCCCTCCTCCTATCAAGTGCCCCCACAGCCAACAGCTTGCTACAGGGAGCACCCGAGCTGAGTCAGAGCTCCCTGTGTCCATTCAGACATGGAGCCCTGACCCGGCCCGCCCCCTCTCTCCCCTGATTGGTTGACTGACTTTGATTGACAGCCGCGGGAGCCAATGGCGCTGCTGCTGTGTCTCAGCCAATCAGGAGGAGTGTCCTGGATGGCTAAGACAAACTGGACATAGATGGAGAGAAAAGGGACTCAGGTAAGTAATTAGGGGGTGCTGCCACACACAGAAGGTTTTTTATATTATTGCATAGAATGCATTAAGATAAAAAACCTTATGCCTTTACCATCACTTTAATTAGAGCACTGCAAATTTTATGATTTTGTAACATTTTTTACACTTCACTTTTTTGGTGAATGAGTTAGGGGTACTATGTACTCTATACTCATTCACATGGGGGGGGGGCTGGATCTGGGGGCTTCCAGATTTCGATAAGCCTCTTCACCCGCAAACCCCCACAACCACTGGCCAGGATTGTAGGGAAGAGGCCCTTGTCAAGTTGTGGGGACAAGGTGTTATCGGGGGCAAAGCCCCCCTGCCCCAAAGCACCCCCCCATGTTGAGGGCATGTGCCCTGGTATGATTCAGCAGGGGGGGCGCTCACTCATCACCCTCTTTCCTGACCTGCCGGGCGGCATGCTTGGACAAGGGTCTGGTATGGATTTTGGCGGGAACCCCATGCCATTCTTTAAAAACAATTTTGGCGTGGGTATGGGGTGGGGACCCCACGCTGTTTTTTTCATTGCTGCCATTCTTTTCACAAGTCGCGTGTATATCATGCACATGCGACTTTTGAGGGTTTACAGTACACTGAAGTCTATGGCCCTCAAGTCGCATCCAAACCAGACCAAAGTAATACAGGAACTACTTTAAAGTCACTGCGACTTTAAGTCGCACAGATATGAACGGTATCCATTGGAAAACATGGGGTACGACTTGTCATGCAACTTTGGGGTCCAAAGTTGCATGACATTTCACACAAGTGTGAATGGGGCCTAAAGTACAATGTATTAGCAAAATCTAGTTCAACTCTTGAACTTTTCCTATATTTTTTATTAGGAATCCATAGTGATATTCATTCTGTGGAGCCCAATGTTTTCATGGTCATAGACATGCCTTCTATTTTAATTCAGCTCCTGCTGTTGATCTGCTATTATTGTTAAATATAATTTCCATCCTTACATTGCTGAGAACACTAACGGTTTCTAAGCCTGAAGCCACTGATAATGATAAACATAACTGAATTGGCACCTTGGAACAATAAAAATGTATATGATGGCAAACAGCCAGGTAGTAAGGGGTTTATGAGTGTCATTGGGGTTGAATGCGATCACGCACCAGGAGTATTATCTGCATTTCCTGCCAATGTCTTAAAATATTCCTTGTACAGAGTAGGTGTAATGGGCTTGAAATCCTGCAGCTTTTTCCTCTGATTTCCTTGCAACTTTTTTTTTTTTTTTTTTTTTTGTAGGCAGTCAATTGTGAGCACTGCCATATTAATATAAATGTACCTAAAGACAGTTTTGTTACACGAATCTCATGTTCCTACATGTTTGTATCTTTATTAAAATTAAAATGAATAAAATGTTCTCTTCTGTATCTTAATGGGTAACCTGGTTGTATACATTTCTGTAACTTTTGCTCAGAAATTCATCATTGGTTTTATATTTCTCTATATTGTTATGCAGATTCTCTTTTTCTACTTAATCAATAAAAAAAGATTTAAACCAAAAATTAAAATGAATAAAAAGCCACTCAGGTGTCCATTTAAAACAGAAAGTGGACATCGCTATGCTTCCCAGTTAGGATTTCACAGTACTACCACGTACTGTTACCTGAATTTTGCAACCCATTCATAAAATGCAGGCCATAGTATGGAGCCTTCAATATCCTAGGGAGGTCTTACTTCTTAATGCAATAGAGAGAATCCTTAACCGGTTAAGAGCCGATCACTTGACTTTGACAGATCACATGATCAGGCTTTCTTTCTTTCTGCCCTTTTTAAATGAAAGGCAACACATTGAATAAACGTTTCTTTAACTATGTAGTACTACTTGCATTTCAAAAAGAGGATGTCAATGTACTTTTACATAGCTCCCAAGTCCAAACTGTCCCTGATTTCGAGGGACTGTCCCAGATTTGGAACAAATTCCCTCTGTCCCTCTTTCCTCTTCATTTGTCCCTCATTTTGGTCTGATCTACATAGTTGTATATAAAATGCACTTTTTATTTTTCACAAAGTGTTTCCCAGTGTTAAACCTTTCATCCAATTTCTAAATGACTGCATTTGTAAATGTCAAAAGCCAACATAAAGGAATCAAAGAGGATATGTTCAAGCGCAGTGTGAACCGTGGACTAGAGATCAGATGGAGTGGTTATGCTGTGAGTATGTGATGGGAGGCATTTAGGTGGGGGCAATCACAGATGACCAATGATGGAGCTGAATGACATTCATGAAAGTTCATTAAAAACGGACGGCACCCAAAACACATTAAAAACCGGTACTAGGACAACAAGAATACTTTCTCTCACTCCAGGTCTTTACACTAAAGCAACCCTTAGAAACACGTATCTGTTAAAATACTGAAAATACTAAAAATACTAAAAAATACAAAAATTACTTGAAAGTACTTACAGTAAGTCGAGGTAGTAACCAGTAGACACTAACGGGGGTGGATTTACGGAGGGTAGTGTATGAGTGTCGTATTGGTGAGGTAGACTAGAGATCAGGTGCCAAGTGTGACGCGAACTTGTATAGGAGAAACTAAGGAAATACAACCGAAAACTGTAAATGTTTACGTCAGTAAATCTTTAACCTACTTTCCAAATTGTGACCCTTTGT
>BLSH010313692.1:403663-415657 GCA_018402905.1 Glandirana rugosa | reverse complement strand
ATGAGTCTTTTGAACGGTTCATTTTTTTCCAGAAGTTTTTGAAAAATGTGGGAAAGAAAAAGAAAACGCTTTTTTTTCTACAAAGTTGTCCATTTATAAGATATTTCCAACACATAGCATGTACATGGCAAAAATGACACCCCATAATACATTCTGCTACTCCTCCTGAGTATGGTGATACCACATGTGTGAGACTTTTACACAGCCTGGACACATACAGAGGCATAAATTACACATTATATTTCTCGACCACCTATTACAATTCTGAAGGCCCTGGAGCACCAGGACAATGGAAATGCCCACAAAATGACCCCATTTTGGAAAGCTAACACCCCAACATATAATCTATGAGGCATGAGGAGTCTTTTGAACGGTTCATTTTTTTACAGAAGTTTTTGGAAAATGTGGGAAAAAAATGAAAACGCATTTTTTTTACATAAAGTTGTCCATTTATAAGGTATTTCCAACACATAGCATGTACATGGCAAAAATGACACTCCAAAATACATTCTGCTACTCCTCCTGAGTATGGCGATACCACATGTGTGAGACTTTTACACAGTCTGGCTACATACAGAGGCCCAACATACAAGGAAGACCGTCAGGTGTTCTAAAGACACATAGCATTACAAATACCAAGAATTACACCCCAAAATACATTATGCTGTGTAAAGGGTAAACAAAAGATTACCTGTGGTTTTAGTATTGCAGCTGTCCACAGGAGGATAGCACTGGTCCAGGCAGCAGGCAGGGACTTGGTCAGCTACAGCGAACACAATTGTCCAGGCAACCGACAGTGAATGCAATTGTCCAGGCAACAGGCAGGAAAACTGTCCATAGTACAGGCAGGGATATTGTCCATATACAGTCCAGGGTCATTGCAGGCAGAGATGTTGTCAACAGTGCCAAAATATTGGTCCTGGTAGTAGGACAGCGAACACAATTGTCCAGGCAACAGGCATGAATACTATAGTCAGTACAGGCAGCAGGTAAGGATACTGTCCATATACAGTCCAAGGTCAGTGCAGACAGAGATATTGTCATCAGTGCCATAATATTGGTCCTAGTAGCAGGCAGAAACATAGTCCATAGTCCAGGTAGCAGCAGAGGTGTGGTCAGTTCATCCGGCAGGCAGAAGCATGATGGCAATAAGTCCTACAGGCAGCAGGCAGAAGTAGAGCCTCAGTCAGGACAGAATGGGGACAAGGGTAGAGGCTTCTCCCACCCAATCTCTTTGAAGCCTCCCAGTCTCCAGACCCTAATCTGGGAGAGAGAATACAAAAACAATGTTTTCTTCTTCCAGAAAAAAACATTCTGGAGCCCCGCACATATGTGAGACCCCTGTGTTGTCAATCCCACTGCTCCAGTTGCAGGGTACAAGATCAGTCCAAGAGGCAGGCAAAAAGCGTGGTCAAACAGTCCAAGGTCAGTTCCAGATCAGGCAGAAGTATGTACAAAATCAGTAGGCAGAAGCGTGGTCGAATAACAGTCCAGGGTCAGTTCCAGATCAGTCAGAAGTATGTACAAAATCGGTAGGCAGAAGCATGGTCGAATAACAAGCCAGGGTCAGTTCCAGAGCAGGCAGTGGCATAAGGGGTGCGAACTTGAAAAAGAAACTAGGAAATCAATAATTGACAAGGGTGTGATAACGCCGGAAGCAGTCACCTATGCGTAGACCTGGTTGGGAAGGGCACTGGGCACAATGATAAGTGGTGTCTCTTCTAACTCCATTACTAGAGCACACCCGGCATTTTTTCTGGCGTTTTTGGCCTGTTGGTCTGGGAGATATTTTATTGGGGAAATGGCGCTCGGAGAGTCTACTACACACACATCGGATCTAATATTTTCTGGTGGGTCATTGGGGTATAAAAGTGTGGTGATGATATCCTCCTGGTAGCCAAGGAATGGTTTGGGGTTTACGGTGGAATTGTGATATATGATATACGTATTATATATGGCCAAATGAAAAAAATAGAGGGTAACTTTTTTATACTAGTGGTATGTTCTTCTGGTAGGTAAATAGGGTTCCAACATTTGATCATTTAGATCAACTCCTCCCATATACAAGTTGTAATCATGGATACAGATGGGTTTCTGTATTGGGCCATTTCTTCTGAGGATCTCTACCAGTGAATTGTTGTGTATAGATGATAACATATACACATCCCTTCTGTCCCTCCACTTCACAGCCAGAATTTCCTCATTCTGCAGACTCGCCGTCTCTCCTTTTCTAAGCCTCATGTTGACGAGTCTTTGAGGAAAGCTCATCCGATTTTTTTCTGGCTGTGCCACAAGCTGGTGTACTCTTCCTGTAGAGGTTCCGGAACAGGGGTAAACTGGTGTAAAAATTATCCACATTCAGGTGGTAGCCTTTGTCCAGAAGTGGGTAGATTAGTTGCCAAACAATTTTACCGCTTGTACCCAAATATGCTGGGCAATTAGGGGGTTTCAGCTGGGAGTCCTTCCCTTCATAGACTCTGAAGGCGTAAAGGTACCCTGTGGTTCAATCGCACAATTTGTAGACTTTCACCCCATAGCGGGCCCTTTTGGTTGGGGATATATTGTTTTATTCCCAGCCTGCCGCAAAATTTCACCAGGGATTCATCAATGCATATATGCTGGTCCGGGGTAAATAATTGGGGGAATATTTCTGAAAAATAATTTAGAATTGGGCGAATCTTATAAAGCCGGTCATAATTTGGGGCATTTCAGGGAGGGCACTGGGTATTGTCGTTAAAATGTAAAAATCTCATGATCATGGAAAATCTTGTCCTGGGCATTACGGATGAGAAGACCGGCATGTGGTAGATGGGGCAGGTGGACCAGTAGGAGCGGAGTTAATTTTTGTTGTTAAGTCCCATGCAGAACGTGAGGCCCAAAAAAGTTTTGAATTCTTACACTGTTACATCTCTCCACTCAAAGGGATGGGAATAATATGAGGTTGGATTAGCCTGGATAAATTGGTGTGCATATAGGTTGCACTGGGCCACAATGGATCGCAGCATGTCCTCCGTAAAAACAAAATCAAAAAAATTAATGGGCGAAAAATTTTCTGTGTCCACCTGGACTCCTGGTTGGGCAGTAAAAGGGGGAATCCTAGCTTCTCCTTAATTAGGAGGAAGCCACAAGAGGTGCTGGAGTGAGTAGGGAAGGCTGGCATGGGATGTAACCCTTTGGGGCTGGGGTACAGCGGTGCTGGTGAATGGCACTGGGGTGCTGGTGGATGGCACTGGGGTGTACTGCTGGGGGATAGCACAGTGGTGCTGGTGAATGGCACTGGGGTGTGGGTGGATGGCACAGTGGATCTGGTGGATGGTATTGCCTCCTCACCAACGCGCCTTCGTCTGGCAGGCGGACAATATTCCTCGTCTGAGTCCAGCTCTGATTCGCTACTTGAGTCCGGTTAATAGGCCATATCACACTCAGGCTCAGACTCAGAGGAACCTGCAGGAGAGAGCTCCCCATTGCTCTCATCGGCCGCAAGAATATTGTAGGCCTCCTCAGCAGAAAAAGATCTTTTTGCCATTGTATCAGCACTAATTGGCACTGATGACACTTGATGGCACTGACAGGTGGCACTGATGATGTGTGACACTGACAGGTGGCACTGACGCGTGGCACTGATGACAGGTCAGGTGGCACTGACACGTGGCACTGATGACAGGTAAGGTGGCACAGATGACAGGTCAGGTGGCACTTTATGACACGTGGCACTGATTACACTTGATGGCACTGACAGGTGGTACTAATGATATGTGGCACTGACAGTAGGCACTGACACGTGGCACTGATGACAGGTCAGGTGGCACTGACACGTGGCACTAATGACAGGTCAGATGGTACTGATGACAGGTCAGGTGGAACTTTATGACATGTGGCACTGATGACACTTGATGACACTGAGGTGGCACCGATGTGTGGCACTGACACGTGGCACTGATGACAGGTCAGGTGGCACTGATAACAGGTCAGGAGACACTGACACGTGGCACTGATGACAGGTCAGGTGGCACTTTATGACACGTAGCACTGATGACACTTTGCTGACATGTGACGCTTGATGGCACTGACATGTGGCACTGACAGGTGGTAATGATGATATGTGGCACTGACAGGTGGCACTGATACGTGGCACTGATGACAGGTCAGGTGGCACTGACACGTGGCACTAATGACAGGTCAGGTGGCACTGATGACAGGTCAGGTGGAACTTTATGACATGTGGCACTGATGACACTTGATGGCACTGACAGGTGGCACTGATGTGTGGCACTGACACATGGTACTGATGACAGGTCAGGTGGCACTGACACGTGGCACTGATGACAGGTCAGGAGGCACTGACACGTGGCACCGATGACAGGTCAGGAGGCACTGACATGTGGCACTGATGACAGGTCAGGTGGCACTTTATGACATGTAGCACTGATGACACTTTGATGACATGTGACACTTGATGGCACTGATAGGTGACACTGATGATATGTGGCACTGACAGGTGGCACTGATGATATGTAGCACTGACAGATGGCACTGATATGTGGCACTGACAGGTGGCACTAACGATATGTGGCACTGACAGGTGGCACTGACAGGTGGCACTGACAGGTGGCACTATGATGGGCATTTTTTGGCATTTTTTTAGCACAGTAATAGGAAATCACTTACAGTAATGCTCACAGTAATACTGCAGCACAGATCGCTCTCTCTCACAGTGGTGTCTGTGTGAGGAGAGAAGGCGGGCAACGAGAGATGATCTCATATGTTTACATTTGAGATCATCTTTCGTTGGACCCGCTGATCACGTGGTAAACGGCCACTGTGATTGGCTGTTTACCATGATCTGTGATTGGCTGTGTCCAAGGGACACAGCGATCACAGATATTCCCGGCTGCGCACCCGCGATTGCAGGCTGGGAGCGCGCAAAGGGGCAGACGTCCATGGGCGTCCGCCCAGAAATTGAGATCTATAGCTATAGCGCGGATCTGTACAGGTTAAAGTGTGTCTATGGTCAAAATGTAAAATAATATATTCTTTTCCACAATGTATTTCAATTATTTCTAGCCTATTTCCAATACTCTGAATGATCTTGATGTTTGAAAACTTACTTTGTGAAGATCCCCACACATTTACCTCCTTGAAGTCTGCCACTCGTATTTACTATGCCATGTGAGTACTGTATGCACTGCTGTGTCACACATCTCACAAAGCCTGCCTTCTGACCTGCAGAGGTGCTGAGAGGAGGAGTTTCAGAAGGCGGAGTCAATACAGGAATTAATTCTTGCAGACAGCAAGGTACCATGGGATATGTAGTCCTTAGACATTGTCTCTAAACCAAACAAATGAGCAGAAGAGACACTGCATAGCATGCTGGGAATCCAAGAAGTTGTGGAAATAGATGGCCAGCAGACAGACAGCACACACATGTGAAAAGAGATTTTTTTTATGGAATCTGGACTGTCAAAAATAACTATTGCTTGTATTGTGTGGGAGATTAGCTGGTGGGGATCATTTTTCCTGAGGAAAATAGTCAGTGTGCAGGCAGCTTTCTTTCAATTCTGGCGGCTTGCCAGGTTTATTTTAGAAACTAGGTTTGCAGGTTAAAACAAACAAAACAGAAAAGAAGTCCTTGCCATCCAACGCTAAATGAAACAGAATAGTTTCCTCACTATACGGTGTGGGTCTGGCCCCCGACACCCACAAAACATAAGCAAAATGCAAACCTTTGTCTTTTTAAAATGCCAACAGACACAGAGCTCCCACAGATTCCCCTCTGAGTTCCAGGTCAGAGCTCTAGTGAGATCTCTACCTGATTATTTAAGCCACCTGCTGCTGGACTCCAGTGGACCACACACTCTGGACCAGAACCAGCCCTGCCATGGTGACTGGTAAAATCCAGACCAGACTCTGTTTAAACCAGCCCCAATGAATGCATATGAGGCGACAGGTAGCGTCTGTCTACCACTTTGCCTCGCATACCATCACAATTGCTATTACAATGCTAAAGTGTATGCTGTGACCATATAACTCTTTTTATAGCAAAACAAATGTAAATGTAAATAATATGCCCCAATGTAAAATCACCATCAATCACTCCTGCCAGTGATGTAAGTTTATCGTCAATCATGGCAACCCAACACCCAACAATATTTCCCTGTTTCCCCGCCACCACCACAACCTGCAAGCCAACAATGTAAACAAACAACTAGGGTTCCTGGATGACATCATTGACCATATTTGATGATGTCACCCAGGGTCTCCACTGTGTTTACATTACCGCAGTCTATGTCATTTGTGGCGGTGTTGCATCTGGGAAACATTTTTGGGTATTGGGGCTTTGCTGCTCTCCCCCCTTGCAAGGTAGTCCCACAATGTTGATATGCAGGTGGCATGGTCTGGAACAGGAAGAGGGTAGGGAGGGTGAGCACTCCCTGACCTCCCTTTCCAGGCCACCCAGGCTGCATGCGTCTGGTTGGCATTTTAGGAGGGACCCATGCTGTTTAAATTGCAGTAAAACAAACAATTACTAATCTTTCAAATATTACTACTGAGTCACTGATTGGGAAAAAGTATGCAGGCAGTGAAGTCAGAGTGGAGTCCATGCTCCTGATTAGTGTATGTATCAGATTAGGGATTCTGAAGGCACTGAAGCCAGAGGATCAGCATAACAGCTAGGCATTGTCAGGAATAGGTCAGCAAAGGCAGACTTTGTTTATTTTTGTCTCATGACAGGTTTCCTTTACTGTGCCCTTGGATTGTAATATTGACTCTGTTCTTCCTGTCAGGTTCTCTATATAAAAGATCCATCCACTAAGGTGGCCTGTTCCTGAAAATGAATAACTATAGCTGATTTCAAACATGCTAATAAAGTTTTTGATGGAAGGCACATGTGAAACGACCATGGTTTTCCTATGATGAATAATTCATACCAAATGTTATCTCTCCAATCATCCTTGAAGAAGAGAATGAAGGATGATTTATGGCTCTGCTGCAAGGAAAGACTGGTTTAAGTCTCGCAGAATTGTGCAAATTGCATCTTAATGAGGCAATTATAAATTCTGAGTAAAATGTGAATGCAATTTTTATAAGTTCACATTGGACGCCGAGTAGTGTTCAGGTAGATCAGTGAAGTAAGAGATGTTTTACATGGAGGGAAATTATTTCCAAATTGTTGCTTTAAAAAGCCAATTAAGTCAGCAAATATGCTGATGATACACAAAGCAGGGGGATAGCTTGGGTCAGCTGATTATAATAAAAAGAGAGTTGGCACAAGTGTTGCTGGGCTTTGCAAATTCAGCTGGTATACAGTACAGATAGAGGAAGATTCACAATAGAGCATCCCATAAAGGAAAGTTGTCAAATATTGCATAGGTTAAGGAAATTCCTTATAAAACAAAATCATTTAAGTACGATACATAGATAAATAGATAGATAGATAGATAGATAGATAGATAGATAGATAGATAGATAGATAGATAGATAGATAGATAGATAGATTTGTATTGAGAGCTGCAATTCCTGAGCTGACCTGCAGTGCCATCTGTTGTTGGAATTTGGTATTGCGACTTCACCAACGCATGTTTAGAATTGTAAATGCAGAATATATATATGTAAGACTTTAGTCCTCCAAGCACTGAAAGCAATACCAGGGTAAGGGAAGTATAGATCCAATTAAGAAGACACACATTAGGAATATTTGTTCCAAGCTGGAAATTCCCTTTAACAAAGTTCTCTTTTTCAGGGGGATCAGTACTGCCTAGCCTGTTGCTTTAGGCTGCAACAAGGCAAAATATGCTCTCAACTCATTACGAGCTGAAAGGTCAAGTTCTTAGCTCTATAGGCAGATATAAAATACATAAAGATATAAAATAAAGAATACAGATCTGTATTTAGTAATACCTTGTTACATGTATTATTTTTATTAGCTTCTTGAAGTCCTTGTACAGCAGGGCTTTAGTGTAAAAGGAAGAAGCAACTCAAGGAGCCAATCATTTTAAGGGCTGACAACAAGCATTCATCACTTTGCTGTTCGGTGACAGGCTGGGGCATGTCCAGGATGACCTGAGCTCAGAAGAAGTAGCTTGCACAATGCTAACCATCAGACTGAGGACATACAGTGGCAGGGATAAAATATTGAAAAAATATTTAACTGATTGCGCCGTGGATCAACCTAAATAGAAACTAGTAAATGAGGGAATAATCTTCCCTTGGGAAGGCTGCTGTAAACCAGCGAACTGGACTGTGAATAACAAAACAAGTGATAAGCGCCAACCTTAGATATTGTGTTGAGCAATCTCTGGAGTGAAGGTGAATATCGCAGCAAAAGCTGATTATATTTAAAGGTATTTTAAAGCCTAAGCATTATGTACCTTCATGCATTCTATGCATTAAGGGAAAAAGAACACCATCACTCTTTCCTGTCCCTAAACACTTACATGCCTCCTCTCTCCATCCAGCACTGTGCCGATCTGCAGCTCCACTACTCTCTCTGCTATTGGTTCCTGCTGCTGTCAGTCAAATCCTGTGAGGAGGGAGCAGGGGGCAGGGCCAAGCCATGTTGTGTGTGTCCATGGACACACACAGTCCGGCTCAGAAGCATGCCTGCACCCACAGCATATGGCTTAGTAGGGAAGAGGGGACACTCATAAGAGGAGGGAGGAGAGAGCACTGGCAGGGGACTTAAGAGAAGGTAAGGGACCACTACATGCAATACCATTGCACAGAGTAGGTTCATATAACATTTTATTTTTTTTAAATAAAAAAAGTTATCCTTTATAATTACTGTAATGTTTTAATGGGCCATACATTTTTCTCTTGTTTTTCGCTGTAGTTTTGCTTTAATTAACAAATTTGGAACTGAGTGAACACAAAGTTTAGCCTATGTGGGAGTCAAATAAGCAGTCAATATGTGAGGGGTTTCTGGGTCCCTAATGCAGGAACCAAGCAGGTAAGCCTGTTTTTTTGTGTCCATGCAAACAACTGTTTCAGTCTGACATAATCTATTTGTTAAATCTTGCCATAAATTATACAATTCTCTTTTAGATTTACCAAAACCATAAAATAATGAGCTCAAACCTAAAAATGTTTTAAATGTGTATGCAGTCAGACAGGCCCTTGCACTACCCTTGCATCTAAGGAACATCTAAAATGAAATTGAATAAGAAAATTGTATAATGTATGGCCAGTTTGTTAACACTAGTGGTAGCCCTTGCTTTTACCTGCAAGTGATACGCGGTGGATCGCTATTCAGAGTGCAGTTGACAAGCGGCTGGGAGGTAATATGTTGCCTCCTCACCACCTGCTTTAAACCTGAAAGGTCAACACCACAGCACCACAACTGCATGCATTGATGGATGGCTGCATAGCAGCCCTGTTCATTTGAATAAGTCATGTTCAGCAGTGGTACTGCTGAACAGGACAGCGGATATATTTTTTGCCACAGACATGGCATGTGTATAACCCTCTCTGCCTGCTAGGTTTGGGTTATCGGGGGAGGTCAGGGGAGATGTGGTGAAACTGCAGCTCAACTGCCTTTTATTTTTGTGGCCCCCTGGTTGCAAGTGTGAATAAGTCCTAACTGTAAAAAATAGGTAACTATATGATAAATACACACACAGAGAGTTGATCACATTTAGTATCCCACCTATATCACTTCAACAAATGAGAGTTGTGACTAAAACTACCCAAATGGGTAGTATTAATAATCATTATATTGTGCATGAGTACCTGTGGATATACATATAGTATCTCACAAAAGTGAGTGCACCCCTCACATTTTTGTAACTATTTTATTATATCTTTTCGTGTGACAACACTGAAGAAATTACACTTTGCTACAATATAAAGTAGTGAGTGTACAGCTTGTATAACAGTTGTGGGAGGTTAGCTCAAGGGGGGTCACCTTCCCTGGGAAAAAGGCAGTCCAAAGGGCAGGTTTTCTTAAAAGCTGATTTTCAGCCAATTTTATTTTAAAAGGTTGCATGAAAATAAAACAAACAAAACAGAAAATAAATCCTTGCCATCCAGGCTCTTACTAAGCATCTTCAGTTTCCCTAACTGAGTGGTGAAGGGCTTCTCCCAGTCACCCACAATACAAAGACAATGCAAACCTTTTTGTTTCAGTCATAAAGCAAACTTCAATTCAAGATCTCTCAGGTTTGATGAGTCCCAGGCCAGAGCAATCATCTGATCCAGACCTGCTTCCTTTATACCACCCCGCCAAAGTGGCTGGTAAAACCCAGATAGGATTCTACCTTAGTTTCCTGCAAGTGAATGCATGCGAGGTGAAACATAACATCCATCGATCACCTCGCCTTTTATAACGCCACACAGTGTAAATTTTCTATCCCCTCAAAATAACTCAAAACACAGCCATTAATGTCTAAACCGCTGGCGACAAAAGTGAGTACACCCCTAAGTGAAAATGTCCAAATTGGGCCCAAAATGTCAATATTTTGTGTGGCCACCATTATTTTCCAGCACTGCCTTAACCCTCTTGGGCATGGAGTTCACCAAAGCTTCACAGGTTGCCACTGGAGTACTCTTCCACTCCTCCATAACAACATCTTGGAGCTGGTGGATGTTAGAGACCTTGCGCTCCTCCACCTTCCGTTTGAGGATGCCCCACAGATGCTCAATAGGGTTTAGGTCTGGAGACTTGCTTGGCCAGTCCATAACCTTTACCCTCAGCTTCTTTAGCAAGCAGTGGTCATCTTGGAGGTGTGTTTGGGATCATTATCATGTTGGAATACTACCCTGTGGCCCAGTCTCCGAAGGGAGGAGATCATGCTCTGCTTCAGTATGTCACATTCATGGTTCCCTCAATAAACTGTAGCCCCCCAGTGTCGGCAGCACTCATGCAGACCCAAACCATGACACTCCCACCACCATGCTTGATTGTAGACAAGACACCCTTGTCTTTGTACTCCTCACCTGGTTGCCGCCACACACGCTTGGCACCATCTGAACCAAATAAATTTATCTTGGTCTCATCAGACCACAGGAGATGGTTCCAATAATTCATATCCTTAGTCAGCCTGTCTTCAGCAAACTGTTTGCAGGGTTTCTTGTGCATCATCTTTAGAAGAGGCTTCTTTCTTGGACGACAGCCACGCAGACCAATTTGATGCAGTGTGCGGCATATGGTCTGAGCGCTGACAGGCTGAGCCCCCACCCCTTCAACCTCTTCAGCAATGCTGGCAGCACTCATACGTCTATTTCCCAAAACAACCTCCGGATATGACGCTGAGCACGTGCAATTAACTCCCTTGTTCGACCATGGCGAGGTCTGTTCTGAATGGAACCTGTCCTGTTAAACTGCTGTATGGTCTTGGCCACCGTGCTGCAGCTCAGTTTCAGGGTCTAGGCAATCTTCTTATAGTCTAGGCCATCTTTATGTAGAGCAACAATTCATTTTTTCAGATCCTCAAAGCAGTGGCGTAGCGTGGGTTGTCAGCACCCGGGGCAAGGCAAGTAATTTGCGCCCCCTAACCTGCGGACTTTTAGCACTCCCCGAGTCCCTTTCTACAATAGTCCTGACCAACCTGATTCCTACACTGGCCACTACACTGATCTCCCTGTCCACTACCCTGACCCTTACACTGATCTACCTGATTCCAATGCGACCACTACACTAACCTCTACACTGACCTACATGATTCCTATACTGACCACTACACTACACTACACTGACTGCACTGTTCACTACACTGCACTGACTGCACTGTTCACTACACTGCACTGACTGCACTGTCCACTACACTGCACTGCACTACACTGTCCACTCCACTACACTGACTGCACTGTCCACTACATTGCACTGTCCACTCCACTACAGTGACTGCACTGTGTCGCATGTCACATCACCTAACACATCACCTGTCACGTCACATCACATCACCTGTCACATCGCATCACCTGTCACGTCAGTCACGTCACATCACTTGTCACGTCAGTGACATCACCTCACCTGTCACGTTACATCACCTGTCACGT
>BLSH010313692.1:370499-387481 GCA_018402905.1 Glandirana rugosa | reverse complement strand
AGAGACAGCCTCTGTACCCCCCCTGTCCACAGCCACCCCTGTACCCCCTCCCGTCCACAGCCACTTCTGCAGCCCCCCTGCCCACAGCCACCTCTGTACCCCCTCCTGTCCACAGTCACCTCTGTGGCAAAAACTGTAGCAATACACACCAAACTGAACATGTGCAGAGGGCCTCCAAGGCTCCGTACTATCAGGAGATGGATTGGGGACAGTGAAAGAAGGGGAGATCAGAGAAGACAGGATCAAACATCCTTTTTACACAATGCAGATGATTAACCCCTTATGTTCCACAGTGAGTATAGCAAGCATGCTTTACTGCATACACAGACTGATTATACTGTTGTGGGTTAAAGCAGAGTTCCGCTTGAGTGGAAAAAAAATTGAAAGTCAGCAGCTACAAATACTGTAGCTGCTGACTTTTAATATAAGGACACTTACCTGTCCTGGGAGCCCGCGATGTCGGCACCCGAAGCCGGCTTGTCCATCAGCTATGGGTGCAGGCGCTGGCATCTTTACCAAAGGAAACAGGAAGTGAAGCCTTGTGGCTTCACAGCCTGTTTCCTACTGTGCATGCGTGAATCGTGCTGCACTTTCTGAATGCTGTCTTCTAGAACCCGTGAGTCTCCCAGAAGGCAGTGGGGGAAGGAGAAGTGTGAGCGGATACCTGGTTTTGACAGGTATCCACTCCCCCCTCCCCCCAAAAGGTGCCAAATGTGGCACCAGAGGGGAGGATGAATCAGATACACGGAAGTTCCATTTTTGGGTGGAACTCCGCTTTAAGTGGAAGCTCTGCTTTAAGGACTCCTCACTAGAGATCGACCGATATATCGCCCAATTTTTGGCATTTTTAAATTAAATCGGCATAGACCGATTGTGCTGCAAATTAGGCCAATTGATTTATGCACTGAGGCCGATTCACACAGGGGCAATCCAACTTGTGGGACGACTCAGTACGACCCGGCACAGCGTGACTTCAGCGTGACTTGCAAATGACTTCTGTAATAGAAGTCAATGCAAGTACCTGAAGTTGCCCAGGAAACTTTTTCTAAGTCAGAGCGACTTGAGTCACTCCTATTAGAACAAGAAAGCCAAGAAACCGTGCAGCCTGCCAAGTCTGAGATTATCAAAGAACCAAAGAGATACAATGTTTATACTTATCAAAGGAATGAGGTGTGTAGAAGAGCTCAGTTTAACCATTTAAAGACTAAATCTTTTCTGACATTTGTTACTTACAAGTAAAAATCCAGTATTTTCTGCTAGAAAATCACTTAGAACCCCCCCCCAACATTATATATTTTTTTGCAGAGGTCCTAGAGAATAAAATGGCGGTTGTTGCAATATTTTATGCCACATGGTGTTTGCGCAGTGGTCTTTCAAACGCAATTTTTTTTGGAAGAAATACACTTTCATGAATAAAAAAAAAAACAAAAAAATGAAACAATAAAGTTAGCCCATTTTTTTTTCATCCAAAAGTTTTGATTACCTGTTTTTGTGTAGTTAATATTTAAGATGCATAGTTTTTTATCTAAATTATGCATACAAGTGCACTGATTGGAGGCTTATTGTGTTGTTTAATAAATGTTTAATTTAAACACTTTTCTGTATCGCTTCTTGTTACTTAACTGTTAGATATTATGAGATGAAGGGGGAAAAAAATGAAAAATCAGCCTAACATATCGGCCCCAAAAAATTGGCATAATATATCGGCCGCTGACCACCTCGATTTCTAAATATCGGCATCGGCCAGAGAAAAACCCATATCGGTCAACCCCTACTCCTCACCCCCTTACATGCCACATTTGGCATGTCATTTTCTTTGGGGGGGGGTACTTAGTTTTGACAGATACCCAGCCCTCACTCCTGCTTGAGCCACCTAGGCAATTCAAGCGGAAGTTCTCCTCTCCCCCTCCTTCCCTGCAATCTTCTGAGACATGTCACAGCTCCCAGAAGACTGTCCAGCCAGTGAGGAGGCGCATCGCGACTCATGCATGCGCAGTGTGCACCCAGCTGTGAAGCCGTAAGCTGTCACAGCTGGGTGCCCACACTTGCATTGCTGGCGACGGAGAGAGGCAAGGGTTTGGGCGGCCACATTGCTGGATCGTGGAACAGGTGAGTGTGTGTTTATTAATAGTCAGTAGCTACACTTTTTGTAGCTGCTGACTTTTAGTAAACACAAACACGACTGGAACTTCGCTTTAAGATATATAATTTAAATTTGTTATATTAAATTGAAATGTCATTAAAATATTTTTATAATCAACAACTTTCAAAAAAAGAAAATCTGTTGACCTTGCCATTACGGTCGAGCAGATAATTAAAGTGTAGCCATTAAGGTCCTTGTTCCAGCACTTTTTAGAGTGAAAACTCTGTCCCTGTCTCCCATTTTTGCTCCTTCTTTGTCACCCATTCACACAGGCTATTGATGGCTATTAAAATGACCATTTCATCACACATTGCACATGCATGTTCCACTGTTATCACTGTTGTCACCATCAGGAAACTTACCCCGAGAAATGACATGCCTAAACTATTGCAACTCCCTTCTTGTTGTCCTACCTCTACAAAGGGTATCCCTGTTTCAGTCTCTCTTGATTGTTGGTGCCAGAATCATTCCCTAACCAACTGTTCAGTGTCTATCAACCCTCTCTGCCTTTCTCAGCCAATCCCTTCACTAGTTTCTGCCCACCTAATGCATAAAATTCAAAATACTAACTACAACATACTAAGCCATTCACAACTCTACAACACGCTACATAACCAACATTAAAATATCACCCAAACCATCCCCTTTACTCCTTTGAAGACCTTTTGATCTCCAGCTTTGTCATCACTTTCTTCCATGCTCCTATCCAGAATTTTTCCAGAGTCTCTCCTTTCCTTTGGAACTCCTATCTCCTACTCTGCCCACCTTCAGGCAAACTCTGAAAACTCATCTTGTTAGGGAAGCCTATTTCACCCCATTTTCCTTGTTTTCTACCTTGTTTCCACCCTAATCCCGATGAATGCAAGTGGGGTAACTGTTGTCAGATTATCACAAAATGTGTTTGTGTGACTGCAGTATGAACATAAGTCTGTAAACTCTTTTTGGAGCAGAGACCGCCATAAATGACGCTGGAATATGTTAATGCTGTATAAATGAATAAAGTAGTGGAAAATTTTTGTAGCGTTGTACAAAACTTTACAGCAACATGGAATACTGAATCGTTTTCAAAATAAAAGAAAAAGGGTATTTTAGAAGAACCTTTATAACTTTTGACAACATGAAATAATTTAGCAATATAGCTCAGACATCAACTGAAAAGGACAGTAAAAGATTATCATAAATGGCGTTTCAATGGTAAGTTAGATAGCAGGAAGCTGACGCAACATAAATTGTCAGGAAGAAATCAACTTTAATATGCGCTGCAGTTTTGGGCACCCGTTCATGAAAAAAGACATTATGCAACTAGAAAGAGTTCAGCCAGCAAAAGTAATAGAGGTAATGGAGGATTTTACATAGAGCAAAGACTAGCCAAATTGGGCTTGCTTGCATTAGAGAAAAAGGCTCTTCTTCAAGGTCAGCGAAAAGGGATTTCAAGAGAACTTTTCATCCCATGAAATGTGCAAATGACACACATTCATCATTAGTAATATGAGCGAATACCATGCCAAGTTTCTGTTTTCATTTACTCCTTGGTAGA
This sequence comes from Glandirana rugosa, assembly GCA_018402905.1. Taxonomy (NCBI): domain Eukaryota; kingdom Metazoa; phylum Chordata; class Amphibia; order Anura; family Ranidae; genus Glandirana; species Glandirana rugosa. The sequence goes on along the minus strand of BLSH010313692.1, from coordinate 383,801 downwards.
CTATATATGAAGGGTTAAAAACCTAGAATGCAATTATTTTTTTTTTACTTTTTAGTACCATAGGCAGGTTTTTCACCTATTTTCAATGTTATAGAAAACATAAACACATGGTGTGTAATCTTTATAGATATATTTTGCCAAGTTATAAAAACTCCCCACCTGTGTTTACACCATAATTTTGCAAAATTTGTTATCCTAGAGTCTTCTCCCTAAGCCTGGCTTGATCTACAGTAGATATTCTGTGGAGAAAAGCTGGAAAGGTTTTTCGTTTTTATTTATATTTTTAACAGCAATGTACATAGTTGCCAGCACACCATGGATCCTCAAGGGACGTCCAAACGCCTTTATTCAGAGAGATCACATCACAGTGGAAAAGTGAAATGTTTTGGGGTCATGCAGGACCCCCCAGACATATGTCTGACAAAGGGGTCCTGTGTGGCCCTGAAACGTTGCACTTTTCCACGATGGTGTGATCTCTCCGAATAAAGGCATTTGGACATTACTTTAAGATCCATGGTGTACTGGAAAATATGTATGTTGACCTGTGATGTTACCAGTTTCCAGCTGGCTGTTGGTGCAGCCCCCATTTAGCTCTCAGCCTATTTCTGGAACATGTGTGATGGAACTATCAATAGCAGTGGCGGCCCATCCATTAAGGACGCACAGGCGCTGCCCCCTTATCCATGCATCCAGCCTGAAGCTCTAATAGGCTTTAAAAAAGGGTGGGCTTGGGCGCAGAGCATTGCATTCGCTATTCTCACACTGTTCCTCCTCCAATCAGAAAGTGGGTCATGAGACCAATCAACCGATAGGCTGATAGGAGATGAGATCAGAGTGGGCGCCAGGAGGAGCAGGGAGGAGATGCCCGCAGCTCGAAAAGAAGCCACCGCTGCCCGCTACTTGCGAGATGGGGTGCCTTCCACAACCCCCGCGACCCAACCGGCCGGGAGGGGGCCTCTGTGCCGTCCGAGACCCGTGGGGATGTCGGCAGGTGGATTGTTTGCCGCCCCCCCAAAAAAAAAAAACACCAGCTGCCACTGATCAATAGTCATTCATAAATTAACAGAACTTGTGGCATCCTACAGAGTGCTCTCTGCATAACCCCACAAATAGCACTCCATGATTGGACAAAGGCTGGTCACATGGCTTTGATAGACCATGTGACCAGGCTCTGATCCCGCCTCTTTTTGTTTTTGACATTTGTTCATTGAAATGGGGCTTTGCTTGTTTCAGGTCCCAGCATGAATGTTGCTGTACATGAAATGACAGGAAGCTAAAATAAAGACAGGCTTCAGGTAATTATACAAGCAGTATTTAAAAATACATTTATTGATATTTTGATGAATACATAATTGGACAAATGGTGTTTCTTATATCTGCCTGGAGTTTAGCTTTCAACCCATTATGCTCCTATTTCTTTGTAGTAGCGATTCCCAATACGCTGATGAATGGCACTGATTTTCAGACACAACATAGGAAATGTCTGTCTGTGATTTGCATTGTGTTGACCACCCCTTTATATTTAGCAGAGTTGCTGTACAGCAGTCATGAAAGGGGGGCCCAGTAAATGTGTGAAAGTAGTGCAGCACTCCTTTGATGCGTGTAAAGGGTCAGTAATTGCAATAATGAAGAAACAGACATTTCGTACTGTGTAATTGATTTTTTAGCCTGAAGCCTTTAATTCATCAAACTTCGGCAACACAGTGGGACCACACGCTGCAAGTTTCAAGATCAGCTTTAATCAAGGCACAATTATAACTAGAACACTGATTCAGCAGTAGGCATGTCAAGGTTTCATAATCTGTACCGGTGGCTTCCTTAGGAGCCCTTTAGAATATGTCAGGTCCTTTACATAGAAAATCTTTACCTCTGTGTTTCTCTTCTGACAGAAACACAGCATCAGAGCGAAGGTGTTGTGTTAATAAGAACTTTCCCTGTCAGATGAGACCGCAATGTACAATAACTGATTTGCCCTTCAAGACAGGCTGCTCAAGGGTGCCATTTTCTCTTGTGACTATCATATTTTTCTTTAGCTTTAAGTTAATAAATGAATGCAAACCTTAATAAAATGAAAACATAGCTTCTCCTAAACCAGCCGAGATTAATAATACTTGTAAGATGTTCACTAAAAATAAATGTAGCTGCTTATGCTGAAACATATTTTAATTCAGCATTTGTGTTTACGTGGTGCCTACATGTGAAACTGAAAAATAATAATGCAGTACTTTATAGAGTACAATATACTTAAAGTGATATGAAACCAATTTTTTTTTTTTTTTTTAAATGAGCCCCACAAACATTATACAATGATTCTTGTTTTTTTTTTTTAATTGCCCCAATTATGTACCCAAGCCACAGACACCCGCTTCCCGTTTGCATGTGCCTCCTTATCTAGCCAGCATTTATGGAAATACTGCCAGTGTTGTGTGCATCTATATGCACACACAGTGTCAGGCAAACCACGCCCTTGCTCCCACCTTCCAGCAATTTGACTTTCGGCAGCAGGAGCCAATCGCTACACTGCCCTTATTACCAACCGCCAGGATCTGGAAGATCAGGGAAGCAGTGCAGATCGGAGGACCCAGTGACAGTGATTATGTACCAAAGTTAAATGTTTGGGGATGGGGCAGAAAAAGGTATGGGACATTTTATTACCACAGTATATATACAGTACTGTGCAAAGGTTTAAGGTAAATGTGAAGAAATGCTGTAAAGTAAGAATGCTTTCAAAAATATGTTTTTTAATTGTTTATTTTTTATCAATTTACAAAATGCAAAGTGAGCAAACAGAAGAAAAATCAAATCAATATTTGGTGTGACTACCCTTTAGCTTCAAACTAGCATCAATTCTTACACTTGCACATTTTATACATTTGCACAAAGTCAGGGATTTTGTATGAGTAGAGTCAGGTGTACGAGTAACCAATTACAGTCAGGTCCAAAGATTAGAATTGTGTTGATGTCCCAATATTTATGGACCCGACTGTATACCAAGCAGGTGCTAATGATAATCAATTTCATATGTAGGTTGAAACACAACTGAAACAAAAACAGTTGTGTAGGGGGCTTAAAACTGGGCAAGGAACAGCCAAACTCTGCCACTAAGGTTAGGTTGTGGAAGACAGGTTCTTATTACAGATCATACACCATGGCAAGACTGAGCAATGCAAGAAGACAGTAGTTATAGTGCATCAGCAAGGTCTGTCCCAGGCAAAGATTTCAAAGTAGACTGGGGTTTCAAGATGTGCTGTTCAAGCTCTTTTGAAGAGGCAAAAAAAAAAAAAAACATGCAACATTGAGGACTGTAGATGCGGTGGTCAGCCAAGGAAACCTAATGCAGCAGATGAAGGACACATCATGCTAACTTCCCTTTGACATCAGAAGATGTCCAGCACTGCCATCAGAACAGAACTGAAGGAAACCAGTGGGACCCAGGTACACCCATCCACTGTCCGGAGAAATCTGGCAAGAAGTGGTGTCACGTACCTGGCGGATGAGTCTGACTTCTGCAGGGGTAACCTCTCTTGCGGCCCTGGTTCGAGAACCCCTAATAGAGCAAACAGGGAGTTCAGGAGCGCAGGGGGGCACGAGGGTTGGACAGGAACACTTGGTGGTGCGTGTAGGTCCACTGGGACTCGTGCAAGACAGAAGAGTGGTCGTACAGTCCGGGTCGGCAACAGGCAGGCTAGGAAGGACAAAAGGAGCAGGCAGGCGGATGGTCAGGTACAGGCAGAGTTCGTTAACGAAATATAACGTGAATAGTATTGCGCTAAAAGATTCAGTGCAGCAGCAACATATAGTGTGATAATAACACCAAACAAAGTATAAAAGAAAAACAGTTGCGCTAAATAAATATTACATATGTGCAAAGTCCAGATATAATAAAAATAACATCCAAAATTGATTAATGGAAAAATGTTCATTTAAATCCGACACCAAAATAAGAAAAAAGGATTTCCAAAATGGAAAAGTCCCAAGATGACTCCAACACCATAAATAAGTGAAATGGAAATATTGAATACTGATTCTTCCTTCAAATCGACCAAAGGGTGAGTGAACCGCCACCGGAGGAGAGCACACCTCTAGATTAATAAAGGTACCCTTACCAGAGGTGGTGGACTTACTATCACTAGCAAGTCATACACGCTGGCAGAAAATAACCCTCTGCGGGGTATCTCAACCGGAAAGATCCTCTCTTCCTAGTGGTCAGACTCCTGGTATAGTAAACAGCCTTGTTCCAGCCTTTCCCCAGTTTAGATATTCATCCCATATGAACTCCATATTAGCGAACATCATGGAAAGGAGAAGAGTCTCATAGCGTGATCCCGTTGATAAAACAAATTTATTTGTACGTAACAAATGAATACTCACATAAAACGATCGTAAAAGCACAATGAACAATATTAGCCGGCAAGATAAAAAACGCTCCCGTTCCTCTGGAACGTGTAGGCGTGGTGACGTCAGACGTAGCTCCGCCCTACATGTTTCGTCATACGTGACGTCGTCCAGGGGCACGTTAACGGGCTGACAGCAGAAGTGCAGAGGGATCAGACAATCGGATGGTCGTAGGCAAGCCAAGGGTCGGTTCAGGCGGAGTTCAGACAAGGTCGGGCAAGCCGGGTCACAGGAACAGGAGACAGAAACGGATAACAGGCACAAGTTGCTCAGGAAGGGCGGGTACATGCTATAGAACGAACAGCACTTGCTACAGGAAGCAGGAAGTTTAAATAGAGCTGCTTCTCCATGAGTTAGAGGAGATAACAACCAAGTGCTATTAACCCTCGGCGCAGTCTTCTAACAAGTGGTCTCCATGCAAGAATTGCGGTCAAAAAGCCATACCTCCGAAGTGGAAATAAGGTTAAGTGACTCAACTACAAAAACATAGGAACTAGGGTGCAGAAAAATATCAGCAAGTGTTCTGAATTGATGAGTCAAAATTTGAAATATTTGCCTGTAGCAGGAGGCAGTTTGCTCCCCGAAGGACTGGAGAGAGGTACAATTATAAGTGTCTGGAGGCAACAATGAAGCATGGTAGAGGTTCCTTGCAAGTTTGGGGTTGCATTTCTGCAAATGGAGTTGGAGATTTGGTCAGGATAAATGGTGTCCTCAATGTTGAGAAATACAGGCAGATACTTATCCATCATGCCATACCATCAGGGAGGTGTGTGATTGGGCCCAAATTTATTCTGCAGCAGGACAATGACCCCAAACATACAGCCAATGTCATTAAGAACTGTCTTCAGTGTAAAGAAGAAAGAGTCCTGGAAGTAATGGTTGGCCCTCACAGAGCCCTGATTTCAACATCACTGAGTCTGTCTTGGATTACATGAAGAGATAGAAGGCTTTGAGGCAGCCTACATCCATAGAAAACCTGTGGTTAGCTCTCCAAGATGTTTGGAACAACCCGCCTACCCAATTCCTTCAAATATTGATTTGATTTGGATTTCTCTTTTGTTCATTTATTTTCCATTTTGTTAAAGTGGAGTTCCAGCAGCTTTCTTATGTTCCCCCCACCACCGTGTTACTTATTGCATTTATAGTAATCATAGGGCGTTTACCTTATTTTGCCAGTCTAAATGTCCATTTTCACTGTACCTCGCCACGACAAGGTATGTCATATCTGGCCAACCATTGATTCCTGCGATTCCTGCGATATAAATGTCATCAATCCTGGGAGTCAATGGGCAGCCTCCCCTTTTGCCATTGTGGTGTTTCCCAAGTTTTTTACCTTAATGCATTCTATGCACAGGATCCCCCCAGCCCCCCCCCTTTATTATTACCTGAGCCCGATCCGATCCAGCGAAGTGCACGAGAGCGGCGACTCTCGTCGCTGTCTACCTCTTCATTGGGCAGATTAACTGCAGTGGGAGCTGGGCTCCCGCATCTGTCAATCAACTCCAGTGACAAGGGAGCAAGAGGCGGGCCAAGTCCAGCTGTCTGTGTCAATGGATGCAGCAGCGGGGCTCGAGAGCAGGAATGCATGAATGCCTCCCATGGGAAGAGGCTTCCCGTAGGGGCACTGGAGAGAGGAGCCAAGTGCACCGACGGGGGGCCCGAGAAGAGGAGGTTCGGGGCCGCTCTGTACAGAGAAGGTAAGTATTTAGATGTTTGTTTTGTATTTTATTTTCCTTCACAATCGCTTTAATTTACAGCATAAATAAATATATATAAAGATGAATCACGCTTTCCCCATCTTGAAATATACACATTCCTCCACCATTATTTTCTCCTACAGATCTTGAATAATTCAAACTGGAGCAGAACTGTCTGAGCACTACAAACCAAAAAGTCTATGTAATTAATTTTTTACATTCAAAGCAAACTCACCCATCCATCCATGTTCCCATGCTTTATTTTGCTGAAAAATCACTTTGACAAATACCCCCTTGCATTTCTGTCCGTGGCCATCTTGAGTAAGAGCAACTTATTAAAGCTTTACTACTCCCACAACAGTAAAATCAGTCTGTATATGCAGTAAAGTATGCTTATTATACTCACTTTGGAACCTAATGGGTTAATCCTCTGCATTGTGTAAAAAGGCTGTTTGATCCTGTTTTCCCTGATCTTCCCCTTCTTCCATTGACTCCAGAACAGGTCCAGATAAGATAGAGTTACTGGAGTCAAGCTGCACATGCCCAGTTTTGTGTGTATTGGTAGAGAGTTTTTTTTTTTCTTGGGAGAGTGCATGTGATCAGCACAGGGCCAATCAGCACTGTACAGACAGAGGGCCAGGGGCCCTGGATCCTGATAGGACAGCTCAGTACAGTATGAAATATCTCCTGCAAGCTTTAACTAGGAACTGACAGAAGTCACAAGACTGCTATATATTGCTGATGAGAAAAGGTATTTAGCAGTTGATATTTACTAAAACAACTGCATTTCCATGTTCTGTGTACTGTGGGAGACCAGACATAGTGAATGCAGGCTCCTGCTCTATCTATTTACTATCATGATTAAAAATAGTCAGTGTAAAGTGAAAGAGTGAAGTTCTGCTTTAATACAACAGAAAGAGAAGAGAGATATACTCCACAGTATAAAACTGCTTCTTTGTAAGTGAAAACAGATTAACTTACAAACTGTGCAGTTAACCTGCTCCAAACATAGAGGTAAGCTGTACTGCAGAAGTGTGAAAGCAGCCTTAGGCCCCTTTCACACTTATGCAACGCAATTTTGCCGCAATTATGATGCAATTTTACCGCAATGTTGGCACGATTTCGGATCAGTACGACTTTGTTACAACTTTGGTACAATGAAAACGTATTACAAAGTCGTACAGAAATAGTACAGTGATCGCATCTATATTATTCAGGTGTGATTTGCATGAGACTTTGAGGGTTTAACATTGAAGTCTATGGACCTCAAGTTGCATCAAAGTTGGGCCAAAGTAATGCAGGGACCACTTTGAAGTTGGCCCGACTTCAAAGTCGTACAGATATGAATGGTACTCATTGGAAATATTGGGGAACGACTTATCATGCGACTTTGCAGTCCCAAATTGCAGGACAACTCGCACAAGTGTGAAAGGGGTCTTAAGGTGATTTGCTTCACAGTATATACACCCAGAGAGGTCAGTGATGACTTGTTTTAAAGCTTTTTTACTGCTTGTTAAAGATATTTAAAAACTTTAATATCCATATTCCGCACAGCTGCACTTTAATTTCAATAATATTTATTGATTTACAAAAGGGAGATACAGATATACAGAGAAAGCGCAATCGTACAAGAAATTAACATAGGTAAAAGGCAGTCTGTTCCATTGTACATTGATACAATCATTTAGCTTTCATTCAAAAGTACACTTGAACCTGAGTGATAAACTATGCTCCCAAGATTGAGACACAGGTCTTGACCCCCACGCCCAGAAACCCCATTTGGGAACTACACTGTATCTTGGGCCATGCGCCTTTATAGATAACATCATACCTGTTGCTTACATGGAAATTCTAAGGATGTTAGACTCACCAAATGTTCCAAGTAGGAGCATAAAATAACTAGGAGGAAGGAACAGATGAAGAGAAAGCAAACAAAAAGAAAATTAAAGAGAAACAAAGAAAAACACAGAACAATTTCACAGTCGGGCCAAAGTACCTTCAAAGTACAGGAGTCATGTTAAATTATGACTATGATACCAATTAAGCCAAGGTTGCCAGTTTGTTAGATTGGAGTCATAGTTACAGAGTGAGGAGGCAAACATAATTTCATACATTTTGTGCCTTTGTACTGTCTGGATAACTTCTGCTGTCCCCGAGGATCTTTCTTGTTTCCAGTATCTAAGTATAACTAGTCTAGTTGCTAATAATATATGGGAAACATCAATTCTAAAAGATGGATGGAGGTCTGCTAGATCCAAAGATAATATTGCCATCTCTGGCGTCAGTTTTTTTTTATCAGAACCAGTTATATCTGCTATAATTTTGCTTGCCTGGGTCCAAAGCGGGAGTATTTTCGGACAGGACCATATTGTGTGAATTAGTGTGCACGACAAGCCACAGCCTCTCCAGCATGTGTCCGTTTTGGTGGGAAATTTTTTTGCCAATCTGTGAGGGGTTAGATACCATCTCAAGAGGATCTTCTGATAAAGTTCCCATGGGTTAAGGCACCTAGTGGAAGCATAAATTAATCTTAAAGTTTTTTTCCAATGGTCTATAGAATATTCTTTACCTATCTCCCATTCCCAAGCTAGCATTGAGGGGGATTTTAGGCAAATATCTTTGTCCTGTAAAGATAAGTATATGGTTGATATTTCACCTTTAGGATTAGTGGGGTTTTGTTAAAAGGAGGTTAATTTTTTGGGTAATTGGGGTTGTAAGTTGGAGTTCTTCTGTAAGAGGTGCAATATTGAGTGTATCTAAACCTCTTGGTAGTGGGGAGTACTATTGTATTACTATTACAATACTAGTGTATTGTTTGTTATTATGTCTTCCAAGTATATGATGCCCCGACCCGTCCAGTTTTTAAGATTTAAATCAGGAATTAGGAAGGAGAGAGCTGTTACTGACAGGGGTAAGGCTGACAACTCACCACTCCAGTCCTTTTATTTCTGGAGGTGGATCCAAGCTCTGAGAGTTGTCAAAATAGTAGGGGACAAATTAATGTCTAAATTACGACTAAGGGGAGACGTGAGCAAGAGACCTAACAGGTCACCTTGGGGTAGTTGTGATTGTTCCAATTCAACCCATAGGGTAGGTTCATCTCGTTGTGACCACTTTTTAGCTTGAGCTAGTAATGCTGCAAAATAGTAATCTTGTCAGTGGACATGGCCTACCCCACCTGCCAGTCTTTGTTTGATTAATTTTTTGAAGGCGCACTGGGCTCTTTTCCCTTTCCACAGGAACTTATTGACTGTTGCTTGAATGTTTTTAAAGTACTGATTAGTGAGAGGAATAGGCAGGGTCCTGAATAAATAGAGTAACTGAGGGAGAATTTGCCACCAAACGTCCTGACCAGGAAAATTCAAATCTACCTATGGCTTCCAGTTTGGTCTTGAGGGAGAGCGCAAAAGGTGCGTAGTTTGTACTAGCCAGATCTTTTAGATGAGGTGTTAAAGTAATGCCTAAGTATTTGGTTCCATTTTCATCCCATTTATAGGGATACTCGTTTGCCAATTTTTGCCATAGCTCACTCGGTAACCCTAAGTTCAGTATGGAGGACTTGGATTTGTTCACTTTATAGTAAGAGATATTATAAAATTCCTGTAATACTGCGTTCACTGAAGCCAGCGAAGTCTCCACTTTGGTAAGTATTAGTATAATGTCATCAGCGAATAGGCGAATGACATGGGGTTTTCCATTTACTAATAAGCCTGAAATACTAGGGTGTTATCTTATATAGGTGGCAAGAGGTTCCATTAAGAGATTAAAAATCAATGGGGACAGCACCCTTGGCACGTCCCATTGGAAATCTCAAAGGGAGTCCACAATGCACCCGCCACATGAACCTGAGCTGAAGGTTTAGAATAAAGCGCCATTATGGCTGAGAAAATTGGGCCCACAAACCCAAACTTTTGGAGTACTTGAGCCAGATATTCCCAATGAATCCTATTAAACACCTTCTCCACATCCAAAGTCAGGAGCAGAGAAGGTGTTCGTTTCCTATTCACAATATGTATAATATTCAACAGGCGTCTCCTGGCATCCGAAGTCTGGCGACCTTTTATAAAGCCCGACTGATCCAAAGGAACCAGAGATAGGAGTATATCTATTAATCTTGTAGCTATTACTTTTGCGTAAATCTTTAGACCAATATTTAACAATGAAATTGGACGAAAATTTTGCAGGGTGATGGGATCTTTCCCTGGCTTCGGGAGGGCTACTACCATTGCTTTTAGCATTTCTGTGGGAAATGAGGAAGAGGCAGTTGCAGAATTATAGATCCCCACCAGGTGAGGTGCTAAGATGTGTTTAACCCCTTCCTTACCGGCGTATAGTAATAATACGCCGGCAAGGTGCACTCCCCATCCTGGGTGGACGACAAATGATGTCCTCCCGTTTTCGCCGCTGGGGGCCCGCATCGTGGTGATCGGGGATCAAGCAAGTCCCTCAGGAAGTCCAGCCTTCCATGATCGGAGTAAAGAGCCAATAAAATTGGCTCTTTACCACATGATCAGCTGTGTCCTATCACAGCCGGTCACTTCCGATCGGGGTTCAGGCTTGTCCCTTGGACAAAGCCCAACCCCGACCAGGGTAAAGAGCCAATGAAATTGGCTCTTTACCATGTGACCGGCTGTGTCCACAGCCGGTCTCAGAATGACAACAAACCGCGGTAACGAGCTGTTACTGGGTTCTCCTCTTCACACACCGATCGTGTGTGAGGAGGAGATAGCGGTAACAGCTCGTTACGGCTTACTGTGTGCACCAATCACACTAATTGCCCCCAACAGTAGTAAATAGTACCTGTCACAGCCCATCAAAGTACCTATCACAGCCCATCAGAGTACCTGTCACCTGCCCATCAAAGTACCTGTCACAGCCCATCAGAGTACCTGTCACCTGCCCATCAAAACACCCGAGTACCTGTCACCTGCCCATCAAAGTACCCAAGTACCTGTCACCAGCCCATCAGAGTACTCAAGTACCTGTCACCTGCCCATCAAAGTACCCGAGTACCTGTCACCTGCCCATCAAAGTACCCGAGTACCTGTCCCCTGCCCATCAAAGTACCCGAGTACCTGTCATCAACCCATCTGAGTACCCGAGTACCTGTCACCAACCCATCACAGTACCCGAGTACCTGTCATCAACCCATCTGAGTACCCGAGTACCTGTCACCAGCCCATGAGAGTACCCAAGTACTTGTCACCAGCCCATCAGAGTACCCAAGTACCTGTCACCAGCCCATCAGAGTACCCAAGTACTTGTCACCAGCCCATCAGAGTACCCGAGTACCTGTCATCAACCCATCAGAGTACCTGAGTACCTGTCACCAGCCCATCTGAGTACCCGAGTACCTGTCACCAACCCATCTGAGTACCCGAGTACCTGTCACCAACCCATCAGAGTACCCGAGCACCTGTCACTATCTCATCCGAGTACCTGTTACCAACCCATCAGAGTACCCGAGCACCTGTCACCAACCCATCAGAGTACACGAGCACCTGTCACCATCTCATCAGAGTACCCCAGTACCAACCCTTCTGAGTACACGAGTACCTGTCACCAGCCCATCAGAGTACCCGAGTACCTGTCAACAGTTGAGCGGACACCTGGATGTTCGGGTTCAGCCGAACTTCACGGAAAAGTTCGGGTTCGGTACCGAACTTGACCCGAACTTTACCCCGGACCCCAAACCCCATTGAAGTCAATGGGGACCCGGACTTTTTGGCACAAAAATGGCTGTAAAAAAGTCCTGGAAAGTGCTAGAGGGCTGCAAAAGGAAGTAAAATGGGGGTAAGAGTAGGACAAGTGCCCTGCAAAAAAAAATGGGGATAGGGAAAATAACTTAAAAGCAAATAAAAATTTTTTCTAATTGGGGTAGCCCCCAAAATATTGAGGCATATTCAAAAAAAAATATAGTACCCTATAGCAGTAGGCGATGATTTTAGAACAATAATCTGTCCCTTACAGGAGCAGCAGGAACCTCTCCCTATAGAACTAGGAGACGATTTTAGAACAATAATCTGTCCCTTACAGCACCAGCAGGAACCTCTCCCTATAGAACTAGGAGATGATTATAGAACAATAATCTGTCCCTTACAGCAACAGCAGGAACCTGACCCTATAGCAGTAGGTGATGATTTTAGAACAATAATCTGTCCCTTACAGCAACAGCAGGAACCTGACCCTATAGCAGTAGACAATGATTTTAGAACAATAATCTGTCCCTTACAGCAACAGCAGGAACCTCTCCCTATAGCACTAGGAGATGATTTTAGAACAATAATCTGTCCCTTACAACAACAGCAGGAACCTGACCCTATAGGATTAGGAGATGATTTTAGAACAATAATCTGTCCCTCAAAGCAGTAGACTCTACCTAGTCCAGTATCAGATCGTTCTGTAATGCAGGATGAGATGTTATTAGATCTGCAATCTGTCCCTAAAAGCAGGAGTAGTAAACTCTACCTAGTCCAGAATCAGATTGTTCTGTAATGCAGGATGAGATGTTATTATATCTGCAATCTGTCCCTCACAGCGCCGGCAGCATCCTCTCCCTACAGTAGTCTGAGAGCATGTGACATGCAGCACTACGTGACTCCAGCTTATACAGAGGCTGGGTCACATGATGCACTGGCAAATCACAGCCATGCCATTAGTAGGCATGGCTGTGATGGCTTCTAAGGGCAAACCAGTGAAATGCTTGTTGATTGGCTGCCCTCCAGCTATTCAACAGGCAGGATAAAATACCCGAACCCAAACTTTTTTTCAAATGTCCGGGTTTGGGTCCGGGTCACGGACACCCCAAAGTTCGGTACGGACCCAAACTTCACAGTTCGGGTTCGCGCAACTCTATCTGTCACCAGCCCATCACAGTACCCGAGTACCTGTCATCAACCCATCTGAGTACCCGAGTACCTGTCACCAGCCCATGAGAGTACCCGAGTACTTGTCACCAGCCCATCAGTCCACGAGGCCATGTGACTACCTAACCACTGTCCATGAGCCCATGGGACTACCCGACCACCGTCCATGAACCCATGAGTCTACCCGACCACTGTTCATGAGCCCATGAGACTACCCGACCACTGTCCATGAGCCCATGAGACTACCCGACCACTGTTCATGAGCCCATGAGAGTACCCGACCACTGTCCATGAGCCCATGAGTCTACCCAACTACTGTCCATGAGCCCATGACACTACCCGAC
>BLSH010313692.1:350160-362098 GCA_018402905.1 Glandirana rugosa | reverse complement strand
GTACGATCGTTTCGTTAGACAGAGTTTAATCTGCAATCTCCAACTCTAAGCAGCGGTATTTGAAATCTCAAATTCCCCCAACAATCTGATCTTTGTGTACGAACGTACAATCGTTTCGTTGGACAGAGTTTAATCTGCAAATCTCCAACTCTAAGCAGCGGTATTTGAAATCTCAAATTCCCCCAACAATCTGATCGTAGAGCACGATCGTAGCGATCGTTGTTCTATGCAGAGCTTGATCTGCAACTCAAAGCAGCGGTATGCAAAATCCCTAATTTCTGCTATCTGTCCTCAGAGCAACAGCACAGACAGCAGTAGTAAAATAATCTATCTCAGGATGCAGGATCAGGTCTTAAAATGTCTCAAATCTGTCCCTCACGCAGTCAGCTACCTTTCCCTACACTAACCCAAGGAGCATGTGACTGCAGCACTGTGACTCCAGCTTATAAAGAGGCTGGGTCACATGATGCACCGGCCAATCACAGCCATGCCATTAGTAGGCATGGCTGTGATGGCTTCTAAGGGCAAACCAGTGAAACACTTGTTGATTGGCTGCCCTGCAGCTTCTCAACACGTGGAGTAAAATAGCAGAACCCCGGACCGAACCCGAACGATTTTTGAAATGTCCGGGTCCGGGTCCGTGCCACGGACACCCGAAAGTTCGGTACGGACCCGAACGTTACAGTCCGGGTTCGCTCAACACTACTCTTAACCCTTGCCCCCTGTTGTATAAGAAGACCCCTAGTTACTGCTTTGTGGGCAGATCAGACTATATGTAAGTCTCCCACTGAAGCTTAATTCTGCTCAAAATATTGTTGAATAGCTTGTTCCATCATGTTCTTGAATTCGGTGTCCAGAAAAAGTCTAGGGTTAGACCTCCATATAAGTGTGGGGGTGGAATTGGAGTGGTCCTCAATGGTCAGCTGTACTGAGGTGTGGTCGGACCAAGTTATATTATTAATCTTAGAGGCCTTGGTAGGAGGGTCCACTTGTCCACCAAAAATAAGTCCATGTGACTATACGATCCATGTGCGCTTGAAAAGAAGGAATAGTCTCTTTCACTGGCATTGCAACATCTCCACGCATCATATAGGTCATAGGTGTTTAGTATAGTCTTAATAGATGGCAAAAGTTGTTTAGCTTTAGATGTGGAATCAAGCAACGCGTTAGGAGTGAGATTGAAATCACCGCACACAACGAATAAGCCTTTGCGCGCCTTCTCAATTTTTTTCAGCACTTTATGGGGAAAGTCGGTTTGGTTGACATTAGGAGCGTAAATGTTCGCTATTGTATAAATTGTTCCATATATACTGTAAACTATGATGAGGTAACGGCCCTGAGGGTCTTCCAAAGCTAAAGGCAGCTTAAAATCTTCTGTGTCTTTTATGGCGATTAATACGCCTCTTTTTTTTGTGTCGGCATTGGCCGTAAATACGAACGGGAACTTGGGGTGGGTGCACTTAGGGGGTGCATGCTTGGCAAAATGCGTCTCCTGGGCGCAAACGATATCCAACTTGGTTTGGAGTGCCTCAGACCACAGGGACCTATGCTTGGCAGGGTGGTTAAGCCCCTTAGTATTGATGGTGAGGAAGTTTACGAGCATATACTATGAGGTGCAGATGTATGCAATATAAAGTAAGCAGTGGTACTTACAAAGTAGAAGAACTTGAGGTGGCTGTGCTCCTGATGATTGGTCGACCGTCTAATCATATGATGCCTCCATAAAGCTGTATGCTGTTCACTAAAGTGTGGAAAAAGTAAGGTAGGTCCGACTGTATGAATAATAAGAAAATGATCAAACAAACAGTTCAACAAGCAAACCATGGCAAATAGACAACCAGAAAGGGAACGTAACTGGGTGCGACACATGGTCACTCAAGTAGTATAGGGGGAAAGGAAAAAAAAGTGAGCAATAAGGGAGAAAGTTCAGCTCTGAGGATTTCCTCTTTAGCGGGTCCGAGTTAAATAAGTTGATGGTTAATACCTTCAGCAGCAATTATTTGTGCGATTGAGCATTTTTGGATGTCACCGTGCACCATTCCGGTTCCACCCTAGGGGGACTGCGAGACGCTGGGATGCGTGGTTGCTGTTCCGGGACTATGCCCCAAGCTTCCAAGAGTGAGGTTCCCTTTTCCAAGGAGTTAACCACATAGTCTTTCCCCTCCCTAGATACCACTAATTTAGTCAGGAACCCCCATTTATATTGCAGGTTATGGTTTCATAGCGCTTTAGTAATAGTAGAAAGGTTCCATCTTTTCTGTAATGTATATTGGGAGAGGTCGGCAAAAAGTTTGAGGCTGGAATAGGGATCAAGAAGGTGATCTTGCTTCCTAGAGAGGGACATCAATTGCTCCTTGGCATGATAAAAGTGTAGTCTTAAGATGATATCTCTAGGGACATTGTCAGGGAGGAAGGCAGGCTTAGGAAGCCGGTGGATCCTATTTATCGTTAATTCAAGAGGAGTCAGATCCGGTGCAACTGTGCTCAATAGCTGGGTGACATATTTGGACAGGTCCTGTTGGTGGACAGATTCAGGCTCCCCCCTGATCTTAACATTATTCCTTCTGGACCTGTCCTCCATGTCGGCCATCTTGGCTTTGATGGCTTCCAGCTCGTCATCCTGGTTGCTAGTGGCGTCTATCAGATCGTTTATTGTTGTAGCGTATTCCCCCATTTTATGCTCAATATGATCCACCCTGGTCATTACCGCTTGCAATTCAGAGCCCAGTTTATGCACACATGCCACCAAGTCAGATTGGAGTGAGCTTCTTAGTGACACTAGCATCTCTTTTAGTACTGTGTCCAGGACAGGCTTGTCAGCCGTGGGGAATAGGTCAATGGAGTCTGGGAGGTCCTTAGTGTCATCCCCTGAGTCCTGTGAGTCTAGATCCGGGGCATCCGGCCTAAATCTGGATTTCTCTGGGCTCCCTGATGATGGTGTAGCTGGAGGGGAGGCTTGATTTTTGGGTGGGCTGCCTCTTTTTTGTGTGACCCCCTTCTTACTTTGCTGAAATGCAGAGCGGAGAAGTCACTAAAGGCTGCTGATGTCCCGCTAGCTCCAGAGCTTGGCGCTCACGTGTCCATCCCGGTCTCCGGCTAGCTCCGCCCCCACAGCTGCACTTTAAGTAAGCAGTTGGTATTTTTGGGCTGGCTGCCTGCCTCTAAACCAAATTTCCTCAAAACTCACAAAAGTTTGCACAGACTTCAAATGTTCTACCCCAACCACCACCAAACGAAAATCCATGCCATAAATATTGTTCCCTGCCAGTCTGCACATTTCACAATGACAACCCACACTCCCTTTGGTTATTAAACTAGTGCGAAGGACCCATCACACAACCTTTTGTTGCCACCACTGTCCTGACCCCAAGGTTGTGTTTTGCAACTTCACCAAACTCTGGCAAATAGGAAAGGTTAGTCCCACCCTGACTCCAATTGTGAATACTGCTGTAACAATTGTTACCTCTTTCTGGACCCAACTTCTTGTTACAGACAGTAAGGTGTTTGGCCAGTGTTCATGCTTATTTTCCCTGGCACCAACACCAGAACTCTCTTGTGTTCTGCTGCCAGATTATCACCTGCAAGACTATCAGGAACCCAATTCTGCTAACAGAACTGCAACAGATGTATGACTGGGTTGTATGGGTACCACAGAAATGCAATGCATTCTGGCCTCCAGTTTTTTCCTTACCTTAAAGCTCCTTATGTTTTACACAAACTGATCTGTCAACCAGTCCTCAAGATTAACTTCTGCACACCAGCACATAGGTTATGATGATGGTTAGCAAAGCTGAGAACTTCACTTGGAATTGAAGGTAAGACACACGCACCAGACCAACCACCTAGTAAATATTACTACTGAGAAACATTACTACTGCTGAATTCATTATCCAAAACCACTTTCAGACACTGCTCATACAGTAAGTCCCTGCCAGTTAAGTCTAACAGTTTTTTAGCACCCCCCAGGTGCCCTCCTTTCTGTAGAAGATTAGAGTAAGTGGGCCAAACACACTCAACAAAATCATAATCTTGCTTGTGATAGATTTCATTGACCCCCATCTTTGTCACTCTTGCTCTTTACCCTTTTGCCAATGTTGGACACCTCTTCTCAAGCTGAATACTCTATCGGTAGGTGCCCAATGTTTCTGGGCTGCACCCCACACATGCTTTTGCCATTTAAAATAGAAAGAAAAAAGTGTTCAGGCATCCGAATCTCCTGCTCCCACATTACCTACACCTGCTCGCAAAATCTCACACAGGCATTTCCTTTAATGTTCGTACTTGCATGCAGACCCTCTTCCACCATACCACCTCTGGTTCCTCAAGTTTTGGGAGGCAGATCAGGTTGACATGGTAGCCAAAAGCAATACTGTCACAGATCCAGCATGGCTCCCTTTTGTCACTCTTCTTTGAGTTGCAGGAGGCACTGGCAAGCAGTGCCACAATGCCAGCTTTACAGAGTCCGGTCCCTTCTATAAGGATAGTGAAACAGAGTGCTTTCACCTTACAGTAATAACTATAGCATAATAGCTTTCAATTTAAGCTTTGGTCAAATACTGTACTCCACAGACGTGTAGGTGTGGGTTAGCAGTGGCTGTTTCCATTCAGTCATGCATCCTAATAGACTTCAAAGGGCGGCTTGCCTGCAGCACCCGTAAGTTAAAGATGCTGCAAAAAATGACCAGTTCACAATATACATGCATAATCACCAGTGTAAACAAGGCCACAAACTGTTAAAAATGTACTGAAAATTAACTTCAGAGTCTATGTTATGATTTTTTATGGATAGATTACTTCACAGTACATACAGCTAGATAGGTCAGTGATGGCTTATTAAGAATCTATTAAAGCATTACTGTTCATTCACTGGGCAAAGGTGCACTTTAATAGAGAAGTATGGGGTTTGGGGTTTTTGCAGATTTAAACTTACATAGGTGGCATCTGTCCCTCGCCGGCTCTAACACTGAGAATCAAGTGGTCCAACACTGCAGATCGCTCAATTCTCACAGCTCCTCGAGCATATATCTGGTAAATCTCAGTCACTGTTCTCTGCTTTATTCCCCCCTCACTCACTGGAGCGCTGGACTGTGGAGGGGACAGGAGCGGCTGGCTGAGAGGCTGAGCCAGGTGCCGGTCCAGGCATGTGGGCGGATCCTGCCCCCAGTGTTGTGATCTTGCCTGAGCCTGGACTGGCTCTGTCACATCAGCAGAGAGCAGACTTCAGCCCGCTGTCTGCTGAAAATGGGGGACAGGAGTGCAGAACGAACTTTGGCTGTACTTCTCCTTTAAAGAATATGTAAACCCTTGTAAAACAACCCTTTCAGTTTAAAAAAGAAATGAAAGGCAAAAAATGTGTTTGCATATAAAAAAATATTATAAAAACTTTTTTCACCTTTTTTGTAAGTGATCACATCCCCTATGTTCTCAGCTGAAAAAGGAGATCAGAGAGCTAGGGGTGGAGAAACAGGAGGACACTACTCTTCGGAGTGAAAGGCTGGGCAGACGGGGGACACATCTGATCACTGGAGGAACGCAGGCTGAGTTATCAACACAGCTAGAGAACTGATCATGTTGTGCTCTCATGCCTAGTGTGGTCAGTTATTTCAATAGGAAAACAGAGTGACTAGCAGGAACACCATGTATTTGCCACAAAGGAAGAAACACAAAGAGAACAGGAGACTTTTTCATGCAAGTACATGGTACAGCAGGTACATATCAGGAATATGAAATGTTGGGTTTACATTTAAGAATATCATTTAGAAACAAGTACCAAAAATGTTATCATGATCTGGGACCATTCCTACAATTAACAATGTTATGAAGTCCTGCAGAATGCATTGTAGATCTGCCATTCCCTTGTCTATGTGCCAGACCTGACATCCATTCCTATGTACAAGAATGACAGCTCTGTTCTAAAGCCTAGTTTACAAAGTCACATCATTGGATATGTGAACGTTACATTATTTCACATCCAGGTGATGGATCGTTATGCAATATGTTTTACGTGTACAGATTATGTGGGTTGACATTTAACAGTGATTTCCTGAAGAAATTAAATGACTTATATTGATTAGTAGATAAACAGTAAAACCAGTGATGAATTACTCTATTAATATAGAATTGTTGATAGCCATAGGCTTAGTTAATTATGTTTATCTAACATATTTCCTCTGTGTTATGATGTACAGGGTGTGCAGATCATTTCATTCCTGCTGCTCGTTCTCTCTTATTTTCATCCTCTCCTTCTTTCGTCTCTCTTTCTATTTACTGTATCTCAGTCTGTCATTTTTTCTCTAGCTTGCAATGTTTTCAGAATTCCTAATGAATAGAAAAATGTATCATTGCAAAATAAACCTAACCATTTTATATCAGTATGTGTTGTGTCTTGCTTGTTTTTGTTTAAAATTTTAGGCCAAACTCTGGGTGAATTTAAAGTCCTTCCTTGCAGTGAGGCTCTGCCCGCACTGCAAGGGTTAAGCAGTCCCTGTATACTAGAGAAATGATTGCCTACACCGTAGTGCAGGAGAATAACATCTCAAATTGAGTATAGAGGAGGACCACTTGGACCATCTTGAGCATACAACTTTGCCATTGTTTAAATTTTTCTTTTGGGAGTGGATATTTTTATTACTATTTTGTTCATTTTTATCAGGGAGTACAGGGATATCTAGATTTGAAAAAAAATATTTAGTGAGAGGAGAAGGATCACTTCAGACCTTTTGGTCCATCTGAAACAATAGCAAAGTTGTGTGCTTAAGATGGTCCAAGTGGTCCTCCTCTATACTCATTGTATAGAGAGGTTGGTGTGGGTGTGTCGCCAATTACTACTTGCACCACATCCCATATATTTATAGAAAATGCAAACCGTTATTTGGGGATTTTTAAGGTGCTAATATATATATATATATATATATATATATATATATATATATATATATATATACACATATATATATACACAACAATCATATTAAAATCCATTATTTATTTATAAACATGATTAAAAGGGTGTGTAAGAAAAAAGACAAAAGAAAAAAGAGAAAAGAAGTACAAAAATTGGTCAATGTGGTAACATTTGGAAAATCATCTTATGCAATTCATGTTTGGCATGGTTGGCAATGTCCTGACATGTTTCGCCCCCTTGGGCTTCTTCAGGGGATATGTTTGTCCTTTTCAAATTATGCCATTCTATCGAATACACATATAAGTATACATAGTAATGTCTGATATAAAACATTTTTGGACATTTCACCTACATGCTTACTCCAGATACGAATTTGCTTCTAATGATGGCAAATTACTTTGAAGGTAGTTTTTCTTGAAGCAATATACATAAATTCTTATTATGCTGCATTACTCAAGTAAAGAATTTGAAACTTTGCCTCTGCGGTCTGATGTTACTAAAGGGGTGTAATGCAAGTAACCAGCACATCTAATCAACAGCTTGGGTCACTAGCATCAATATAGTGATGAAGACATCACTATAATGAGTAAGGCTGGGTTCACACTATTGAGAATTGGATGCAGGCTCTCTGCATCCAATCTCCTGCTATTGGATGCTATTGGATGCTATTGGATGCGGGAACCTGCATCCAATTCGCAATAGTAGGAGATTTTGATCGGCTCTCTATGGAGCCAGTTCGCATATCTCTGCTGCGGCTCCTCTTTTGGTCCATTTCAGGTCCGTATTCAGCCAAAAATTCAGGCTAAAATTGGACCTGAAATGGTGAACGGGGACGCACCAGACTCCTGTTGTGACCCGCGTGCGAAGATAGTGTGAACCCAGCCTTAATTCAGTGTGAAGCTACAATGCTTACCAAGGGTAACCAAGGTCTGACAAGTGACCTGCTGTTAACCAGTTCCGCGTTCATTTACTGCTGCACTGTGGCAGCATCCCACGAATCGCCGTCTATAACAATGGCTCGGGCATGCACTGTAGCCCGCCGCACGCTGCAGAAGTGTGGCTGTGGCTTGGGCGGACTCGATCGCCGCCAGCGATCCGCGATTGCCTGGCAGAGAAGAGAAATGGGGTTCCACGCTCTGTCAAGCAGCATGTAAGAGAACTACTGATCCCTGTCACTGTCCGATTTCTTATGCCCCTGGCAGCCCAGCCCCCTCACAGTTAGAACACGCATAGGGAACACAGTTAACCTTTAGATCGCCCCCTGTAGATTAACCCCTTCACTGCCAATGACATTTACACAGTAATCAGTGGATATTTAAATCTCTGATCGCTGTATAAATGTCATTGGTCCCAAAAAAGTGTCAAAAATGCCCGACGTGTTCACTGCAATACCACAGTCCCAATAAAAATCTCAGATCGCCGCCATTACTAGTAAAAAAAAAAATTGCAAAAACGCCAGAAGTGAATTCTCATGGTTTGTAAACGTGGCAACTTTTGCGCAAACCAATCAATAAACGCTGATTGCGATTTTTTTTTACCAAAAACATGAAGATTATAAATCGGCCAAAACCGATGAATACATTTTTTTTTAGATTTTTTTTGGATATGTATTTTAGCAAAAAGTAAGACATATTGTTTTTTTTGCAAAACTCGGCACAAGTAAAGGTACCCCCAGGCAAGTGACCCTGTTCCAGGTGCCTGGTGAAGCACTAACCCCTCCTACATTCGGGAGCTGCGATGCGCTCTCGGGGACCTCCCCTTCCCCATTTTCCTCCCTCCTTCCCTGGTTTCAGTGGATAGGGGGATGGGGCGGGACGGATCGGCTGATCTGCGCATCAATGTTACATCACCACCCCATGCTGTTTGTGACCCATTTGGTGCACTTGGGCAGGAGCGATATGTTTTTTCCATCTTGGCTGACAATTGGGTGGAGCAATGCTGGCCAGGTGTGTGGGGACCCCATCCCTGGCTCGGACGCCCTCCCTCACCTGGTCATGCCTGTGTAACATTGGGCGGGGTTACTGGGCTGGCTGAGAGTATTTATGCAGAGTCCACTTGCTAGCAGACATCATGGTGAGAGCACCATACATGCACATGGACACGGCTGGTTGCAGACTCATTCCCTGACTTCGTATTTGTGGTAATTTTTTGATATATAGTTTTGCTTACACCTTTGCACCTCTCCTATAGCCACCCTTGATGGTGGATCTTGGTCTAGGTTTTTTTCTGACTCCAGCCCTTTTTTACCTCAATATAGGCACTCCACTTTTTGCTCTCCCATTCCCTATACTGGTGTATTTTTTCAAACTCAGTACCTTCCATACACATTCACATTTCATCCAATCCATTCACATCCACACATTCATCCACAGATGTCTGCTATCTGAGTGGTCTGCATGGTGGTTCCATCCCCGGCCCATGTCACTGTGTCCTCAGCTCCCATGACAGACTTCCAGTTGGTCTGGCCCACATTGCTACACCGCACATGGCGTTCTTCAAGGGTAGGTTGACTATCTCACCCCCCTTGTACCTATATCATGTGCTCCATTACACAGATATGCTATTAGACCTTTGGATATTTTTACTCTGTTTCTTTTTATTTTTATACAGATAAGTGTGCATCCACCCCTGATGAGTGGGTACTATCCCACGAAACGCGTTGGGTTTACAATGATGCCATCTCTCTACTGAAGCTAATTTTTGTATCACCATATGGTCTTTTATTCATTCCTAAGTGTTTTACTTCATGCCATGGCAGATGCTCCACTCCTATTACCAGGCACAGTGTTCTGCAGTTTTAAATGCATAAACACATATAAGTTTGCTATACTTTTTTTAGGCACCCTGCCTTTAGCCAACCAAAGCTCACACAGCAGGCCGCCCACTGATTGGCCAAAGCATGCAGGTCATGTGTATGCTTTGGCCCATCAGCGGGCGGCATTCTGCCGCCATTGGAAAACATTATGGGGCACGCGCAGTTGCCGCGAACATCCCATAATGTTCGGGAAAGCCTGAACGATCGCACACCCGATGTTCAAGATGAACTCACGTTCGACCCGAACATCAAGCTCATCCCTAATAGGCACTGATTAGTGTCACTAATGGCCACTGATAGGTGGCACTGATAAGCACTGATGAGGTGGCACTGATGGGCACTGAGAGGTGGCACTAATGGGTGGTACTGATGGTTGGCACTGATAGGTGGCACTGAAGGGCACTGATAGGTGGCACTGATAAGCAGCACTGATAGGTGGCACTGATCGGTGGCTCTGATGGGCACTGGTAGGTGACACTGATAGGCAGCATTGATCGGTGGCACTGATGATAAGACACTGATGGGCATTGATTGGCAGCACTGATGGGCATTCCTAGGTGGCACTGGTGGGCATTGATAGGTGGCACTGGTGGGCAAAGGTAGGTGGCACTGTGAGCACTGGTAGGTGGCACTGGTGAGTACTGATAGGTGGCACTGGCAGGTGGTACTGGTGGGTACAGGGGAGGCAGCTGCGGCTGTCTGTGTGAGGGACCGAAGTTCCTCTGACAGAAGCCGGTGATCGGCTTTTTTTCCCCTCATGCTGATCCCACATATTGTTTCTACCTCTCCAAGTTCTTTCAGCAACAAATACAACAAAAAAAGACCTTCCCTAGACTGTTTATTGGGCTGGAGTGTATTTACTGTTGCTGTGTGCCTGGCTGCCTCTGCACTATTTTGGGAAAGAACCAGTTAAAATTCAGTATACCCTGCCGGGGTAGTGCAGAAAAAAAAGGTTAGCTGTCTTAGATAAATAGAATAGATAAATAAGGAGACGAGAGCTTAAATAGTAACATTTTCTGGGAAAATGCTGCCCCAGGGTCTTTCAAACACCAATCACAAACAAAAGCCATGACCATTGGTCATATCATCCATGCAATAGTAGAGATGTGTTGGTTATGTTAACTGCATTGGGAAGAGCCTGGAGCAGAGTTGTTGCCAGTATTTTGCTGTTAATCTTTATATACTATCCTTCCCAGCAACTGTGGGGTTATTTACTAAAACCGGAGAGTGCAAAATCTGGTGCAGTTGTGCAGAGAAACCAGCTGCAGTTTTTTTTTGTCAAAGCTTAATTGAAGAAGCAGAAGTTAGAAGCTGATTGGCTCACATGCACAGCTGCACCAGATTTTGAGTCTAAATCTAACCCAATCTAATGTAGTTTTGTTAACTTTTGAGTATGGGTCAGTTGTAACTTGAAATTTAGTGTTATGAATTACTAAGTTAAAGTGGATGTAAACCCGATTCATGAAATCTGCTCTGTTATCAGCCTGATAACTTTTTACAAGTTTTCTGAGACGGGAGATAAAAGCAGCCTGAGATTTGTGTCATGGGAGGTTGCTATAAATAGATTAGCAGGGATCCTGCCTTCTCACAGCACAGCTCTGCACATTCCTTCTTTCCTCTGCCTATGTGGAGTGGGGGTGTGTGCCTTTCCTCCAATCAGCTGTCTTGGTTGTATGCCAATAATCCACTCCCAGTGTTGAACAGGAAGAGAAAATCTCTAACATGATGTGCACGTTCTAAAGGATATAAAGCTGAAGACAGCAGATATACATGTAAAACGTATGTAGGGAGATTTGTTTCATCTCTGTGTATCATCTGAGACAGTTCACTTCACTGGGTATATGTGAGGGTTTACATCTGCTTTAACCACTTCAGGTCCGCGCTATTGCCGAAGTACGGCTCCAGCGCGGACCTGAAATGCCCGGAGGACGTCCATGGACGTCCTCCACTGTGCGCGCTCCGGGCGCGCCCCTATAGGAAATCTTGCACGTGTAGTACAATCTCTAAAAGAGAAGGACAAGTTGTGACCCTCACCTAATAACCGTATGTTGGTTCTGTCGACTAACCTCCTTTCCGTGTGTGGGGGTGAGGTGTATCCGTCTCCTTTCTTCCTTACACGTCTCGACACGACACTCTTCCGTCCTAGGGACGATTAGATAAATATCGTTGGAGGGTACTGTGTTTAGAGTCCGACGAAAATAGAGGGCAGAGTCTTTTGA
>BLSH010313692.1:339777-350076 GCA_018402905.1 Glandirana rugosa | reverse complement strand
AAAAATAATAAAAACGCCATAAATCAATTCCCAGTTTGTAGACGCGATAACTTTTGCGCAAATCAATCAATATACGCCGATTGCGATTTTTTTTTTTACCAAAAATATGTAGAAGAATATATATCGGCCAAAACTGATGAATAATTTTTTTTATGGATTTGTACTTTAGCAAAAAGTAAAAAATATTGTTCTTTTTTGCAAAATTGTCGCTCATTTTTTGTTTATAGCGGCGATCAGAAATGACGCAGAGGGGATCAAATACCACCAAAAGAAAGCTCTATTTGTGGGAAAAAAAGGACGCAAATTTTATTTGGGTACAACGTCGCACGACCGCGCAATTGTCATTCAAAATGCGACAGCGCTGAAAGCCAAAAATTGGTCTGGGCAGGAGGGGGGTTTAAGTGCCCGGTAAGGAAGTGGTTAATGTACTATGCATAACAAGAAAAGATATCTGTAAATATTCCATAAAATAAAATTGGTGTTCTAGTAAAATTCAAGCTTTTGGTGCTGCGTGGCACTAAACAGCAGAGCTGTATTCATACATTAAATGTGTTTTCTTCCAAAAAAATATTTTAATCTATTAGTTCATTCTAGGTCTACAATTTGGGTGCAAGTTACCATGGGGAAAAAAGTGAAGACTACCACATTATAAACTTTTTCCAGCATGAAACTTATTTTTGTTAACATTTGAGGTCCGTTTTAACTCAGAAATTCAAATTTTATGTCATGATTTGCTAAGTTAATGTACTATGCATAACAAGAAACCATATCTGTAAATATTCCATAAAATAAAATTGCCATTCTAGTAAAATTAAATCTTTTGGTGAATTATAAAAAATACTGTATTTTTCTCTCCATAAGACAAACCTTTTCCCCCCCAAAAATGGGGGGAAATGTCTGCGAATATTGACCAGGCCTCCCCCTCCCCGTCACCGCCGCCGCTGTGGCTCCTCTGTGGCAATAGAGAGGAGTACAGGATGTGAGGCGCATCGTGGCAGGGGCATACCAAAGGGGGTGGGGGGGTGGTCCGCCCCGGGTGCCACACATGGGGGGGTGTCAGTGGCATCGCTATGGGGGTGCGCTCCGCACCCAGGTCGGGTGACACCTGCCAGAGGTGACACCATCCCAAGAGCCCTGGCTGTTCCCTTTGGTAGTTTTTTTTTCAGCTGGAATACCCCCGGTGCCGTGGCCAAACTAGCCTGGTCCGGTCTGTCACTGTGTTTTCTTCCTGCTCCTCACACCACTGCTGAGCTGCCTAGCCAGGCCTGTGTGTTTCATTATTCTCCGCCTGGGTGGCGCGGCTCAGTGGCTGCTGCTGCAAACTGTGTCCACAGTTCTCTGGACCTTACTAGCTGCTACCCGCCAGGGTGTATCTAAGGCTGAGAGCCAGCCAGCTGCCTGCCAGGGGAAGGGGTTGTGGATTGCAATGGCAGTGTCCTCTGCTGCCTGAAGTGAGCTGGTGATAAGGGGGTGGAAGGTGTGGGTTGGCATGGTATCCACCGCCCAGTCACCTGAGCTGGTGTGAGAAGAGGCTGAAGGGGTGTTTGTGTCTGCCCTGCCCCCCTGAGCTGGTCTTGGAAGGGGAGAGGTTGCTGTGTCCACCACCACCACCCAGATATAGTGTAGATGAGCTAATTAGACAGGGGGGTGGTATTGCTGTGTGTCCACCACTCACCTATAATAGTAGTAGTAATATAATATTATTCTGTTATATTTTATTAAATATTTTAGTACACCATTTGGTTCAGAATATTTTTTTTCTTGTTTTCCTCCTCTAAAACCTAGATGTGTCTTATGGTCAGGTGCGTCTTATGGAGCGAAAAATACGGTAATTGTAAAAATGGTTTCACTAAAAAAATTTACATCCATTTGTTTATTGTGCAGCATGACACTAAACGGCAGAAATGTATTCATACATTAAATGTATTTTCTTCCAAAAAAATGTACTTTAATCTATTAGTCCATTCTAGCCCTCCTGCAGGTTTCACTGAATACATTGGCTTTCTTTTGTAGTATTATCCTGTGACTTTTTGCTTCACATTTATATGCACAAGCAGTGCTGTTTATTTACATTGCCCTGGGATATGAGTCAGCTTTTCTATGTAGTCTCCATAGAATTGCCTTGTAACCACAGAGCAGCTCTGTGTCCCAGGGCAACAAGCATAAACACGAATGTACGTGAGTATATAAATACATGGACAAAAAGCAGAGATGGAAGCCAAAAAGTGAAAAAGCAGTTCAATTTTAAAACTGAGCTTGAACAAAGATTAAGGTCATCTGTGGGTTGGATAATCCCTTTAAGCATTTAATTCTTTAATTCACAAAGTACCAGCTCAAGGATCATTAAATACTATGAGCCTGATTTATTAAAGTTGAGCTCATGCCACTCACTATGTTGAATAGGGATTGCCCAGCAAAATGGAGCTCACTTACTGGAGCATCTCTGTACATGTGCATCTGCGTGGGCGGCCACTGTCCAGGTCCATGGTCCACAATTTGGGTGCAAATTACCGTGGGGAAAAAAGTGAAGACTATTTAATTATCAACTTTTTCCAGCATGAAACATGTATAAACAAACTGTACCAATGAATCGAAATCCAATTTTGAGTACACAAAATTGTGAATGAGAACAGTTCAGGAATAAATACAAATTCATGGTTTCGGTTCCTTAATTTGAATTTGCTTCTAAATCTGTTTGCTCTATTCATTTTAACAGAGCCAACTTTTCACACTGTATATTCACGTGTGCATGTTTGCAATGTTCAGAATTGTTCAACATTATTTGCATATGCTCAGAGCAAATTATTCTTCTTAAAAAATTTAAATATCCATAATTGACAAGCCTCACTCCAAGGTGCATAAGCATGTACATTACACAGTAGAAAAATTGTTTGATTCCCCCATCAATGCATTCAGTGTTGTGGGGAATCCCTTCCACAGCGCTATATAGTGTTCTGCTACTGGGGAGCCTTACCTGCCAGCAAAACACAATGATCACTGCTGACAGCTGTAGCCAGTGGCGAAGATCGCATGAAAAAATCTGACCGGCTGTTTGTACAAAAGTCGATTGATGGATTGACTTCAGTACAACCAGCCTGCCCATAGATTGATGGAAACCTTGGCCAATCCCTGCTGAACTGGCTGGGATTTAATCTATCTATGCCAGCTTACGTGGGATAAACATGTTGTAGATAGCTGGCTGCGCATGCATGTGGTGGAGTGTGATATCATGTATGTTAATGAGGCCAGTGGTAGCTTTCTT
Source organism: Glandirana rugosa (assembly GCA_018402905.1). Lineage (NCBI taxonomy): Eukaryota > Metazoa > Chordata > Amphibia > Anura > Ranidae > Glandirana > Glandirana rugosa. Next base: position 346,814 of record BLSH010313692.1, on the reverse strand, counting down.
CTATTTTCATCTGGTAATCCAGACAGCAAGTCTGTTGTTTTCAAAAGCTCAAGCAAAAGCTCAAGCTCTCCAGCAGAATGTATCAGTTTATATGAATGAGACACACCATATAACACTGGCAGGGGTGGTCAAAATGATTAGCTTTTATTTATTCATGTAAAACATTTATCCTAAAAGGAAAAAAAAACAGTTTACACGGGAGAGGGAGAGGAGCCGAGCCACGCAGCACGTGTCTAGAGACGCACAGAGCCTGCGTGTTTGCCACTATAGCAAGCGGCTTGCTATGGGGCAGATGAAGAAGAGGAGGAGCCAAAGGGTGCCGGTGGGAAATCCCAGAAGTTGAGGATTGGGGCCACTTTGTGCAATACCACAGTACAGAGCAGGTAAGTATAACATATTCATTATTTTAATAAAAATAAACATTTTACCTTTAGAAACACTTTAAGTGCAGACTGGGCACTGGGGTGTTTTCAGTTCAAGGCCCCATGCCTTGTGAGTAGTAATTGGACCCTAAAAGTAGCAGGTAGGAATCTGACCAATCTCCTCAAATATGAAAATATAATTGTCAACAAACACGACATTGAATTTTTCAGATGTGTCACTACAGTTAAAAATGTCACCAAACTAGTCACTGATTTTAGAGACACTAAAATTATGCAAACATGGCAAAGTTATTTGCAATTTTTTTTTTTTTTTCTACAAGTTGCTTTCTTTGACATTTTGTGCACATCTGACAACCCTTTAATCTACACATAAAATAACTAGTCTAAACACACACGCAGAGCAGACATGGTGGGCAGGAAGACTTAGGTATATGAGTGTAGGGGTACCCTGCTGCTGAGTGTTGTGGTCCACCTGACACCCTGCCCAGCCCGGCATTCACCTCTCAGACACTCCAAGACATAAAACAGTCCATATGCTTTGTTTTTGTATTTTTAATGAGGGGATTTAACTTGGATGAGGAATAGGGAAGTATGGGATGCCCATGGAATCAAACCATTAATGATTGGCACTTTATATACATCCTGTATATACATCACTCAATTTCTCCTCCTGCACATCACTTCCTTTCTTCAGAGTATCATTCCTTACTCCTACTGCACATCACTTCCTTGCAGACTATTCCTCTTCTTACCGCCAGCACACTAATTGACTCTCAGGAGCAGCTAGCAGATGATGGGTTAGGCCTGACACTGGCTCAGCCAGACTTTAGCAGTTGCCCTTTACAGGCAGGGACCGCAGGCCCCTATAGTGTAGTAAAAAAATAGAAAATGTCCTTGGTGCTAGCTGTCCTATATGTGGCTACTGATCCCAGTCAACCCTCTTTAGGCCCTGTCAGCCCTCATGGCTGCAGCTGCCCAACTCCAATGCCCACGACACCACAGTCCAGTCCTCTGGTTCTGCACCCATCCCAGACTGCAATCTCCTAGTCCTCTCAGGCATGCCTCCTCAGTCCTCTCCTGACTGTGGATGTCACTCACCAGCCCTCCTGGCTGCGTCCAGTTGTTCATCTACCTGGAAACTTGCCTGGCAGTGCTTTCTCCTGCTGTCCTCTCTAGCTCCTCCTGACTCCTGTCCAGGCCACCTCCGCACTCTCCTGGAGGGTCTTGTTCACACCTGAGCCCAGGCCCAAGGCCCCCCCTCCATAGACTGGGGAGCTCCCTCGAAGACCCCGACAGCCTCAACACTCCATCTCCAGCTCTTCCACCTGAACCACTCCTACCCAGCTGGGCTGACCCTGGGTATTTGAGGAGGCCTGCCCCCTGCCAATCCAAGTTGGGGATTGGTCAGGGCTCTCCAGAATACCCCAGGCAGATCCACCTCTCCTCTCCTTCTCTCTTTCCAGAACCTTCCAGAAAAGTCTAGAAAGAAGAGGGAGGTGTCAGGGAGGCTGCCTGTAAGTCACCAGTGCTACACTGAGCCTCTCCCAGCCCAGAATGAAAACAAACAGGCCTGGCTACAAGCCAGGTCGGCCTAAATATTCCTACTCTAAACAAAGATCCTCACTGTAGCACCTGCACTCCTAGAGGGTGCTACATGAGTTTCAAAAGGCATGTAAATGTAGGTTTTTGCAAAGTAATTTCTGTCACCAGCAAGCATTCAAGAGAGGAGCTTTGGAGCAGAAAAAAAAAACTAGAGATGCCTAAACATGTCTAAACGCTAGACGTGTCTAGCGTTTGAGTGTTCATGCATTTCAGTGGCCAGAATAAATTAATATTGAGATGGAATCCATAATCACCCAAACATTTGATGCATCTAAATGAGTGTGCAATATGCGTCTTTGGGTATATAGTTTTAAGCAGCTTTTTTCCTGTCAGGATCTCTGGTGATCAGAGGATAAAAGCAAATGCACAGAGTGCATGAGACCTTAAAGAGTTCATACATATGACATATTTAGAGTATTCTAAAATCCTTGAAAAAATATGTTTAGAACCAGATTTTGTCTTTAAGAATAATGATAATGTGGGTGTAGGATATATAAAAAAAAGAATACCCCCTATCAAGCTGACCCTACACATAAGCTGCAGATGGAATAAAATGCATTTGGGCTGCAGGATCAGGTGGAACGGTGTGTGCATCGGACTTGTAATTTATAAACAGACATGGGCCTTTTATTAGAAAGTGGCTTCCACCTTTTCTTTTTTGTTTTACATCCTCAGTGACCATATTCTCTTTTTCTGTCTGCTCTCGTCCTCAGTGTTCTTACTCAACCCCCCCTCCTTTACAGAAGAGTACCTCCTGTTTCCTGTCAGCAGTACTGACTAGTATGGACACTCCAACCTCAGTGCCCAGGACAGACAGCTTAATGTACCTGTCTGACAGGCACATGAAACAATCACAAGCACCAATACATTTGGTGCGGGGGCCTGACAGAATATTCTTAAAGGAGAATCTCTGCTTGTCTGCCTACACCCCCCTCCGCTGCCACGTTTGGCACCTTTTGGGGAAGAGGGGGGAGTGAGTACTTGCTTTTGACAAGTACCCACTCTCATTTCCAGCTGAGTTCACCGCAGCGAACTCAGCTGGAAGTTCGGCCCCCTCCTCCTTCCCCTGCAGCCAGCCCAATCAGAGAGTGCAGCACGCTTCACGCATGCGCAGTAGGGAAGCACACAATTGGGTGAAGACACTACTGGATTCCTGGACAGGTAAATGTCCTAATATTAAAAGTCAGCAGCTACAGTATTTGTAGCTGCTGACATTTAATTTTTTTCTGCAAGAGCCTGGAGCACCTCTTTAACAAGTGGTTCAAACACTTTTAAAACAAGCTTTTACTCACCTCAGTATCTATAGGCCTTGTGGAGAAATATGCAGTGGCGGCCCGTAATGCATTGTGCAGGGGCACTGCCCCCCCATCCGTGCGGCTGGCTCCCTAATCTACATGTGGGGTGCTGGAGGTATGGATTCCAATGGGTTTTTTTTAAGCACATGATTAGAGTCAGAGCCAGAGGCTCTAATAGGCTTCAAAACTGGATGGGCTCGGGAAGCAGAGCACTGCACCCTGAGCCCATCCAGTTGTGTGACAGTAGTGAATGAATATTTGCTATTGTCACACTGATTCTCCTCCCAGCCAATCAGGAAGCGGATCCTGGGACCCGTTTCCCGATTGGCTGAAAGGAGAAGTGAGGGAGGAGGAGGGAGAAGACGCACGGCCACCGTGATGCCGAGGAGACACAGGGAAGCCTGACCGACCCACCCACCAGCCACCATTGGAAGACGGAGGGGGGACATGGCGGCCAGGACACAGAGGGGGAAGGCATCCTCCAACATGTCAGTCTGGGGGCAGCACGGGGTAAGTGAGCTGGCGTGGGTGGGGTGGTGTGGGTATGGTGTGCGGTGCAGGCAGGAGGGCTGGAGCGAAGGGGGGGTCTGTGCTCAGGTCCGTCTGCCCCCCTGACTGATGAACGAAAAAGGGGGGTGGTTTGGTGTAACCGCTACTTATGCATACCTCCATCCCTATATCATATACAAAATGATTAAATTTCCCATGGGACTTTGAGTGAGGGATGCATAAGGTCAACACACAAGAGTATAAAATTGAACCAATTTTATTGGCAAAAGTGAACATCATAGTTTTGCATGAACATACATGTAATAGTCATGAACAGCAACCTGGTACAAAGTCTTACAGTCATATTCATAAATGGATGTAATAAGGAGTACAGTAATTGTAAATATATACGTATGCATCTATATTTCTCAACGCACTTCTTCAAGAGTAGATGTGACGTATCTGTAAACAAAGTACCAGTTAGGGGTGATATGCATAGGTAATGGTGGAAGATTAAGCAGGGGGCCACAACATGGTTCCCCCATACTTACATTTGGTAAGTTGACTCCAAGGCACAACCCCCCAGGGGGCAATGGGCAGGGCCTCCACCGGGAGCTGAAGGGGCGGGGATGGCGGCGCCCAACCAAAGAGCAGGTGGGAGGCGGGCACGGCGGAAATCAGAAAAGGAAGGAAAACAGGAATATGTCCCTCAACATCCCTCATTGTCCAAGACCCACAGGGAACTGTAAAAAAAAGTATACGCGTGTACAGAAAGATCACTAGGATCATAGGGAAACAGAATAGGCAGTAACGAATTCAATGGTCATGTGGGTATCTAACTAGGACGCAGGTGGGGGGGGGACCAAAGAAGCAGAAGAGGGAAAAGTAGAAGGAAAAGAAAGAAGATAAAGGAAAAGAGTGACAGGGAGTGTAAATGCTGACCTGTAACCATGAATGAATAGCATGATATGTATAAATGATTGTAAATTATAAATACCTCCACCATGAGCACAAAGTAAAGAATGTATGTGCTTCCCAGATCAAAGTAACAGTGTCCATGTGTCAACGGCATGGCCTAGTGAGGCTGAGTGGAAATACAACCATATGGGTATGGCGCCGTGGTGAACAAAGTGTGAAAAATGTAGAGAGTGGAATGCTTACCATGCCCAGATAACAGTGTTCATATGTAAGGAAGCCTTGCATGTGAAAGGAAGAGACCATCATGCCGATCCCCCACCCCCTTATAAGTACGGCGAGCGACACAAGCTCGGCCTCTAGCATCATGCATCAGCCGACCTGTGGTGTGAGCGTGCACTGCGTCCACCATGAACGGAAAGACGCATGCGCGCTCCCCCTAGTGTCACTCTGGATGGAGGAACCACGCGAATGGCCAGAGCCCCCGCTGATGTGCGGTGGCCCCGCCCATCCAAGGTAGCGGGGGGCGGGGACACCACACATCGCAGCTCCCAGATCAAAGACACAGACCGCCGCCCACTCTGGGGCACAGCGCCTAGGGAGCCAAGAAACAAAAGCCAACCAAAACCAGAAAAAATATGGCTATACAAACAATGGCAAAACACAAATACATTGCACAATGTTCGATATGAACTATTAAATCTAGGGCGGGTGTGAGACCCGAGATTAAAACCAGACCAAGAAGGGGACTAGTGGGTGTCTTCCACCCGGGTTCATGAACGAAAAAGGGGGGGGGCGATCAGGTGTAACCTCTACTTATGCATACCTCCATCCCTATATCATATACAAAACGATTAAATGCCCCATGGGACTTTGAGTGAGGGATGCATAAGGTCAACACACAAGAGTATAAAATGTAACCAATTTTATTGGCAAAAGTGGACATCATGGTATTGCATGAACATACATGTAATAGTCATGAACAGCAATCTGGTACAAAGTCTTACAGTCACATTCATAAATGGATGTAATAAGGAGTACAGTAATGGTAAATATATACATATGCATCTATATTTCTCGACACGTTCCGCAAGCTCTGCTCGCTTCTTCACGAGTAGATGTGACATATCTGTAAACAGAGTACCAGTTCGGGGTGAAAGACTGCACTTCACTGATGGGGCATAATGGTATCACAATAGAGACACAGAAATCATACTTTCACTCCAGTCATCTTCCAGGACAGCCCCTGAGATGTAGCCCTCCTCCACAGGACAGGAAACACACTGCCCACAGATATTAAAAGACAGGTACTCCATTCTGTCCTCCAGTTATTGTGCTTCCTCCAGAGGAGATGCATTGCTGGTAGTAACAGGATTTTTGGTTCCATGTATGGAGGAGGGGGACCACAGCTCAGAGGCTGTATGCCTAAGTCTCTTGTGGAGTGAGGAAAACATTCAAGCCAGCAGTGTGTTTTCTGTCTTATGTTTTCCTACCCTCTCTGGCCAACAGACAACACCCTTGGGGAGAGAGTTGTTCTGTCCACCATCTTACCTCAATAACCTGGCCAGGGTGGAGTGATGCCCTTTTTTTTTCAGTACTGCCATATGTTGTCTTCATTCCCCGGGTAGAGCTAGTCTCATGGGAGGCAGAGGGGCAGGACTGTGGCCACATTTCAGATCAGGTACACACATCGGCGTCATTTCCGGCGGACGTGAGGTCATCACTAGGCACAGAGGCTTTCTTGTTCTGGCCTCCTACAGCCCAGGGAATGAGACAGGGTCATGGCTGGTGTTCTTCACCTGTCATATAAACTGGCAATGGCAGCGAAGCAAGTAGTGGAGGAACAGGGGACCGTGGATTCTGCTGCCCAGCAAACTCTAGGGGAGTCAAGCGCCAAAGATAGTTGGGATCTTTGCTGGGGTCCTCCTGCTGTCTCTGTGCACCCAGGTGAACATGAATCGGTGGAGGCGCTTGAGAACAATAATCGTAACATGTGCCCCAACGGGATAATAAATAGCAAGTAAGATGCAGCAACGTGGTTGTAAAAAGATAAAACCACGTGTCTCTGTCGTCCTCCTGGGGTCGTTTCTAGGGTTGATAGAAACCGCGAACTGAGGGGATCTCAAACGACCCGTCGTCTTAGGTGCCAGGGGACAAGGAGGTGATGAACGAAGCGACGGTAACGGTCAAATATACTGTCCACTTCTTGTGGTCGGTACTGGGACAGAGTAAGGGACCCGACATCCTCCGGTCTTGTTCTTTCGGAGACACGGATCACTACTGGAGTGCAGGCGGCCTTTACTGCGGCTACACACATGGACTAGACTTTACACCGGTGTCAGGACGGGGAGAC
>BLSH010313692.1:321619-332879 GCA_018402905.1 Glandirana rugosa | reverse complement strand
CACGGCTCGTGCCAGGAAGTTACTCACTTAGGAGCCTTCGCTTCTCTTCCCCCCCTTGCTTATCCACCACCCTGCAAGCCTCCCACCACACCGCTGGTCCCACCCTCCATCTGGGGCACCCAGGCTTTTTTGGACAACTAGTAGGGCTACTGCAGCCACATTTTGGGAGCCATATGGAACATTACTGTTTGTAAGTACTTTAATAAACACTTATTTTATCTTTTTACAACCACGTTGCTGCATCTTACTTGCTATTTATTATCCCGTTGGGGCACATGTTACGATTATTGTTCTCAAGCGCCTCCACCGATTCATGTTCACCTCCAGTTCCTAGCTCTTCCCCCAGAGCGAATCTTGGCTGCTGAGACATCACCTGTCATTGACAATACACATCCGGACAACAAGCGCCAGATCTATTACTGTTTTCTGTGCACCCAGGGGTGTCCTGTTGTGTTTGCACTTGGTGATGGGACTTGCATAAAGGCTTGTTTTCTTCTTTGTAAGGATAGCCTTTATTTCTGTTTGCTTGTTGCAGGAAAGGCCAACCATGAGAGGCAAATCCTTGCCAGTCAAGAAAAAGTGTGCTAGTTATGGAACAAAATTATCTTCTTCTTGGAATAGTCCTTTATGCTGCACCTGCACCATCAATTTAGGGAACAATGAGTCTGCAGTAGCTTGTAATACGTTGCTAACCACAATTAAGGAAGAATCAGCAGATACTTTTCACACATTTAGGACCCTGTTAACTGACACACAGAATCCATCCTGTAAAGTTTCTGTCTCCCTGGTTGCAGCTTTGGCATATCTGTCTTTACCTTCTGTGAGACATGACATAGACAGAGAAAGCAAGAATAAATCCAGTTGTTCTGAGGGGTCCGGTTCGAATGCGGATAGTGATCAGTATCCAGGGGAATATGTTTCCAATGCTTCCAGATATAGACTCTCCCTGTAAGATGTGGATGAGCTTTTGAAAAGCATTTATGACACCCTAGAAATGGAGGAAGAGAAAGTTCAGCTGAGCAGACAGATTTGATGTATCAGGGTATGAAGAAAAGAAGAATTAGAGGTATCCCTGTACATAAGGTTCTTTCTGATGCTATTTTGAAAGAAGAGATGCCATATTCCATGAAAGAAAGTATCCATTCGATGAAGACCCAGCGCTAGTCTGGAATAAATGTCCAAAGTTGGACGCCCCACTCGCTAAAGTATCAAAGAAATCAGATCTCACCTTTGAAGATATGGGGGCCCTTAAGAATCCAATGGATTGAAGAGGGGACATCTATGACAGGGTGGAAGTGCTTGCAACAACATGCGCTGTTAGGAAATTTTGTCTTTCTCAGGTTAAAATGCAAGCACCCCATAGGGATCAACTGATCAACTATTTTGCGCATGCTTGAGCTGAAGAAGTAAGAATTTCACCTAAAACCGCAGGGATGGTAAACACAACACAAAGAGCTCTATGGCTTAAAACATGGTCGGGGGATATGGCCTCCTAATTGTCTCTTTGTAATCTACCCTTTTCAGGAGATTTTCTTTTTGGTGCAGGTTTTCACAATGTATTGAAAAGCACAGCTGATAGAAAGAAAACTTTCCCTGAGAAGAAGAAAGTTTTTTAAGAGAAATTTTTTCATGGCCAAAATCACCAAGAAACGAAAGACAAAAAAAACAGCCAAAAAAGAATTGGACAGAACAGAAAGGGAAGATCAGGAATTGTTTTCAACTCTCCTGATATGTCCGCCAAAACACAATGTCTACAATTGTCCCGTGGGAGGAAGACTGAAGGGCTCCGTTCCACAATAGATAAACATTACCTCCAACATTTTTTGCTGGATTTGTTCAAGGTTGAACAAGGTTATAAGTTGGAGTTCGAGCGTCAACCACCTTCCAGACTTTTGATCAAGGATTTGCCAAAAGGACCCAGAAAAGGCAAGAGCCCTACCTCTGCTAATTGGAGAATTGGTAGACCAGAGAGTTCTAGTACAGGTACCTCTAGCGGAAAGAGGAGAAGGTTTTTAATCACACCCTTTTGTGGTGAATAAAATCTTCAGGAAAATGTTGCCTTATTTTAAATCTAAACAAGGACATAAGGTACAAGAGATTCCAAAAGGAATAGATTTTTTTTTGGTCAGAGCCCTTCCCCAGCAGGACTGCTTTATGGCCACGCTAGATCTTTAGGACGTGTACTTACATATTCCAATAAGGAAAGAGTCTCAAAGGTTTGTTCCAATTGCACTCAGGATTGGCACAGCAGCGTTCCACTTCCAATGTCTGGCTTTTTCTCTTTTTAGCCTTTCCAAGGTTCTGGCCAAAGACATAGCACTCTTGAGCCTTCAAGGGATATCGATTGTTCCTTACCTGGATGATCTTCTGATTACAGCTTCCACAGAGAAACAGAGATGTTCAGTTTGTTCAGTTTGAATGGTTATTCAGCCTGGGCTGGTTGATCAACTTAAGGAAATTCATTAGGATGCCTTCACAAATTATACCCTTTTTGGGTCATATTCTCAACTCCAAGAATCGGAAGATCTTTTTACCAGAAAAAAAGATTCTGAAGATGTCTTCTCCGGTGTCCAGGCTCCAGACCAACCAAGTAGTAACCCTGAGGGATGTTATTACTGTTATGGGGTTCATGACAGCTACCTGCCCAGTGGTGCAATGGGTTAGGCCGCACCAGAGGCCACTACAGAAGTTTATGCTGCAAGTGTGGGATGGAACAATGAAGTCCTTCAAGCAGTGGTCCCCCTCTAAATACAGTAAGTTCTCATTTATCATCTCAGGGGCTGTCCTGGAAGATGACTGGAGGAAAAACCAGAGTTAGACTTCCTTTTCCAGTGGTCTTCCAGGACAGCCAACTTTCCACCATCTTGTGTTCTTCGATTATTCTTAATGTAATGGTTGTGGGGTTATGCTATATTTTTCAGGCTCGGATATCAGTACTCATTTTTCACTGTAGGTCAGGATAGAAGGTCTGTCTTTTAATATCTGCAATGTGTTTCCTCTCCTGAGGAGGAGGGGCTACATGTCAGGGGCTGTCCTGGAAGACTACTGGAAATGAGTTACCAGGCAGTCTAATGTATTATTAGAAATCTGTGCTTGCCCTATTTGTGTACAAAATATTATGTGCAAAACAGACATACATGAAGAAGATTACCAGTGTAAGTCAATGCCTTAATTTCTAATTAAAGTGCAAAGCAAATATATAGTATAATATAATATAAAGTCCATATTGTGTATCAAAGTCCAACAAATTCAGAGTCCCAATAGTGACTGTGCAGCTGTGTCTATCCTTATTAAGTTATCTTCAAGAAAGGTGCTCCATGCATCTACACAATCACCATCTGTGCCCCAACCAGGGTATGCACTCACCCACTGCTGTGAACCCCCTAAGTATATAGTAAGGTGGGTCAACCAGGTTTCAAATTACTGCTGCATTGCCAGTCAGGAACAATGGATCCACATTACAATATAACTCAGAGAAGGAGAGAGACCAAGGAGGAGGTCATAGCACAACTCTGTATTTTATTATTAAAACCAAGTGTAAAACATATAACCACTTAAAAAGAAGGCGCCCTGTCCTGGCACTGGGAATTGTCTGCCGATTTACAGAATATGGGTGCCGCCTTCCCGCAACTCCCTGGAACCAGCATGCATTCCAATAGGCGGATATGATGTGTCCCCGGCCCTGCGTGTTTCATCACCAGGACGTCATCAGTAGGCATGGCTTTTAAAGTACCTTGTGTTTGTTTACAAATGGACCACGCTCTCCAGCATGGTTTAATACTTCAAAAGTTTCCAAATCATATAATAATCATATAATAATTCCATTGGCAGAAAATCCTTATAAGTGCACCAATTACTTTTACAAAATACCAATATTAAAACTTGTTAATCACATAACCTATTAAAAAACAAATCTCCTGTGGGCTGCTTCCATTTTGCAGTCATAAATTGTATTACACCCACTGCACACTTTCGTAACAGCCATAGGATATGTACAGCAAACCTTCATGCCGCAATATACATCCCACGGATGCTATAGTATGTGCCAAGAAAAGTTAATAAAAATAATTGAAAAAGTCTACTAAAATCTAAAATTATAAATTGAGGCTGCTAATCTAAGGGGGGTTTACAATATATATATATATATATATATATATATATATATATACAGTATATAAAGTCAAACTTATACAAAAGAAGTAGAGTCTCCATCTTGTGGTAAGGGGATTTGTTCAATGTATTTAAGTCACGACTGTAAAAACTGAGACCATGGGTCTCTATGCTCTTACACATTTTAAAATTCTTGGATTTAACTAAATAAATGAAAACCTAATCCAAAAAAGTAGTTCTCTCTGTTGCTCAGATTTTCAGTGTGTTTGAAAACCTCTGTGACCAATGAGCAATTATTCTCTGCAGTAACAATAAGTTAAGTAAGGCCACAAATACTGGCAGTCCATGCTAGCGATGAGAATGATCAGATAAATCATTGTTCACTGTAGCTCTAGCTCTCTATGGACAGTATTTTTTTCTACCACGTTTCCTTTTTATACTTAATTTAATAAAAGGCTAACTGTTTAACAGCACTGATTTATGTATTAGTCATTACAGGTGAAATAGATATTTTCCGATTATACACAATTCATGGCATTATGTTATTGTAACTAATTTGAACATATACTTTGCTAAAATGAATAAAATAAAGCAGTTTACACTTGCAGTTATATAATATATGTATATAAATGAATTCCATGCAGAGCTAATAACTGCAACTGCATCTACTCCAGCATTATTCACAACAAAGGCCAAGCCTTAGGCTGGGTTCACACATGCGCCTGACAGCAGGGGTCCGGTGCATCCTTGTTCACCATTTCAGGTCCGATTTCAGCCCGAATATTGGACTGAATTCGGACCTGAAACAGACCAAAAGTCTCACAGTGTTTTTGTGCAAATCGCACTGGATCTGCTGCGGAGATATGTGAACCAGCTCCATAGACAGCGAGTCAAAATCTCCTGCTATTGTGAACTGGATGTGGAGAACCCGTATCCAATTAGCAAAGGTGTGAACCCAGCCTTAGAGGACCCTTCACCAACACAGAGGTGTACCTTTCAATCACTTGAACAAGTTGATCTATTGCAGGAAATGCAACCATCATTGAATTATAACCATATCACTTGCACATAAACCACATGTTGGTTACTTAGATCAACCTTTTTCAACCAGGGTGCCCAGGCACCCTGGGGTGTCTTCAGGTTTCTTTAGTGGTGCCTTAGCAAAATGCTTAAAAATTGCCCAAAAATTGTATACAAGCCAGCGGGTGGATCTAGTCTAACCTTCCAGCCACCAGCAGCGTGACAACCAATGATGTCATCGGTTGATAAGAAGGATGACAGTGCCTGCACAGCAGCCTTGTTTGCCACTCCCCTACCCCTCTCCTCAGCACTGAGGTCACATTAGCTGAGTGAGGGAGAGAACCTGAGGGAGAAAAGAAACAATGGAATACTAGTCAGTACCAGTGTGCAAAGGTGTGTTTGCTTTGGAAGAATAAATCACTTCCTATGTTGGGTGTCCTACGTGTGTGTGTGTGGATGTTGCTAAGTTATGTAAATCTATTAGCTTAGTTTCTTACATTTTAGAATGGGGTGCCTTGATATTGTGCAGAATTTTAAAGGGTGCTCTAACTGAAAAAAGGTTGGAAAACACTGACTAAAATCACAAGAAATACACTGCCTCCACACAACAAATATTGATCCTTACCCCAACTTCATGTACCTGTTGCAAACAAAAATATTTGTCGTGTGGAGGAATACTGAGGTCACAGTGTCCATACAGATACCGTACTTAATCCTCAGTACAGCTGAGCTCCATCCCATCGCTGCATCACGCTTCCCCATCACGCTGCACTCATTGTCAGCATCACTGGTTGCTAGGAGTACTGCTTGGGTTTTGAAGAAGGGACTACACCCCAAAAACTTGTCCTGTTCAGGCTGAAAGAGGAACCATCATTAAAAATGATTTCAATGTTATGTGACTCCCCAGGGGACAAGAACATTGCAATTGGTTCCATTTAAATCTGTCCCATAATTTCTAAGCAGCTTGGTCAGACAGATCCCCCCTCCCACACCCATTCGAACATGGCACTGCAAAGGTGATGAATTTATGAGTGGCAACTCTGGTGTCTGCCAGCAAAAGCCATTCTGGAGATCAGTGCTGCCATTCACATTAAAAAAAAAAAAAATCACAGCCTGTGTTTTGATCAGCGCCTCCTTTCACATATACGCAGCCCAGCCATTGGATAACATAGCGATGCAGTGCTGAGTAGTCTTTCAGTTTTATAAAGGTACATTCACTCAGCACTGACCCATCGGTGATCATTCATAGTGATCTGTCACCATTAGGAAACAAATGATCATTACTGCTTGTTCATTCATAAAAGTAAAAGATCACTCAAGAGCTGTGACTCTGTGTAAAGTATCTGTGGCTGCTTTTACATGGCAGATACTTTACACAGAGCCGCAGTAATGATTATTTATGCATAATAGTGACAAATCACTCAGAATGGGGGAAGGAGCTCTGCGTTGGCTGTACCTCCCCCCAACAGGATCACCCATAATTTGGGCTCCAACAGAGGGTGGAGCTACAACAAGCATATAGAGGTGCATTTTGGGGACAACTGAACCACCAATCAGTGCTGTAGGCACTTGGTTCCCCGGGAAGTTAAATAAATGTTTTTTTAAAATTAACTATAGTTCTGCTTTAATTGGGATTGGTGGGTTTGGAAATAACTTTGTTGCATTACAAGCAGGTACGGCAAACATCTGACAAACCGTGGGTGTATGTACTGGTGGACCATAGTGATGCCTAGGTGGAAAATAAAAGACCCCATTGCATCACTTCATGGGCCATTTCAGTTGAATTGATTAAACTTTAAACGCAACATTTATCTGATGTGTCATTGGTAGCCACAAAAGACCCCAGTCACCCATCCATCAAATAACATCCTCTTTCATGATATGCCAAATGGAGACTGCTATATACTGGACTGCATTTATTTGAACTGTTCAGCTTACTTGTACACTCACTGGCACCCACAGTGAGCTTTCAATGAGCCTTTCCAGCCTCCTGTGTGTATATTGTTAAAACTGTACAAATACTTAACTATGAATCTCTTTTAATAAAGAGCAGCCACGCCAAATCGAAAATTATGTTTTTTCTGTATGTGTGCCTGATACTTAGATTGCAATATAAAAGTGAACTTTTTCATACAAAGGTTTGTAGAATTTCAAGAATGTTTACTTTCTAGATATTTTATAAGCAATAGTGTTTACCAGAGCTCTTCTTAAATCATTTATGGCCAGCATTAGGTTCCTCCAACACAATCCAGGGATATAAATCCACAGATATTAGAAACATTTTAGTGTGTTTCTCTGGGTAAAAAGAGAAAAATAAAAGGCTATGTTTCAGATGACAACTGCTCATGACAGAATGATTAAATCTGGATGGACAGAGGCCCAGTATATTGTAGAGGTAGGTAAAGCACTTTTCAAGCAATATGGTTATGAACACAGTAAAACTGGAATTATTGCCCTCAGTATGAATGCAGGAAAATGTTCCTTCCCAATAATCATAGAGCAGGATTATCTTACCAATTATTTTTCTTGGTGTCATCACACAAATAAAATATTGGAAACCTAGTTTAGTACATAACACAATTATAAATATGTTCCCTATTTAAATTGAAGCTAATATTAAATCATTAGTTAGTAGGGTAAATGTCAGCATTACAAAATAATATTATGATTTTAAGCAAAGAAAGCACATTTTTTCCTTCATGACACAAAAAATACTGATCTGAGCTTATCTGTGCACCGTTAGAGTATAAATGAGGGCAACTTTTTTTCCATTTTGGATAGAGTAAGAGAGTTTTTTTGCTATCTGTCCCCCCAAATCCCTCCATAGTGAGGGAAATCCCTGGTAGTTGCCAGGGTTAACAAAAGTAGTGTCTCCTTTGGAAGATTTCCCCTCTATTTCTATTCTGGTGACCACTCAAGAATGTGGGATTTTCTTTCACCTTCACTTCCAGTGATAATGGTCACCAGGACAAATATAGAGGATGAATCTCCCTAACAAGGAGGACTTAGACAGCAGTAAAGACCTGGCAGCTGTTCCAACCTCTTTATCTAAAAAAAAAATGCCTTTAATTATACTTTGAATATGGTCCAATAGAGGTGCATTCCCTCTGATTCATTGACAAAAGCACATGCATTGTTTACACTGAATTTAACATGATTTCTGAATGGGAGAAAGCCAGATTCATGACAAGATTCTCTCCTGCATTCAGAGACTGTAGTAAATTTAGTGTAAACAATGCACAGGCTTTGATCAATGAATGAGAGGGGAGGAGGGGGCGGGTACCCGTTGCACCATATTGAAAATCTTTAAACCTGAAGACCCAAAAATATTAATCCCTGCCCTCCCAGAAGTTCAGCACCAAGAAGAGGTTGAGTGCTCTGCGGAGAAAACTTCTACATTAAGCAGCAGCCTGCACAATGTGGGAGATCTGCTCCCGTGCACATGGGGGTACCATTCAGGTGGAGCGCACTCATCAATACCCGATACCAGGCAGACACTGCGGTCATGTGAAGAATCCAACATTAAGGCATTTCTCTGACTTAGAGATGAGCCTCCACTGTGGGGTTAATTCACTATATCGCAAATATGCAATCGTGCGACACCTTAAAATAACGCCCATTCAAGGCAATTAGCATATCAACTGGGCGATCATCCGAACGCAAAATTGCGTTATTGATGCAAATATGCCTTCTTAATCGGCATATGTGGGAATAGCTGATGGATTCTGAACCTTCAGAATCCATTGAAGGCTTGTATGAACATGATTTGTTTGAAAAAGGGTATGGGAACTATCGCAGTAAAATGGAAACCATTGGCGAATATCAACACCGGTAGGATCTGAACCTGTAGCTGTAAGTTTTGAAGGTATCAGAAGGAACCACTACACTATAGACTTGAACACAACCAGCCATAGAAAATACATTTACTAATCTTGGATTCTGTTAATTCTCTACAAACTAACTGCCGGCACATTAACTAGTGTGTGATTTTTTCCAATTTTACACTATAATATTATTGAATACATACCATTGCAAACGTTCATAGTATGGAAGCTATCAAACTGATGGGCATTGGCGAATATGCCTTCACATATATTCAGAACATAATGCCAAGTACAATGCAAGGTGTAGTGATGACACCGGTAGGATCCGAACCTGTAGCTATAAGCTTTGAAGGTATCAGAAGGAACCACTACACTGTAGACTTGAGCACAACCAACCATAGAAAATACATTTACTAATTTTGGATTCTGTTAATTCTCTACAAACGAACTGCCGGCACGTTAACTAGTATGTGATTGTTCCAATTCTACACTATAATATTATTGAATATGTACATACCATTGCAAAAGTTCATAGTATGGTAGCAATCAAACTGATGGGCATTGGCAAATATGCCTTCACATATATTCAGAATATAATGCCAAGTACAATGCAAGGTGTAGTGATGACACCGGTAGGATCTGAACCTGTAGCTGTAAGCTTTGAAGGTATCAGAAGGAACCACTACACTATAGACTTGAGCACAACCAAGCATAGAAAATACATTTACTAATCTTAAATTCTGTTAATCCTCTACAAACGAATTGCTGGCACAGTAACTAGTGTACGATTATTCCAATTCCACATTATAATATTGAATATGTACACACCATTGCATGCATTTAAAGAATTCATAGTTAGGAAGCAATCAAACTGATGTGCATTGGCTAATTGGTGAATATGCGTTCGCATATTTTCAGCATCTAATGCTGAGTACAATGTAAGCTTTCAGAAGGTCATACCATCCATACCATTGAACTACTCTGTGAGTTAGATAGCCTTGTTTAAATGTATCATGTAGGCTTGCTGATACCATACAAATCATTGTAACAGCCATACTTTGAACAGTCAGAATTGTTTGACATTCATGTCAGCTGGGATTACTACTGATCTGTGATTAGCTGAAGCTTTTCACTTGGTACAGGTTGTTGAGATAAGCCCAAGTACCATGTGATAGCTGGGGCTCAATCCCAGCTCACCAATCTAGGTAACCAAGCTGATATTAAAGTGGTGCCTCAGCCCCCACCACCACCACAGAAAATGTACAAGTCAGCAGCTACACATCCTGCAACTGCAGACTTTAATTATTAGGACACTGTCCTGGAAGCTAGTGATGTTGGCACCCCAGCCCATTTTTCCATTGGCTCTCAGGTGCTGTCGCCTCCATTGCCGATTCCCTACTGTACATGCACAAAGGACACTGTGGTTTCTGAATGGCCTGGCAGCAGGGAAGGAGGAGGGGTGACAAATTTCTGCCATACCTCACTGCAGTGAGGTCTGTCGGAAGTGGGGACAGGTAAATGTCCAAAAGAGGTACCCATCCCCCCAAAAAGGTGCCAAACCTGGCATCAGAAGGGGGAGAGAGAGATAAGCAGAGCTTCCACTTTTGGGTGGATATCCAAGGCCCCTTTCACACTTGTGCAACTTGTCCTGCGACTTGGGACTGCAAAGTAGCCTGTCAAGTTGGACCCCGCGATTTCCAATGAGTAGCATTCATAGCTGTCTGACTTCAAGTGGTATCAACTTCAAATTAGTACCTGAACTACTTTGGTCCAAGTTTGATATGACTTGAGGTCCCTAGACCTCAAGATTACACAGGCATTGCTTCAAGTCACATCAAAGTTGCATGACTTTCAAGTCACACAAGTGCGAATGGGGCCTAAGTCAAAGGTGTTATCCTAAAAGTAATGCAGTTTGCCCACGACATTGTCCCAACTTCAGGGAATACCTGTGTAATATTGAGAGCTAGGAACCTCAAGTCACACCAAAGTAGTACAGGGACTACTTTGAAGTTGGTGCCACTTGAAGAAGCACAGATATGAAGAGTTTCAGGAAAAGTCGGCCAAGTGTAAAAGGAGTATATATTAACAACTCTCTCAGATATATATATATATATAAAATATAAAAGCAGCTCATATATATATATATATATATATATATATATATATACAGGGAGTGCAGAATTATTAGGCAAGTTGTAAAAACCTTAGTAACTCTTGTACCAACAACAAGTTATTATTTTAATAAGGAGTTTTTATGTTGAACGGATTATTAAGACGTGAGGGACATATATATATATATATATATA
>BLSH010313692.1:301405-318966 GCA_018402905.1 Glandirana rugosa | reverse complement strand
TGCTGCATCCCTCTGCATGATATCTCACTATTTTTGACTTTTCGGAGCCTGTCAAGTCCTTCTTTTGACCCATTTTGCCAAAGGAAAGGAAGTTGCCTAATAATTATGCACACCTGATATAGGGTGTTGATGTCATTAAACCACACCCCTTCTCATTACTGAGATGCACATCACCTAATATGCTTAATTGGTAGTAGGCTTTCGAGCCTATACAGCTTGGAGTAAGACAACATGCATAAAGAGGATGATGTGGTCAAAATACTCATTTGCCTAATAATTCTGCACACAGTGTATATATATATATATATATATATATATATATATATATATATATACACACACACTCCTTACTGATTTACATCAGCAGAATACATGCAGGAAGTGTAATGTGCCTGTAACCAGAAAGTGATGTGTACGCATGGACATGAAGCAGGGCCGTCATCAGGGGGGTACAGGCAGTACTGTTGTAAGGGGCCCCAGTGTCTCAAGGGTCCTTACAACAAAGACTTTTGCCGTCTTTAACATTGGAGTCTATGGGAGGGTGACACCCAGTTTGGGGACACCGTTCTCCCAAACCATAGCCAAAATACCAAACTTGGGTCACATGGAGAGGGCTCCCTGGACCACAAGTGGTCCATGTTTGGGACCTACAGCACCTATGGTTCGGCATGAGGTCTTATTGGGTGAGGCTGTGCTGCCTGTGTACTGTTTTTTTAACCCCTTGGATCCCACACTACTTGCATTGCACACTTCACTTGGATGAGTCATGCTTGGCAGGCTACACCTGCTAAGTGTGACAGAGTGTATAATTCCTACTGGGGCTAGGTGAATGACAGACAAAGGCTCAGTTTGAGACATACAACACTGCCCATCCACCAGATAAATTCATTATGCATGCCGGTTCACACTTGTGCAATGTTGGAACAATGCAAATCCACTGCAGGATCCTGCATCGCATTTCACACTGCCATGTGTGACCTGCTGGGAGTGTCAATACATTGTTAATGACACCCCAATTTCAGCTCAAATATCACAGTGCAAACTAACAGTTCAGACATTAATCGGATCGCATGGGGGTGAACACCCATGCAATCCAATTCTGGTGTGGATCAAAAAAAAGGGTCCTGTGCGAGTTTTGTCCGAATGCAATGCAAATTCAGCCATACTATCTGTATGGCTGAAATCGCATCGCATGGACAGCGCATGTGACTTGTACTGCAGTGTGAATCAGACGACATGCCCTCAACATGGGGAGGGTGCTTTGGGGTCCCCCCAAAGCACCTTGTCCCCATGTTGATGGGGACAAGGGCCTCTTCCCACCAACCCTGGCCAGTTGGTTGCCAGGGTCTGCGGGCGGGGGGCTTATCAGAATCTGTAAGCCCCCTTTAACAAGGGGGCCCCAGATCCCAGCCCCCCCCCCATGTGAAGGGTTATCATGTACATTGTACCCATACCTATTCACCAAAAAAGTGTCACAAAAGTAAGAACCACAACAGACAGTTTTTGACAATTCCTTTATTAAAAAAGAAAAAAAAAGAGTGTCCCGTGATGTACATCCATTGTCAATCACAATGCTTGATGGACCCAAAATGTCGAAAAAACAAATCCGCTCCTCCTCCATGGGAGGCCTACAGGCGACTGCTGTCTTTTAGCTTTGACAGTTTATTTGAAGGCAAGGGCGGGGCCACCCGGTCACATAATCGGGCGCCGCACCCCCTCTGATGCCACATGACGTCACTTGACGTCAGAAGGGTTTTGGTGAATGGGTAGGGGTACAATGTACCCGATACCCATTTGCATAGGGGGGGCTGGGATCTGGGGGCCACCTTGTCAAACAGAGCTTCCAGATCCCAATAAGCCCCCCGTCCGCAGACCCTGGCAACCACCGGCCAGAGTTGGGAGACCCTAAATCACCCTCCCAATGTTGAGGGCATGTGGCCTGGTATGGTTCAGGAGGAGGGGGCGCTCACTTGTCCCCCCTATCCTGACCTATCGGGTTGCATGCTCGGCTAAGGGTCTGGTATGGATTTTGGGGGGGGGCACGCCAATTTTTTAAAAATGTTGATGTGGAGTTCCCCTTAAAATCTATGCCAGACCCAAAGGGCCTGGTATGGATTTGGGGGGGGACCCCACGCCGTTTTTTTTATTTTTGCATGAAGTTCCCCTTAAAATCTATACTAGACCCCAAGGGCCATGCCGTTTTTTTTCTAATTCTGTTATAGGGTTCCCCTTAACCACTTCAATACACTGTGTTATATATACTACACTGACTGAACTATATATTCTCCACTGTATTATATATACTACAT
Source organism: Glandirana rugosa (assembly GCA_018402905.1). Taxonomy (NCBI): domain Eukaryota; kingdom Metazoa; phylum Chordata; class Amphibia; order Anura; family Ranidae; genus Glandirana; species Glandirana rugosa. The sequence goes on along the minus strand of BLSH010313692.1, from coordinate 316,657 downwards.
TGACTTCACTGTATACTCTGCAATGTATTATATATACTACCCTGACTGCACTATATACGCTGAACTGTATTATATATACTACACGGACCACATTGTATACACTGAACTGTATTATATATACTATGGGGATTGCACTATATACTCTGCACTGTATTATATATACTACGCGGACTGCACTATATACTGTGAACTGTATTATATATACTACACGGATTGCACTATATACTCTGCACTATATTATTTATACTACATTGACTGCACTATATACTCTGCAATGTATTATATATACTACCCCGACTGCACTATATACTCTGAACTGTATTATATATACTACGTAGACTGCACTATATACTCTGAACTATATTATATATACTACGCGGACTGCACTATATACTCTGCACTGTATTATATATACTACACGGACCACACTATATTCTCTGAAATGTATTATATACTACATGGACTGCACTATATACTCTGCACTGTATTATATATAATACACGGACTGCACTATATACTCTGAACTGTATTATATATACTACACGGACTGCACTATATATTCTGCACTGTATTATATACTGTACACTGCCTGCACTTATATACTGTACACCGACTGCACTGTATTATATACTGTACACCGACTGTACTGTATTATATACTGTACAACATTGACTGTACTGTATTATATACTGTACACTGCCTGCACTTAAATACCATACACTGACTGCACTGTATTATATACTGTACAACACTGACTGCACTGTATTATATACTGTATACTGCCTGCACTTATATATCGTACACCGGCTGCACTGTATTATATACTGTACACTGCCTGCACATATATACTGTACACCAACTGCACTGTATTATATACTGTACACTGCCTGCACTGTATATATATTCTACACTGCCTGCGCTATATATATATATATATATATATATATATATATACATATATATATAAACTGCACTGCACTGTATATACATTCTAAATTGCCTGCACGCCACTAACTAACCTGCCTAATCTAGCTCAAGTTCTCTCAATCTCCACGTTATCAGACTACATACGGCTGCCGTGTAAGCAGCCTTATATAGTGTGGTGCGTGGACTTAGCCCCCTGAGCCATGATTGGCCAAATGCAGGGTGCATGGCTCTCACAGCAGATCTCACTGTGATTGGCCAAAGCATGCAGGTCAGGTAGTGCTTTGGCCAATCAGCAGCCGTCAATGCACTGCAATCTCGCAGTGCATTATGGGGCGTTCTGCGTCGCTCAAATTGAACGCAAACGCCCCATATGTCTGTTTGTTCTGCGAACAAACACCCGATGTTCGAGTCAAACTTACATTCGACTCGAACATCGAGACCATCGCTACCTGTTAGATTTAGATTTTGTTTGTAAAATTTGAAGATGAGTTTCTCCTCAGTGCCTGGAGCTACTGAGCTGAATAAGGGCTTTTTTAAGTGTTGTTACTGCATTTTTAGGTAATGTAAATAGTCTAGGTAACCCTACGGTGTGCAAGGAATCAGTCAGTTTTATTTCCCTAGCCCAACCCCCCCCCCCCCTTCCCCTAGCATATACATACTTTTCTATATCTCTGTTTAGTGTTGGGAGCCAAAGGAATTACTTGAGCTTCCTGGTGTGGAGGGACATGTGACTCCCTCCATATAACAGTGCCTGGGCTTTCAGTCCTGATACATAGATAGTCTATATTACTGTGTGTAAACTATAGCTCCAGAGTGGGGGAGTGAAAAAAAGAAAGTATACGCTGCTGGGGAGGTCTACGGTAAAGTGAACCTGTTGCTTTAGCTTTCTTGATCATTTTTTTTATATAAAAAAAAACCTATACATACCTTTTTTTTCTTGTAGTCTCCAGGTTTGGTGACATGGCAGTTTCCGGCTCTTAGTTCCATAGTGTTGGGGGGTGGCCATCCTTCCTGGACTGAGCATGTAATGAGGTATAAATGCCGTCCAGTCCGATTTAAATGATGAAAAAAATAAATATCTCTGAACAATTGTCCATCCCTTTTTGTTTTGCTAAGGACTTTCTATGCAATAAACTGATTTTACAGCTGTATAATGACAGCCTTTTGAGCAATAGCACTGCATTCTTTCATGTGACTGATTCAGGATAGTTTGGGGGAAATGTAAGTTTGTAATTCAGAGCTCTTCCCTCCATCATATGGCCCGAGCCAGGGAGAGAAGTTACACTGATTGCATTTGCTGTGGCCATTTCATTAGGTAGACCTATCTCTCACCAGGTAGCTTTTGGCTTGAGAACAACCTAAATCCATCACAGCATGGATGCAACAAGGTGCTGGACATCGAATAGATATTCCAGGATAAAAGTCACAAGTTTCTATGGCTGCAAGATAAAAGCTCTTCAGTGTACAGCGTTAAAAGTCACAGGTCAAAGCATAGTACTCACAAATCCTGCGCTTGCACAACAAAAGAAAGAATCAAACATTTAATAATGGCGTTTTATCTACCAAACACATTGTCAAATCAGCCTTCTTAATAATCCAGTGTGTGTCACCAGTCATTCCTCTGCCATCTCCTGTGGGAACACAAATTCATAAACTCCTCCACTGTGCAGCATAAGAAGAGCTCTCACCATTTCTGTGACGCCATGTTCTACACTTCTACTTTTTCCCTTACCTGCACTCTGGATCCAATAATCACACATTCCATGTCATGCTAACCCAGAAATAATAGAACACATAGCACAATTCCACCACTACTGTGAAGCAGACAGTTATTTTGCAACCAACAAAAAGCACATGATAAAAAAGTCAAATCTTTTGAAAGGATGTAAGTGTGAAGATGGTTTTGCTCTTTCTTTTTCTCTGGGGTTTAAGGTACCTCTACCACCTTCATGCTGCAAAATAAAATTTAGAATATTAAACTATTTTACAAACATCAAAGAATCCATACTAAGGAAATATAAAAGCATTGTTTTTGCTCAGTGTGGGGTAAGGCTATATCCTCTGTTTTCTTTTTCATGCTGTGTGACATTTGATTATGGGATTATTATTAGGACAGAAAGTGAGGGCAAACACCCTGAATAAGCACATAAGCAATAAAAGGTTTCTAACTATTAAGCTGGGCATTAAGATTTCTCTTGTTGATCCCCGCAGGTTAAACAAGAAAATTTAATCAATTCTCCCACACATACTAAAAGAAGAACAAATCTGCAGTGTTGTCTATTGTATCCTGACAACTGGCACCCAGGGCTATGCTGATACTCAAACAGTGTCGAACCCAGGCCCATAGTACCCAATCAGGGAGAGACCACACACAGACCATGATTGTTATAATTATCTGGTATATTGCATAGATAGGTTAACAGTAATTAATTATGACAGTTCTTGTAGGCACTGGATAGGGCAATGCAACAATTAGTGTTTTCACAGTATTACCAGGCTTAGGGCCGGTAGCACAGGAGAGCCCCAGTTGTGGTGCACTGTATGGCACTGTACAGAGCCCCACATGGCTATTCTGGATACTAGGATGTTTCCTCTCTACAGGCATAGTTCCTGTTCGTTCTGACCCTATTGGCCAGGAGCACTGTCCCTGTGCTAATCACTTTCCTTGACCTACCACTTGTTCCAGGCATGCCCAAATGACGCCGGAACCTTATTATATAAGCAGCCACACCAAGATGGCTACCAGAGATCTTGAGAGATTGCAGAGTCCCTTGGAGGATAATTCCCCTAACAGACTACACTTCACCTGTAATAAAGGGGATACTGAAACCTACAGGACCGAGGAGAAACCTGCACCTGCCTACATGCTGACATTCACCAAGAATTCTTAACCCAGCACCAAAAATCAACAGAAAAACTGACTTTTGGTGCCAACAGGGCCTCCTGATTCAGGAGGAATTGGCCGAAATGCAATGTCTATGGCCAGGTTTACTCTCTCTAAATAAAAATAGAGATGTTTTGCTTGGTTTACAGTTTAATGAGCAGATGTACCTAAAAAAGTGTCCACTTAGTGCACTTTCACTGGCTACTGTTTTCAAAATAATATTTGCCTATCTATAGGTAGACTGAATGATGAAACTAGTTTCTAGTGAACCGTTGATAACCATTTCCTCCAGTCTGTGCAGGTTTTCACTTTGTTGAAGTGTTCCTCTTCTTTTTGAGAAGCTGAACATTTCTTTGAAAGCAAGATCTGATTTGCCTCAACGCTCTGAATAAAGATCTCTCTATTTTCTGAATTGATTAATGAGAAGTGGGTGCTGACTGGCGTTCTTCCATTGCTCTCATATTCCACCCTGCTACACTATCCTTACAACAGCTTGAATATTTCAAAAGCATAAAAAGTTGATGAAAAGATACCTACAGAATTCCTGTCATTATTAATCTTATCCATGAAGTACATAAAATACACATAAAGCTCGCTGGGAATTGTTATGCATAAACTGGGCAGAAAGAAACACAGGGAATAAATACAGATTCTGCATCGAGTTGCTGGTCCCTGTAGCACTGCAGGGATTAATCATTTGGCAAAACATTGTCAGTGCTAAAATACAAGATCTCCAAGTGCTGATAATGTTTTTTCTTCAAGCTGCTCCAAGAAGTACAGTCACATCTCCATGCAAATGAGGCAAGGCTAAAGATGCACTAGAGTTTAGGCACAGGCAAGCCAAAGTTCTCTCTGTCTGTATTAATTTTATCGCAAGGCTAGCAGCCAAATTTAGCTGTTTCAGAGGGAAGCAAACATATTCTTAATTTTAGTTAAACCTAATTTTTCATTTGTGGAAACCTAAGCTTTTGTGTGCAGCTTCTTACAAGAATCAGGCACAATGATATTATAGACCTCCTGCTCAAGATTTGATCAATGTTATATGGCGAACTGTGAAATCTAATTTCAGGACTCAATAGGAGATAAACACTTTTCTTACGCACGTCCTCATGTAACACAGAAGCAATGGTTTTAATTCTGAGACCTGTAAAATGCAGTAAGGGACATATACAAAATGTTACAGTTTTCCTCACTAAATTAGACATAGTTTTAAACAACCGAGAAAAGTTTGCTGGACGAAAATAGGCAATACTCACAGTGAATTGAAGAGCTTAAAAGTGGTTCAGATTAGAGAGCTAAGTGGCAAAGGAAGGAAATCCCTGGCATCAGTGTGAGGAATAAAATGTCCCTTCATTGGTGTTAGAGGAAGAAAAAATGCTAATGAATGGGTGTCAGTGGGAGAAAAGAAAATGGAGACTGGTCAGTGTTAGTGTGAGGTAAAAATGCTGCTTGGTCAGTTGTGTCAGCTCGAGGAGCACTACCTTGGCATCTGTGCAGTGGGATATGGCTGGAAGACTGAGGGTCTCTTTGGGGTAAAAACATTAAAGTAAAAAGTGCTGTGTGAGAGGGAGGGTGGCGGAAGGGTTGTAAGGAAGGTAGGGTGCCCAACAAACTTTTAGGGCTAGAGCGGCAATTGATCTCAATGGTAAAGTCATGAGGAGAGGATTGGGGAGTAGGAAATATTACAAGTTCAGTTTTAGACAGAGTAAGTTTGAGGAAATGGCGTGACATCCATAATAATATGTTACTCAGTAAATTTATGATATGTGAAGGGATTGAAGGGGTGAGCTGGAGAGTAGAGATAGATATGGGTGTCCTCCGCATAGAGGTGGTATAGGAAGCCATGGGAGCTTAACAATTGGCCCAGAGAAGTGGATAAGTGGTGTAGAGAGAGAATAGGAGGGGCCCATAGACAAAGCTTAGGGGTACCCCAACAGAAAGTGGAAGGGGAGTGGAGGAGATAGAGTTGTAGGAGACACTGAAGGTGAGATGAGATAGGTAAGAGGAGAGCCAGGAAAGAGCAGAGTCATAGAGGTCAAGGGAATGGAGTTTAATGAGAAGGAGTGGGTAGTTGACTGTGTCAAAGGCTACAGAGTGGTCTAAGGGTATGAGTATGGAGTAATGGCCATTGGTTTTAGCAGCTAGTATGTCATTAGTGCGTTTTAGTAGGGCAGTTTCAGTGGAATGTTGTGGGAGGAAGCCAGACTGTAGGGGGTCAACAATGTTGTTATCAGTGAGGTATAGGGCCGAAACAACGGATCGATTAATCGAAAACGAATCAATTATGAATATAGTTGTCGGCTATTTTCATAATTGATTAATCGGCCAGCCGATTAGTTGGCCTACATACAGAATGCATTATTTCTTTACATATCAGGAAATACAGGGCAGCACACGTACAGCTCAGTACACCCCCTATACATATCAGAAGACACAGTGCAGCACACATACAGCTCAGTACACCCTCCATACATGCCAGAAGACATAGTGCAGCACACATACAGCTCAGTACACCATCCATACATGTCAGTAAGTGCCTGAGAACTTGTGAATGTGTGAAGAGCAATGCCTCATGAGACATGTAGTCCTGGGCAGGAAGTGAGTGGTTATAAAGTCAGAAGTTTTTTGACCTAGCTATAGGGGCTCTCTATATTACACTTTGCAGCTTGCTATTGGGGCATTCTGAAAGCAGGAGGAGCCAGAAGCGTTGGTGGGGGATCCTAGAAGAGGAGGATCCAGGATGCTCTGTGCAAAACCATTACACAGAGCAGGTAAGTATAACATGTTTGTTTAAAAAAAATCACTTTAAAGACTGTGTGCAGGGAAGATGAACCGCATCTGAACCCAGAGTAGGTGGAGGCTGATAGTCTGGAGGTAATAGAAGGCGTTACATTTACCGTACATTTAAAGTAAACTTTTCCCAGTATTGTGCATTATATATAAATGGTCATATCCATGAAAAAAAAAAGTCTCAGCTTTTAGAGTTACTTTATTATAAAAGATTTCTATCTCCCTTGCCCCCTTCATATAGCTTCATGTCTGACTTCTAGTAAAAATGGCCATATATCCTACTTCTGGGTGTATGTATTAATATATATATGATATAAGTAATATATTATTACTTTCACTGTTTCACAGTATAAATAAACCCCTTATGGCAGTAATTATCTGCTCTTTTTGTACTATAAAGTGCTAATTTTAGTTTTTTTAACCCCATTATGACAGATGACACAAAAAAAGCCTGCTGCTGCTACTTAACGTCTTAGGCCTGGTTCACACCTATGCGTTTTTTGGTGCTTTTTGCAGAAACGCACTACAGTTCATTTTACATGGTTTCCTATGGGACACGTTCATATCTATGCTTTTTTTCAGCTGCTGCGTATGTGGAAAGGGTCAAGGATTTTTTTCAACGCAAAATGGTCCTCTTTTTGGTTCAATATACTTCCATGAAGAAGCTGCAGAAAAGCATGTGGTGCGTTTTTTCAGCAATTTGCGTTCTTTAATCTGCTCAACAATAAATTAGCCAAAAAAATTGTTTTATTTATTTTATTTTATTTTATTTATTTTAGGTACTTATTTAGCGCCGTCAATTTACGCAGCGCTTTATTACGGCCAGCATATAATATATTACAGTTCTGTCTGAAAATCGGCAAAACATGGGAATGTAGGCTGCACAGGTAAACATTTAACTTATAAATAAAAGACACGACACTTAATATAGTATAAATAATGGCAGTGGCACCTTTATTGATCTTTAACTAAATATTCAACTTATCAAATTCATGAAATAATTTAAATAGATTTAAAATGTAAATTCTGAAAAACACATATATATAAATAAATCTATAAAATAACCGCTCAGTCATAGAACTCGAGCACATATCATAAAAAATCTACTCAAACAAAAGTCCCTCCCTGTATCCAGGGTGACAAACCACATAACAGGTGCTGTGACAGGGAGGGAGGGATGGGGAGCTTGCCAAGCCAGTCAAAGTCTGCTGTGACAGGAATATGAGTGGGGGGACTATATATAGACTCCACTCACGTGTTTCCCGCCCGCTATACCCATGGAAAAACCTGCCTAAATCCCCGTGTTTCCCGCCTAAGGTACCTGTGACAGCCCTAGTCCCTATTTAAAGGAGACACGACCCACATTATTTTTTTTTTTTTAAATAAACTGAAACTAATGGTACCCACAATCCCCATGTTGTGGGTACTTATGCATACCCACTTCCTATGGGAATGTAGGCTGCACAGGTAAACATTTAACTTATAAATAATAGACACCACACTTAATATGGTATAAATAATGGCCGCGGCACCTTTATTGGTCTTAAACTAAATATTCAACTTACCAAATTCATGAAATAATTTAAATAGATTTAAAATGTAAATTCTGAAAAACACATATATATATATATATATATATATATATATATATAAATAAATCTATAAAATAACCGCTCAGTCATAGAACTCCAGCGCATATCATAAACAATCTACTCAAACAAAAGTGCCCCACCAGCCACTTTGTGAAACAAAGCGGCCTACCCCAACACCGCGGCCCGTTCAATAACATTTTGCATTCCGACATTAAAAATGTCTAAACCTAGGTCAGACAGGTGCATGCCATCCTGTCTGTATAGGCCAGAAAAAACACCTTCTAATTCCCAATGACGTAAGGAAAAGCTACCCAACAAAGGCATGAATTTCTCAATAGAATGGTTGATCCGCCTCCTGATTTTTTCAAGAGGCTTACCTGCCAGAGAAGATAACCAAGAAAGGCAAGGGATTATTTCCGAAAAAAACACCTGACACCCAGGAAAAGAAAGGCTAATACGATGTAAGTCCCGTTTAATCATGAATAAGAGATCTAAAGTCTTCAGTTTACCTATGTCATTCCCTCCTAAATGAATGATTACAATAGAAGGAGATGGCCAAAATTGAGACAACCTAGAAATGAGAACGAACAGATTACTCCATTGAAGACCAAGAATGCCCTTCTAATAGACTTGAAAAGAATTAACCGGAAGACACAGATTAGCAGTATAGCATCTCTTGTGAGCCCAATGAACAAATGAATGACCAATGATCCATATGCAAGACTCGCCACCTAAGAAGATTAAAGAGAAAGGTTAGGACGCACATACAAATTAAATTTGTTTGATTCCCACCTCCCCAATTTCATAATAATCGTGTCACTTAATCCTAACCTAGCTGCCTCTGTGGCAGCTCCAATTCTGAAAGAGTGGGTGGAAAATTTCTGATGTGACAAACCTAAATGATGTAAACAGCATCTAAATACAGAAGAAAATTGAAATCTAGTAAGGGGGACAGCATCCGAATGCACTAGAAAACTGCCCTGCCAGGTAGGTCTTACAGAAATATATCTTCTTAAAATCAGGTAAGGGCATACGTTGGAAACACTGCAGGCATGCAAAAGCAGCCAATGACCCCTACCCTCCTGATCTGTCTTAGACCGTCTTATAAAAATGTGGACTTTATCCTGGGACAACATCCTTGTGCATTAAACCGGCTAAAGATTTCTTATTATTAGGGGCTAGTTCAGAAATACGAAGCACCGCAAAGAAAATAATGCTAAAAGCTGACTGAAACAACAACGCTTCATAGTCAGATGAGGTAGATAAACACATTTTTGATAAAATATCCAACGTAATAGGTCTCCTCATGTCTGGCAAAAAATGTAACTTTCTATACCCCTTTAAGGCTTGGCGGACAGAAAAGAAACTATTGCAAGCCGGTCGCCCTTGTAATTTAAGAAAAAAGGAAATACCAACCAAAGTCTTATTTATGTGGTTAAAAGATAAATTTGAATGCATAAGCGAGCAAAGGAATGCTAAAACCGATTGCTCTGTAGGGGAATAAGCAGACCAACCCATGTCGTCATTGAATACCAGCCACCTCTTCCATGCCACCGAATACTCGGCCCATGTTTTAGGCGCAACAGATTGCTGAATTGCAGACATAACTGGCTTTAGATCAAATCCCATAGATGACTTGGGCAAACATGGCCAACTAGGTCCACATCCGGAAGAAGTTGTCTGAAACGTGTAATCTGGAATCGAGATAATGCATCAGTGACAATATTGTGTTTACCTGGTATAAATTTTGCTTTAACCCATATATTCTGCCTAAGACATAGCAAAACAAAGTAACAAAGCAATTTAATCACAGCAATGGACCTCAAAGAAAGACAATTTATCGCAAAAAGAACACCCTTATTGTCTGAATGAACGACACTTCTCTTATTTGCAAAAAATTGAACCCATAACTCGAAGGCCACCACTATTGGAAAAAGTTCCAACAAGACCAAATTCTTCATTGCTTTATTAGAAACCCATAAATGAGGCCAAGAACCACAGCACCAATGAGTGCGCCAGACTGCTGCAAAGCCAAGAGAACCTGCAGCATCCGTATGCAAATCCAGCTCCACCGAGAAAACAAAATCTTCCTGAAAAAATGATCGACCATTGTAGTCAACCAGGAATTGTGACCACACTATCAGATCATCCTTGATTTCAGAAGTAAGGCGGATGTGAGAAAAGCGGGATTTGAAACCCTACATAGCCAGTGACATTCTTCTAGAGAAGACCCTGCCAACCGGCATAATCCGAGACGCGAAAGCCAACAAACCTAGAAATGATTGCAATTCTTTTAAGAACACTTTTTTCCTTCTCAGAAAAAATGCTATTAAAGATTGAATCCTTGTAATTTTTTACCAGCGGAAGCTGGAACTGAAATATGACCGTATTAATCTGAATTCCCAGAAACTCAATCAACATAGACGGAAAAACTGTTTTTTCGTGAGCTATGGGAATACCAGAAAATTTTGCGATCGCAAAAAACAATTTCTGCAATAAAGAACAGACCCTAGACTCCGAAGGGCCTATAAACGAAAAATCATCAAGGTAATGAAAAATGCCTTCAAAACCTGATTCATATTCGATGACCCATTGCAAAAATTTTGCAAAAATTTCAAAATAATGACAAAAAAGAAAAATTTGTTGAAACAAAAACCCAACGAGCTAAATGAATCCGGTGAAATTGTCGAAAGCCGTAATGCAGATTGTATATCAGCCTTCGCCAATAACGCACCCCGTCCAAAATTCCTTATAAGCCGTATTGCATCATCAAAGGTAGAATAAGTCACAGACGCCAATGAATGATCTATTTCATCATTCAGAGAACTGCCTTTAGGAAAAGAGAGATGATGAATAAGGCGATAGGAATTTGGTTCTTTTTTGGGGACCAAACCAAGAGATGATATCCTAAAATTTTTAAAAGGCGGGGCCAAAAAGGACCAGCAACCCTACCAGCTGAAATTTCTTTTAATAATTTAGTTCTAACTACTTCACTATACATCCTCACCGATTTTAAGTTATCCACTATCTGACAACCCACTCCTGAAAAAACAGGTAACCTAAAACCTAAAGAAAACCCTTCAATTAATATTTGAGCTTTCTCCCTGTCTGGGTAAATCCATCCTTCCCACTCTCACCGGTGTATGAGCTTTTAGACGAGTCTCTTGTAAGTTGTGTGTGTGAGACCCTTTTAAAACATTTCGACACTGGGTGAGCGCCAAAACAAAATGAGCACTCATGCCTATAGCGGCATGAAGATGCCCACTTGCATTGAGCCTCATTAAAAGCGTAGTATACACCTTTTTTATATACTGCAGAAGGATTAGAATTCACCAAAACCTGTTTAGCGAAAACTGTTTTTTGTGGAAGGATGAGGTTTAACCATAAACCTACGTCCTTCATGCCCCATCTAAGACTTGGATAGACAGCTAATTTTAGACAGAAAGATTCGTCATAACTGTACCAGCCCATACCACCAAAATTTTTATAAGCTTCAAGAATATGTTCCAAGTGTTGAAACAACCCACTGCATTTTTCCGGGAATTTCTCTCCCATAACTGCCAAAAAAATGCAGTAAGCCTGCAACCAATTGTGAAACGATCTAGGAACCATCCGTCGTCTATTATCTTCAGAATTCTCCTCAGATTTTTTTTCGTTTCTAAAAGAGAATTCCTTATAATTTGGAAGAAGAGTCATTAAATCAATAAATTCACCTTTCCAAATCTCCTCTTTAACACACATTGTCAAATGAAATCCCAGCGGAGACATCTCACAAGGTAAAACTTCCTTATAACTTGTCTCAGGTATTGAAGAAGAAATATTAGAAGTAGAAGCATTAGATACAACTAAAGGGTTAACATTCGATACCTCATTAACAGGAATTACAGCAGGCAACGTTACACTAGCCAAATTACCTGACCATACACTCGCTGGCGAAGGCACCGGTACCGCTGATGTCTGTGAATTACCTAACACTTCAGTAAATCTTGAAAGAGAAGAAATCAAATTAGTGATCAATGACTGCTGTGAAGACTCACCAGCCTGTATTTGTTTTCTGCCATGGGAAACTCCTGGAACGTCAACCTGTGTGCTATGCCTGTCCGCAGCTTGTAGCCTAGGAAATAATGGGAAAGCTGAGCTGTGCTTGTCTCCTGCCTATTTGAATTCTCTGCTGGAGATGCTGTCTGCCTAGCAACTGGTGACACTGGGGGCAGAGGCGGATCCACACTGCCAGGAGATCTTCTCACTCTTCTCCACCCCTCCTTGATGCGGTGGAGATGGAGACAGCGTCCTCCTCTTCTGGACACGCTGCCTGCTCCGACTAGCCCCACTGACGACACCTGCCCCCTCCTCTAGTGTGCGGGCTGCAGCCTGATGACGCGCCACCACTGACGGTCCTGGTCGTTCCGGCAGGCGGCTACGCTGAAGCCTGCGAGCTGGGGAGTGAGGACCAACCACTGGAGAAGAAGGCACCAGCCACACCGCCGCTGCTCCGGCTCCATGCGCTACCACAGAGGGAACCTCTGGCTCCATGACAGGTTACCGCTCGGTCTCCACCCCCGCCAGGCACTGACGGAGCCATTCTTCTCCTCCTTCCAATGCCACCCTCTCTAAGACCTGCCTCACCAAATTTTTATGACCCTATATCGCCGGCGAGCTCCTGGTATTAAAGCCCTTCACTCAGCCTATGGAGCTCGCCAAGCCAGTCAAAGTCCGCTGTGACAGGAATATGAGTGGGGGGACTATATATAGACCCCACTCACGTGTTTCCCGCCCGCTATACCCGTGGAAAAACTATTTAAAGGAGACACGACCCACATAAAAATGTTTTTTTTTAAATAAACTGAAACTAATGGCAGCCACAATCCCGTGTTGTGGGTACTTATGCATACCCACTTCCCAGTCTTTATTTTTTAAATAAAAATATTTGATCTCTGAGTCTGATGATATTTACCAGATTCAATCTCTAATAGTATATACAGTATACTGGGTGTAGCCAGTGCATCTTTGACAGGGGAGGACAAGGCGTCAGTGGAGAGGGAGATATTGAAGATGCGGACTAGAGACTGTAGGATAGAGCAGGAAGGGGGCCATAGTAGTTGTAAAGGGACAGGGTCCAAGGGACCTTATTATTAATATCAGGCCTCCAATTCACTGATTGTATTCTTGTTTTCTGATTATAGTCTGCAGAGGCTAGTACAATCCTGAAAATATACAGAATCCTATGTATTTTGAGCAGGCCTATTGTGAAACTTGCTGGTTAAAGTCTTATGTGGATAATTAGCTTATTCTGCTAAACAGTTCATCCAAACTGAAAATGCTGACACAAGTAATTTTTGTTAACTATTTCTTGTGCTTTGCTTCTAATTCTCCTTTCTAAAAGCCTATATGTGTCATTTTAATTATAAAGTGTATGTAAGGCAATTCTTTCTAGTTTTGTATAGAGTAAGGAATGTTTAGGACTCCTGTTAGTTTTTTTTCTGTTTGTTATAAACTGGGGACGTTTCTCTTCAGTCTCTGTCCTAGAGACACAGCAGAAAGTAAAAGGAGATATCTGTAAAAATGGGAAAATGCCCTCTGTTGTCACCAGAACAGGTTTACTAATTGAAAGATTTAGGCCCCTTTCACACATACGGACCATTCGTCAGTTTTTCATCCATCTGTTGACGGATGAAAAACGGACATCAATGCATTCCTATGGAAAAACAGATGCCAACGGATGATCACTTATTTCCATCCGTTTTCATCCGCTTCCGTCATCATACGTTTTTTTTGAACGGATGAAAGCCCTATTTTTCATCCGTTAAAAAAAACGGATCGGACGAAAAACGGATGTAAATGGACGAATGGTCCGCTTTTGCATAAAAAACTTACTACAGACTCAAGTAGTTAAGGACTCTAGCTGGCAGATGTAAAAAAACGGCTGAAAAAACTGATGGAAAACTGATGTAAACTTCATCCGTTTTTTCTTTGAAAAAAAGTGACTGAACTGATCAAACAAACGGACCGTATGTGTGAAAGGACCCTTACCCTCAGTGAGAATGATGGGCACAATGATGCAAGAAAAATTGTCCACCTGCCTTAATGATACCGACTGTAAATTTCTGAAAACATGGTGCTCCTGGCATATGCTTTTAGACCATCCCTGCTCTCTGACTAAATTGGTTTGGCTGAAAACCCGGCTTACCTTGGCACCACACGTCTCAGCCAGGCCCCACACATCTCCACCTCACATCCATCCTCACTCGCCCCCGTTCCCTGTTTTTTTGACCCCCTAGCTAACCATCTAACATACCTCCCTGCAAACACACTTTCTGTCCTCCTTCCATCCCCCTTTCTATTTTTTCTCCTCATGTTTCCACAACACTCCAACACTGCTTCAAGACATATTTTACAGCAGCTGCTCTCACCATATTTCTGCATAAATCGCAACAGTTTTTGGTACCTGTCATATTATCTCTATGGCTTTGTATGATTTTGCATATGTTTTCTAATATAAAATGTACCCAGCACATGTTCTGACATATCTCTTATATAATATGTATTGTAAATCCCTATTAAAAATAAAACAAAAACCTCCGGTCTCTAGGTCCGGTGGAGCATTTTGGACGCCATCTTACGTTATTTGAATCATACTGTGATGGGGAAGATCATCTCCCCCGTTCACTGTCCAAGATGTACGCATTGCTGACATCACCGGCACAGGGGTATACACTTCCCAGTTTGGGTAAGTGGGAGAGGGATTGTCACTTGCCCCCTCTACTAGAAGGGGTAGTGTCATACTAAGTTTATTGCATTCTACCGCAGGTTTTACGAGGTGGCCTGGATCTCTGGCCTCCAAAAACAAAATAAAAATTATCCCTAAATGTTATGTATAATATATTCTCTATACAGTCTTGTACACGACCCATGTAAAATATAATCTTTTGTATACGTTTTAGTATGTTTCGGTATCTCTATTATACTGTCCATGGTTTTTGACAACGCTAAATACGTCTTTATACCACTCTCGTCGACGACATTTTATACAGAACTTCGTCACAACCTCACAACACCTTT
>BLSH010313692.1:285846-301120 GCA_018402905.1 Glandirana rugosa | reverse complement strand
CCCCTTTTTCCTTCCCCCCTACCCTGTTCTCCCCACTTTCCTTCTGTACTTTCTCAGCTTCTGCTCCTCAGAAAACAGGGGAGCCCGGCAGCCCGAACTCTGGGAGAATTATATCGATCCCGAGATATCGGGTTGACGCGCCCCTCCTGGGAAAAAGTGAAAACGAGACGCTGGCTCAACTCAAATCCCCACAGCTGTTTACAGATGTTAGGTTCCTTTGCTTGTTGACTGTGGATGGGTTTTGTTTATGTGCCATTTACAAATGCTTCAATATTGTTTACTGTCAGATGTATTGTCGTATACTCTACTCTCAAGTAACTAAATAAAGAATTTGAAAAAAAAAAAAATAAAACAAAAAAAAACAATAAAATCATTGTAAAAGAAAGATTTCCCTTCACCACTTGTTCCTGTGACAGCTCAAACGTTTAACATTGATCATCTTTTTCTGTACTAAAGGTTGTGGTCACCATGACCTGTAATGAGTGTGAATCTTCTCAATGGGGACACAGACATTAATAAAACACAGACAGAGGTTCCAACCTCCAACATTCTATCTTAAATGGGCTCTGTGCTGCCCATTTAATTTTTATAGTCATATAGCATTTCTTGTTCAAAAGGAGACACCTTACCCCAAGATATGAAATTTAGGCTTAACACATAATAAGAATAGTATTGTATAGCATGTGTGACAATATGTCAGGCAAAGTGGTAGACGGACACTACCTGTCGCCTCATATGCGTCTATGTGGACTGGATTAAGCGGAGTCCGGTCCGGATTTTACCAGCCACCATGGCAGGGCTGGTTCTGGTCTGGAGTTTGTGATCCACTGGAGTCCACCAACAGGTGGACTTAAATAATCAGGAAGACTTTTGGACTTTAAACCAAGGTTTGCATTTTGATTATGTTTTGTGGGTGTCGGGGGCCACACCGTATTGTGAGGAAACTAAACTGTTTAATTTGCCACCGGACAGCAAGGACTTATTTTCTGTTTTGTTTTGTTTTTAACCTGCAAACTGTTACATACCAGGTAGTGAGCCTGACGGCAGGGGATGGCTTCCCCTATGACCCCGGTTCAAGAGACCGCTGGGAGTGAGACAGCGGCCACAGGAGCACGGGGAGGTAAGAGTGCCTGTGGTATTCTGGTAATGTCCACCAGCTGAAGGTCTGTAGGATTGCTGGAGATAGAGATGACCTGTGGGGCAATAGATGCAGCCAGGAAGTAGCAATCCAGAAGGACTGAAGAGGACTTGAGGAGCTGGCAGTTATGGTGGTCTGGATGGCCACAGACACTGGAAAGAGTCGGGTGCAGGCAGGATCGGCAACTGGCTGGCGGTGCAGTAAAAGGGTGCAGGCAAGAGAATGATCAAGTCCAAGCAGGTTCGATAACAGATGGGTAGCAGAAGTACAGAGGGATCAGGCACTAGGGTGGTCGTAGGCAAGCCGGGGGTTGGTGCAGGCAGAGATCAGACAGAGTCGGGGCACAGGAACAAACAACAGGTTCCGGGTCTCTCATGCGCAAATAGTGCAAAACAGTACTTTTTTGCAGGATTTTCCCTAACATAAACGTATTTATCAATAAACCTGGCAAGCCGCCAGAGTTTAAGGAGAGTTGCCTGCACGCTGACTATTTTTCCTCTGGAAAGGCCTTGCTACAAGCCAATGCAGTTCAGCGGGGAATCCAACCATCAGGTCGCAGAGGCCGCTGCAGCACAACAGGCGGCTCAACAGGCGGCATTGCAGAGAACCAGCCGCGAGGGCCCGCACCTCCGGTGACAGTGGAACCAAAGTTGCGCCTCTTACCACATGCAGAAGATGACACCTGTGGATGACGTGGAGGCTCTTTGCAAAGGATGGCCAAAAGAACAGTGGGCAAAAAGGAAGCACAGAGAAGCGCCACTCAGTAACATGGTTTTTTATTCAATGTAGAACAAGCATAAAACACTTACATTTAAAATAGGAAGTAACAGCTCCTCTGGAAGTGGGTGAGCCTCTCTAGTGACCCTGCTGCGCTAGCTGTGTGGGAGGCCGGTCCTGTGGAAACCCCAATGCCAGAAAACAGGAAGCCGGCAAGCCTGTGTAGTGAATCCGTGTGGGGAAAATGAAGGAACATACACTTGAGAAAGGAGTGCACACGCTCCATACGGAGTTTACGCATGCTCAGAAACGCATTGTGTCCCTGGCCCTCGAGTGACGTCACTACGAATGCTGTGGTGCGGTTTAAGCTGCTTCCTTCATTTTCCCCACATGGATTCACTACACAGGCTTTCCGGCTTCCAGTCTTCTGGCATTGGGGTTTCCACAGGACCGGTCTCCCACACAGCTAGCGCAGCAGGGTCGCTAGAGAGGCTCACCCAATTCCAGAGGAGCTGTTAATTCCTATTTTCAATGTAAGTGTTTTATGCTTGGTCTACATTGAATAAAAAATCATGTTACTGAGTGGCGCTTCTCTGTGCTTCCTTTTTCTACATGACACTTGAGCTGACTTCACTCAAGAGAGAAGCCTGTATCAGCCTTCAGTAGTGGTCCGGTTTTATTCTTCCACCTCCTGATCCAGTGTGGATATACCACCCTGTATGCCATGGATTATAAGTACTGTTGTTTTTTCTATTATTATTGTCCCATCATTATCCCTTGGCGCTTGCTATTACCTTGTTAAAAGAAAAGTGGGTGGGATTGTTGGCACCATTTCTGAACCTGTGGACCCTAATTGGGAGGTGTCTTTTCCCTACATGGCTCTTGTTGTATCAGGTGGTGATACGTGGGAAGGATGAGGTGGAACAGCCAGTGGTTCTCAAACCCTTTTGCAGGATGGTGCTAGATCTAGTCCATGGACATGTAATGGGGGGGCATCTGGGTATGGATAAGACCAGGGAGAGAATAACCTAGAGATTCTTCTGGCCTGGGTTGCATGCAGATGTCAGAGAGTATTGTGAATCATGCCCTGAGTGTCAGATGACGGCCATGTCACCCCATTTTCATAGTCCCCTTGTCCCACTTCCCATAATTGAAGTGCCATTTGAGCGAATTGGCATGGATCTTGTGGGACCAGTAGTAAAACCTGCCCTTGGACACCAGCACATACTGGTGATCCTGGACTATGTGACCCGCTATCCTAAAGTCATACCCTTGCAGAACTCCTCCACTAAGACTATCGCCAAGGAGCTGGTCCAGGTGTTTAGTCGGATGGGGATCCCTAAAGAGGTCTTAACGCATCAGGGCACCCCGTTTATGTCCCGTGTAACCAAGGAATTGTGCAGGTAGTATAAAAGTATAAAATCTCCCATCTGCATACCTTGTCTACCACCCCCAAATGGATGGACTTGTGGAGAGGTTTAATACAATGCTCAAAAGCATGTTGAAAAAGGTAGTGGAAAAAGATGGGAGAAATTGGGATATATTTGCCATACGAGAGGTTCCACAGGCATCTACTGGTTATTCCCCCTTTGAATTCTTGTACGGTAGACATCCCAGAGGTCTGCTAGATGTTGCAAAAGAGACCTGAGAAGTAGAGGCCACCCCATATAGGAGCGTCGTCGAGCATATTTCCTTGATGCAGGATCTAATCGCAGCAGTCCTGCCCCTAGTGGGAGAGCATATGGAGCGAGCTCAGGAAGCCCAAAAAAGGGTTTATAATCTGGGTGCCAAAACCCGAACTTTCAACCCTGGAGACAGAGTGCTGGTACTAGTCCCCACGGTTGAAAGTAAATACCTAACAAAGTAGCAGGGTCCCTTTGAGATTAGGGAAAAAGTATGAGAAGTGAACTACAAAGTTTACCAGCCAGGGAAAAGGAAACCCAAGCAAATTTACCATGTAAACCTCTGAAAACCATGGAAAGACAGAGAGACTTTAGTAGCAGAGCCCACTCCTCAAGAGGACAGGCTGCCCATGACCCCGGACGTCCCCATAACTGAGTCCTTGTCACTAACGCAACAAAATGACATTAAGGAGTTTATCAGTAAAAATAGAGATTTTTTCTCTCCCCTAGCCGGACTGACCACCGTACTACAACATGACATAATCACGGAAAACACGTAAATGTAAAACCCTACCGAATACTTGAGGCTAGATGGGAGGTGGTGGCGAAGGAAATAAAAACCATGTTGGAGTTAGATGTGATAGAGGAGTCCCACAGCGCCTGGTCGAGCCCTATAGTGCTGGTTCCAAAGCCCGATGGCACTATCACAGTGTTTTTCAACTCCAGTGCTCAAGGCACACCAACAGGTCATGTTTTCAGGATTTCCATGAGTTTGCACAGGTGATTTGATCAGTTTCACTGCCTTAGTAATTACCACAGCTGTTTCATCTGAGGGAAATCCTGAAAACATGACCCGTTGGTGTGCCTTGAGGACTGGAGTTGAAAAACACTGCACTATCAGGTTCTGTAACGATTTCAGGAAGCTTATTAATGTGTCTAAATTTGATGCATACCCGATGCCGTGGGTTGACAAACTTGTGGAAAGGTTGGGAGGTGCCCGGTACATAACAAGCCTAGACCTAACTAAGGCCTACTGGCAGATCCCCTTAACGGAGTCAGCAAAAAAAAAAACAGCCTTCTCTACCTCCAAGGGGTCCTTCCAGTACAAGCAAATTACATTTGGTCTGCATGGGGCCCCTGCATCCTTCCAATGAATGATGGACAAAACCTTGAGGCCGCATCGAGCCTATGAGCCACCTATTTGGATGATGTGGTCATCCACAGATTGGGAATAGCATCTGAGTACAAGCAGTTGTAGATTCTCTGAGGGTAGCAGGTTTAACAGCCAACCTGAAAAAGTGTGCCATAAGCCTGGAGGAGGCAAAATACCTTGGGCATGTTATTGGTCTGGGACTGACCAAGCCCCAGACCAATAGGATCAAGGCAATCCAAAAATGGCCCCAACCGGTGAATAAAAAAAGAAGTTCATTCCTTCCTGGGGATTACAGGGTATTACAGACAGTTCATCCCTGACTTCGCCACCATTGCCATCCCTCTGACCAATCTGACGAAGGGTATGACAAGAACTATGCCATTGTGGAGAAGGAGTGCCTGGCTATCAAGTGGGCCTTAAAGGCAAGGAAGTACTACCTTTTAGGAGGGTTGTTTAGGCTAGTCACCGACCATGCCCCCCTGAAGTGGATGTGTGACAACAGGGAGAAAAATAGTCTGGTGACTAGGTGGTTCCTGGCCCTACAGCCATTTAAGTTCACAGTGGAACACCGGGCGGGAAGACTCCAGAACAATGCGGATGCCCTCTCCCGGGTCCACTGTATGGTTGGGACAGTTGCTCAGCCACAGGGGCTTAAGCAGAGGGGGAGACTATGTGACAATATGTGAGGCGAAGTGATAGATGGACGCTACCTGTCACCTTGTATGCGTTTATGTGGACTGGATTAAGCGGAGTCTGGGCCGGATTTTACCATCCACCATGGCGGGGCTGGCTTCGGTCCGGAGATGGTGATCCACTGAAGTCCACCAGTAGGTGGACTAATCAGGAAGAGATCTCACCAGAGCTAAGGCCTGAACCTCAGAGAGGGATCTGAGGGAGCTCTGTGTGCTGTTTTGGACCAAGGTTTGCAATTTGCTTATGTTTTGTGGGTGTCGGGGGCCAGCTCCACACCATATAGTGAGGAAACTGTTTTGTTTTTAACCTGCAAATGTATTAATCAATAAACCTGGCAAGCCACCAGATTTTAGGTAAAGTTGCCTGCACGCTGACTATTCTTCCTCCGGAAAGCTGATCCCCACGAGCTACTCTCCCACACATGTAACAGTTAAAATTATTTTTCAGGCAGCAGCATGTACAACATAAGAGTGTAGTTCTATGGCACATGAGAAAACAAGTTTTTTTCCAGATATATTTTTTATCAAATTTTTGTTAGAGTAGTTACAATGCTTATCCACCTTTTTTTTTTTTTAATTATTTGTCATAGAGATGACCAGGATGAACTGTTTAGCTTGTTTCCCTTCCATACATACTAAATACATTTGTTTGAAGGGTCAAGGGGTATTTTTTCACAATAAATTGCTTTGCCTTAGTTTTAGTCAAGCCAAACACTTCCTGTGTTTACTGCAAAGAGCTTTTCCAAAGCTGTTGAATCTTTTTATGTTTTTTTTTCAGGAAGACCTTCATCTTTCCTGCTCTGAGAGCAACAAATATCCTTCCAGGTGAACCTGACTATAGCTGGGTCTAAACTGGGTCTTCTAAAAGAGGATTATAGAATGCATTTCCCAACTGAGATCACCATGGAGACTGAAAGAATAACAATCAAAGTGACTGACTTCTGAGCCATATGATATCACTATAGTAACAAGGTACACAAAGGAACTATGCTACTGCTGTAGTTTATAAAAGAAATTAATTGGATGGACCTGGAATGCAGAACTTGCTAATAAAATACAGACCGAAGTTTTTCTTCTCAATATGAGATAAAAAAGTACAATAACAGAGATGCAATAGGTTTGGTAAAAATGACTCCCTGTTGAATCACTGAATTATCCATTAAGAATGTAATATGTTCTTGTAACGTGATATTTATATTGTCTTTCATAGCCTTGTTGCTACGATAGAAAATTGATCCAGAATGCCAAAGCAGGCCAATATCATTATCCAACTAATGACCACAACCTAAACAGCAGTCCAACTATCTAATTTAACTGTCTTGAAGAAAATTGTCAAGTATTCAATGAATAATAAAAACCTTCTTACATTTCTTTTCCCCCAGCCTGTAAAGAAATGACAGATGTCCTTTTTTTTTCGGGGAGTAAGATTTTTGGTGGTAACAGCACCTGCTTTCTAATCCCCCTTCAGCTCTCTCTTGTTCTTTCCTTCGCCCCCCCCCACCTGGGATAATTTCACACTGCCCAGGAGGCAATAGGATTGGTCTATAGACCACGTTTCATAGGCGCACAATAGGTACAGTTGTTGTGAGTCGTCAGGTTAGCTCCCGAAACCAAGATGGTGACATAGGGAAACAGGAATCCCGAAGTGCGGTACTGGACTGCATGGACTGGTTAGTATTGATTTATTGAAAATGTTGTAAAAATACCGTAGTTGCTGACTTAAAACAAACCACATAAAATATGTCCAAAAAGTGCAGTGCAACCAAAACTCCCTATATAAAGTACATTAGTGCATTATACAGAATTGTGTATCATAAGGCCCTATACACATGGGCATATTAAATAAGTTAGCTGTAACCTCAGGCCCGACATCAGGGAAAAATCGACTTCAAAACGCAATTTCGTCTGCGTTTTGCATGCGCGTTAGTGAGCGTCGGCGTTAATAGGCATTTTGTTAATAAAAACATTCCTCTGCTATTTTTTAACCTGAAAACGCTGGCGCTAAAAACACTGGTTAACGCAGCTACGGCGTTAATGCATGTTAGTGAGAGTTTTGCCGGCAAAGCATCAAAAACGCTATAACGCTAAAGCCTTGGAACGCACTGGCCGTGGGCTCTGCTTTCAGCTCACTAACGCCAATGCCATCTACAGCTCAAAAACGTCAGTGTTTTTATGGGGCCATTGAATAACATGGAGAGCTATAAAATAAAATAAAGGAACTCGTTACAGCCAACAATATCTCAGAAAAGTCAGAGGCAAATCAAGGAAGGGAGGTGAACGTAGAATACTCCATAAAAAATGAAAACAAGGATAAAGAGAATAGGGAAATAGTATGGAGAAATTTTAATTCAACATGACACGGGGAAGCACTTTGAAACACCTAGAACACCTATATGGAGGAAACATAGACACAACAGATAAGGATTTCAGAGAGGGTGGTATGGAGGCCCCCCAGTAAGAGGAAGACAGTAACCGGAATATGGAAATGATAGGGCAGCTCGAGCTAGAGTATTTTCATACAATAGCCCTATCCCCACTACCAATAGGTTTGAGAGGAAAACAGAAATAGATCACCAACTACAAGTTTTTTAGACCCATGAAGGAATCCAGTGGATCTTATAGGAAATCAGGGCACAAACAAGAGATCTCCAGAAAGAAGAGTAGATGTAGAGGGGGCAAGAAGAAGCAAAAAAAAAAAAATTGGGTGAAGGAAATTTAAGTACTGAAAAGGGGCCTCATATTTGCACCAAGAACCTTAACAGGTTTGATACCTACAATATATAGGGATCCCACAGTATGTAAGGAATGAAATATAACAAAATATATGTTGATGGATACACAAATAGGAAGCGTCACAGTGGTTAATAGGAATATAAAAATAAAGCACAGCACGTTTAAAAATAAGTCTACATTTACTCCACAAATCAATGACAATAAACATACTAATGTATTCAAAAGGATGGTGACAGAAGATCGGGAAATATAACAGATGAGATGAATTAAAGTTTCTATATATATAAAAAAATAGAAGAAAAAAAGAATGTGATTATTAGGCTCGCTGACAAGGGAGGGGGTATAGTAGTTAAATCTAAAGAGGATTATAAGAAGGAAATGAGTAGATTACTGGAAGATAGGAAAATGTATCAGGTCTTCAGAGGTAATCCTAAAAATATGCACAGAAAGGAATTAGAAAAAAGTAGGGAGTAGACATCTTCAATTAAAAGGAAGAAAAATATTTAGTGGCAATTATATACATTGTGCCATAGATACATAAGGACATGGAGTTCCCTACTGGTAGACCAATTGTCTACAGGATTGACTTCATCTGTGCTAGTATGGGGCAGTATGTAGATTGCTTTTTACAACCACTAGTACAGAAGACAGCAGAATACTTAAAAGATACTAAATATTTGTTACAACTTTTATAAGAGATGCAGGTAACAGAGAAACTAATGTTAGCTACTGCCAATGTCAGTTCTCTGTACACCATTACTAATAATGAGGATGCCTTAGGTGCTGCCAAATGGGCCATGGAAAGAGATGGGAGCTTATGTAAGAGGCAGAAAAGATACCTAAGGTAATTGTCATGCTTACCCCTAATGCAGGTGGTCAGGCACAATAGCTGGCTTCTGTGTTTTTCACTTATAGCAGCCCCCTTTCTCATAAAGCAAGCGGGCCTACCGATACTGGGTTGTCACTAGGACTTATACACAATGCTATAGTGCCTTGCCACCATGCCAGGGCAGGTGTGAACTGAGCAAAGCACACAGGTACTTGTGGTTGGCAAACAGACAGAGTGGTTCAATGACAGTTCAGATATAAGGCAGGCAAGGTTCAGGATAGTCAGGGTCAAATCTGAAGTCGAAAGGCAGACAGAGCTTAGAGAGTAGTCAATGTCTGATCCAAGGTTGTCAACGAGGGAATCCAAACAGCAGAGCAGGACAGACAAACAAAGAGCTTGGAGCACGCGTTACAAACGTAATATCACAAATATGAGACTGAAGGCTTGGCTGGCTTAAATCAGGTTTGGTCTCCACCCAAATACTGGTTACATCAATCACCTCCTGGTTTCAACGAGTTGTCCTCCCTGGAGTCTCTCAGCAGTGCACTCTCCCGCTGCCCTCTCCTTTCTCTCTCTTGTGACTCCGGTCCAGGACCTTTCCATGCATTCCTGAAAGTGGTCTCGACTGCACCCGAGCCCAGGCCCAAGCCTAACGTCACCCCCCAGACTGGGGAGCTCCCTCTAGGCCCCAACAGCCTTAGCACTCTCTTACTCCAACTCATCTACCCGAAAACTCCTCCCCAGCTGGGCTGACCCTCGGTATTTAAGGAGGCCTGCCCCTTGCCAGTCCAGGTTGGGGATTGGTCAGGGCTTCTCAAATCACCCCAGATGGCTATACCTCCGCACTCCACCTCTCTTTCCAAAAAAAACAGAAGTTTCTGGAAAGAAGTGGGAGGTTCTGATGACACCACCTGTGAGTCACCCAGCCCTACCCTAAGCCACTCCCAGCCCAGAATGAAAACAAACAGGCCTAGCCACCTGCTAGGCCTGCGTACATTTTCCTACTCTACAGAAAAATCTAACCTCTTGCACCTACCTAACTAGAGGGTGCTACACTTCCAGTATTTATGGTGCAGTTAGAAAATGAAGTGGTATTTACAATAGTAATTTGGAATGGAGATATGGAAAGCCTGAAAGTGTTTATGAAACTAAACAACAACCAAAATAATATAGTACACTACTGAAAAACCAAAGGGCAAAAAAATTATTTTTGAGATTTGGAAATTATGTTAAAGTGGGATGGATTATCTACCAGGACATTGTTCAAGCCAATGGACAGAAATGGGTATATCCCTAATAATAGCTGTTATTATAGACACAATTCTGTATAATGCACTAATATACTTTATATAGGGAGTTGTTGGTTACGGCGCACTTTTTGGACACATTTTATTTTGCTTGGTGTAGAAACACATAACATTGTTTAGCAACAACTGGGGATAGGATTTATAGTTTTAGATATATAGAGATATTAGCCAAACAGAGAATTATCCAGTTATTACTAAATAACTGCTAAACATAAGTGCAGTACAAGCACCTAGAGCAGGGATATGCAATTAGCGGACCTCCAGATGTTGCAGAACTACAAGTCCCATGAGGCATAGCAAGACTCTGACAGCCACAAGCATGACACACAGAGGCAGAGGCATGATGGGACTTGTAGTTTTGCAACAGCTGGAGGTCCGCTAATTGCATATCCCTGACCTAGAGCATCCTGTATGCCTTAAATAAATCACGCAGAGTTTAATTTACTAAAGGAGAAGATGATGTTCACTTAACATTGTAAATGTTCATCAGTCTTAGAAAATAACGGTAAAGCTGAGTGCGCTTTGCTTAATTTTGCCCTACATAAGAAATGTATCAAAAGTGAACACTTTATTAACTAAATTTAGGTAAGCATTCTCTTTCCAAAGGACAGCTTTGCCCCTGAAAAGAAAAATTTAGTACAGGCAGGTTTTCAGCAATCAAAGTTTCATACCTTTATGTTTGCAAACTACCTTTGAATGCACATGAGCTTTGCATGAGCAGGAGTTATATTACCCCAGGCCAGCAAATAAGGATGGAAAAAGAAGACAGAGCAAAGAGGCAAAGACGCTCACAGACTTTGCACGGCTGGTGGAGACACAAGTATTTGCAGATTTTAGTTCTGCTGATGTAACATTTCATTATTGATAGATAGCATAGAAAAAAACATTACATTTCATAGGAAAAGCATTGTACAACTATAAATCAAATATTGATAGAAAACCTATATGTAAACATCTACATTATTTAAAACATATAGTAACTATCTTTCTAGAAACTTGTGCCAATTTTTCTTCCATTCCTTTTTATAAATTCTCCAACCATGACTGTCCTCGTATTCCTCGTATTCTAGAGCTTTGGACATCTTGCACTCTCAGGATCTTTTTATCTAACCATTTTTAAGTATTACTTTAAAAAACAATAATGATCATCAAGTTACTTTTTCCTTTCCAATGTACTTTTCCAAATCCCTGTGACTATGGCAATCCTAGTACACTGCTCAAAATTCTCCTGGAATCATTAAGTTACAAATAGGATGTACTTTTTCTAATCCCAGCTATCCTAGTACACTACAGTGAACAAGCCAATATGTTCCAAAATGTTCTGATGGACCAACATATAATAGATATATTATATAAAGTATATATAATATGATTGAAGTTTGGTACACATAACCAGCAATTTTGTCCCCTTCTATAGAGATAGACTCCGTTAAGGTCAATTTTAGGCTTCATTTAGTCCTTTAAATTAGAACATGTTTATTAGGCCTACTTTTCTCAATGATTTCTCATTTAGTAAATCAATCCAACTGATATAGTGGCCTAGTGGGTAATACTTCTGCCTAGCAGCGCTAGGGTCGTTCAAATTCCAACCATGACACTACCTGCACATAGTTTACATGTTGTTCCTCCAGGTACTTTGGTTTCCTCCCACACTCCAAATAAATGCTAGTAGGTTAATTGGATCTTGTCTAAATTGGCCCTAGTATGTGTATGTATGAATGTGAGTTAGGGACCTTAGATTATAAGCTCCTTGAGGGCAGGGACAGATGTGAATATATAATATATATGTGAAGTACTACATACTGTAAATTGATGGAGCTATTTAAGTAGCTGTAATAATTGAAATATGGAATTGAAGTTGGGGTGAACTAGTCAGTTAGATACAACTACCTTAAAGCAGGCCGGCAGTTGTAAGCTTTCTTATTAGAAAGTATTTATGCATTCCAATCTGAATGTATAGACATACCCTGCAATACAGTTTCTTTGTATAACAAAGGTGTCATAAAAATAATTAAAACTGGAATAAAAAATAATTTGATGAACTTATGTAAACCTTCAAAAACAAAATGATATGTGACCAAAAGCCATTTATGATCCTTTGACTAGAATTAATATCATGGCATGTTATTGACTGTTGCTTTATTACTTAAAAATGGAAAAATCTAATATTTTGTCCATTGTCAAGCTTAAATATTTTCCTTCTATCAGTTTGCTGCAGCTGTAGGTGCTGAACTCCTCTAGGAATTTAACAGTGTAGGTCCTGTTCTCATGGCAACAGTGATGCTTCAAAAAATAGTTGCTGCAACTGATTTATCTGTTTATAAAACACTCTGCAAACAATGTTAACACAAAATGAGATGATTTGTGTCAATGTGTTTTCCTGTTTATAAGACAAATAATAATTAGATTGAATAATTAAAAGATTGTGCTACTTTACCTGTACATATACTCAAACTCTTTGGCAATTTAATGATGAACCATAAGCATTCTGCCTCAATATGGACTATGATGATTTCTATTCACTGAAATTGACCCTACAACCCACTCTATGAATTTTCCTGCATGAGAGTGGGCAGCAGTATTCTGCTTGTCTTTATTCTAAGGTCACTCTGGTCATTTATTTAACCTTATCTCACATCCAGCAGAAATAAATAAGGACAGCCACAGGCATAAGTGGATAACTGGACATGTAGGCATGATATATCTGACATGCGTCTCAGACAGCCTTTCCATAAACACCAGATCCTAGAATTGATTTATGTTTAGCAGACCTCATTATATCTTTATGTCAAAGTGGTAGTTCTGGCCCTCTGGTATTTTATTAAATATGACTTCTCTCTTGTGTATTTCATTCTTATGATCTATTTGTTTAATTTCATAAAACTACTCAAATACGTGAGATGGCATCATCTAGGACTAGAATTTTTGACACTTGTGGACATCAGAGGAGCTGTAACTCGCTTAAAACACAGCTTAAACTTTTATCTGACAATGCTTATAAATGCAAAGCCAGAAATGCAGGTACTGGATCTTCTACACTAGAAAGGATGTATGGCTTGCCGAAGGAAGCTGGCCTTGCACTAGTAGAATTTCATTTGAACCTTGGGACGAAATACAAAGTTAGAAATGCAGGTACTGGGTCTTCTACACTAGAAAGGATGTATGGCTTGCTGAAGGAAGCTGGCCTTGCACCAGTAGAATTTCATTTGAACATTGGGACGAAATACAAAGTTAGAAAGGCAGGTACTGGATCTTCTACACTAGAAAGGATGTATGGCTTGCTGAAGGAAGCTGGCCTTGCACCAGTAGAATTCATTTGAACCTTGGGACGAAATACAAAGCCAGAAAGGCAGGTACTGGATCTTCTACACTAGAAAGGATGTATGGCTTGCTGAAGGAAGCTGGCCTTGCACTAGTAGAATTTCATCTGAACCTTGGGACGAAATACAAAGCCAGAAACGCAGATACTGGATCTTCTACACTAGAAAGGATGTATGGCTTGCTGAAGGAAGCTGGCCTTGCACTAGTAGAATTTCATTTGAACCTTTAGACAAAATACAATGCCAGGAAGGCAGGTACTGGGTTTTCTACACCAGAAATAATGTACAGTTTCCTGAAGGAAGCTGGCCTTGCACCAGTAGAAT
Organism: Glandirana rugosa; assembly: GCA_018402905.1. Lineage (NCBI taxonomy): Eukaryota > Metazoa > Chordata > Amphibia > Anura > Ranidae > Glandirana > Glandirana rugosa. Next base: position 287,285 of record BLSH010313692.1, on the reverse strand, counting down.
TTCATTTGAACCTTTAGACAAAATACAATGCCAGAAAGGGAGGTACTGGGTATTCTACACCAGAAAGGATGAACAGCTTTCATTTGAACTTTTGAATGAAAATTCATAATAAAATCATTCATCAGAGCATTTGATTTTGCCCTGATTGAGTGAACTAATTTTGTTTGAAAACACTTAAAATGTCACACAGACCTGCTACTTCCAGACTTATTAAACAGATTTTGTTTGTGACAAGAACATGTGCATTACAATAGGTACCATTTTTCCCGGATAAAAAAAAACACATTCAGGGTTAGAATTTAGTTTGTTACGGAAAAAAATCATCCTGCTCCTTTGAATTTTATTAATTTGACCCTACTAGAAAAAATAATGTTTGAGAAAGAAGTCCTCTGTGCCTTCCAAACAAAAAACTGGTTGATTCCTGTACAATTACAATAGGGCTTTAAGTGCTATTAAACCCAAAAGCAAACATTTACTGTATTGCAGCTTACCAGTTCCTATATGTAATGACTGCATTTGTTTTCTTTTTTAGGCTTTCTTTCCTTTATTTTTACTTGGTGATCCTGTCAGTAAGTCTGTTGTTTTTCAACAAGCTGTGCTGCCTGTCCTGTAGCAGTTAGAGGGTTGAGACAAACAATTTAACACTAACAGGGTTGCTTACAAAAATCAGCTTCTAATTTTTTTATTATTATTATATATAATTCCTATAGCGCCAACAGTTTGTGCAGCGCTTTACAGTGGGCAGACAGTACAGTTACAATACAATTCAATACAGGAGGAATCAGAGAGCCCTGCTCGTTTTCATGCAAAACCTTTATTCCAAGAGGAAAATAAAATGCTGTAACTGTTTATAAAGTGTTAGTTGGCATTCAGCTTCAATTTGTTAGTGTTAGTGGCTTATATCTGCTAGTCTATCTAACCCTACTCTCCCCCTGGACTGACAATGCGTCTGTCCAAAGGTGTCACTGTTGCTCTTTTGTCCAGAGTGCAGGCACTAATATAGGAAGTATGTAACTGGCCACATTACCAGGTGGAAACACAGGGAGAAAAGCCTAAAAATAAAACATACAGTGATTGGTAAGCTGAAATCTATTACATTTTTGGTTTTAGGTAGAACACCGCTTTAAATTTCTACTGGAGGACTGGCTATTCCCTATGCTGACATTACTGGCAGTGCAACCTTTGGCTGTGCACCTACATCCATTAAGAGGAGAGGTACATCCACTAACTGAAAAAGAGGAAAAACCTGTGATGTCAGTGAAGTGGGCTGAAGAATTCAGAAAAAAGAATGTCTATGAAAGACCCAACCAGGGCAGATATAGTTGCAAGAAAAAGTATGTGAACCCTTTGGAATGATATGGATTTCTGCACAAATTGGTCATAAAATGTGATCTGATCTTCATCTAAGTCACAACAATAGACAATCAGTATGAAGGATA